>JAOEGL010000014.1:17837065-18296565 GCA_034509955.1 Urosaurus nigricauda | reverse complement strand
AGTTATCATGTCAAATGCAACCTGTTAAAAATACAAACCCTAAAATTTAAATGACGCAACATTGAAATCCCACATGATTCCCACCCCAGCCTCATTTTTTTTTTTTGACATGGCATCTGACATTGACCGTATGTTTTACACAGAAAACAAGACAAACGGGTGCAGAGCTTGGAAAGTACCTTTTAAATATTATATGCAGTTACAGGCTGCATCTGCACTGCAGAAATGATGCAATTCGGCACCGCTTTAACTGTCATGGCTTCATTCTATAGAATCCTGGGATATGTACTTTCACAAGTTCTTTAGCTGCACAAAACTACAGGTCCCAGGCTTCTGTAGGATGGCACCATGGCAGTTAAAGTGGCGTCAAACTGCATTATTTCTACGGTGTAGATGCACCCACAGTCTTTCTGATAGTCAGAACCTAAGCCATTAATAATTGTGTACTGTAAACTACGTCTAAGCACAAGGAGAGGCTTTGAAAAGGCTCTGCCACATACGTTGGCTGCGTCTACACTGCAGAATTGCTGTAGTTTGACATCGCTTTAGCTGCCATGGCTCAGTACTAGGGAAGACTGGGATTTGTACTTTGTCGTGGCACCAGAGCGCTCTGGCTAAGAAGGCTCATAAAACCACAAATCCCAGGTTTCCATCGCATTGCGCCATGGCAGTTAAAGTGCATCAAACTGCATTCATTCTGCAGCAGAGATGCAGCCTTTTTTTCCCCTGTTGAAATTGCCTTGCTTGGGAGCACAATCCTCCTTTCAAAAGGGGACACCCCATTTATCTCGTACATTTTAAAAATGCCAACATTGCTGCACTAAAACCAGTGGCAAGGCCCTGAGAAAGTATAACAGGTTTTCCAAACATCCACAGGTCACATACACAGACTGCAGCCTGTTGAGGATTTCCAAAGCAAGACTGTGTTGTTCCAGGTAATGTCACAGCCCATGAAAGCTAATGCTGCAGTAAAATAGTCAGTCTTGAAAATGTCAATTTTCCGATCACCGACTCACTTGGTGACCCCCCCCCCTCTGGAACCGTTTCCCCTGAAATCCCAAGGAGAACTGTGTCTCACCGCAGTTAGAGTAAGCAACAGCCTGATCTCTGAAAATCCCAGTTTCTCATCTTTCTTAATCTTAGAAAATCTCGGGTTCTAATCCTGCTTAAGACGCGGCCTAACATTTTGAACTTTGTCTGCGTCTGACTTCATCCCTTCTTGCCTTACCCGGGCCAGATGTACCACAGTGTGAAAAAAAAACCCCCAAAACCCACAGCTTTGCTGGAAAACCACATCGATTTCTCAGGGGGAGGCTAAAATCTATGCCCCTTCCACCCCAGTGCAAGGGAACACCTGCTAGGCCTTGCACACAGCATTCGATTTGCAGAGAAAGCAGGACGGAGAGGGTTTGCCTCTTTCCAAGGAGTGCTGGGTACAGAGCTGGAAATGAATCAATGACCCAGAGGACTGGGATTCATCAGTATAATTTTGCAAACAGCTAAATAACATCCTTTGAAAACATGGCCTTTGTGCATGTGCATTGCACATTGTACATTGTGTATTACAGATGTAGACGTATACTGCACGGTGGCTGGCATCTGGTTAGGCACATATGCATGCGTATATCATGCTGTGTGTGCAGGGCCAAAAAGACACCCCTGTGCAATGGATGTATTCCACTGATAGCAGCGGAAGCTGAGCTGTTCAGTGTGCTCCTGTGTACCTTAGAATCATAGAATCATAGAAATTTTGAGTTGGAAGAGACCACAAGGGCCATCCAGTCCAACCCCCTGCCATGCAGGAACTCTCCATCAAAGCATCCCCGACAGATGGCCATCCAGCCTCTGCTTAAAAACCTCCAAGGAAGGAGACTCCACCACCCTCCGAGGGAGTGTGTTCCACTGTCGAACAGCTCTTACTGTCAGGAAGTTCCTCCTAATGTTGAGGTGGAATCTTTTTTTTGCAAGCGGCAATTGCACATTGCATGTTGCCCTTGTGTGCACCGTGTGTTGTGGCTGCGCATGGGGATTGCACACCCTACACTGTGCATTGTGTGCACCGTGTGTTGTGGCTGCGCCTTGGGATTGGAACCCTTTCCTGTGCATTGTAGTTGCACATCATGTGTAGTGCATAAAAATAATGTGCATAACGGCACATCTTGTTTGTTTGCGTGCCTTCAAGTCATTTCTGACTTATGGTGACCCAAAGGTGAACCTATGGTGGGCTTTTCTGCGGCTGAGACAGTGGGACTCACCCAGAGGGTTTCCAGGACCAGGGGGATTCGAACCCTGGTCTCCAGAATTGTAGTCCGATACTCAAACCACGCTCGCCTCATTGATGTGTCTTTGCACAGTGTTGCTATTCTGCGGGAGGTTGTGTAGTGCTCATGTAGCATAGCTCTGTGTGCAGATATTTATGGTGCACTGTAGGAATTATTATTATTATTATTATTATTATTATTATTATTATTATGCTTTTATTTATAAAGTGCTGTAAATTTACACAGCGCTGTACATAGAATCAATTGAAATAGATAAAATAAGCCTGCGTATGGCATACATTCTACAAATGTCAGGTGGCAGCTTCTGTTTGTGTGCAATTCAATAATGCAGGTAGCATTGAGTTACCACCACCTGACTCCACGGGTATTAAGTTACACTCCGTCTTCTCAATGTGGGGTTTCAGACAGGGCTTCTTCTTCACATATATTTTGGATTTTTAAAAATCATATGTAACTCAGGACTGTGGCTTCTTTGGTTGAGTTACTCCACCTGTAGCGTGGTTTCCCTTTCTCCCTGATGTGTTCCATTTTACCGAGCATTATCGTCTTTCCTAATATTATTCCACTTTTTCTGCCATGGCTTCATCTTGTGGAATCCTGGGATTTTCAGTATAGGGATGGGCATTTAGAACTCTCAGCCAGAGGACTCTTAGGCCTTACTTAGCTACAGATCCCAGAATGCCAGGGGAGGCAGCCATAGCAGTAAAAGTGGAATAATAGCACAATAACAGTGTACTGCAGTACTGGAGTTGTAAAGTCTGGGAAATAAAATGTAGGCCCAGTACAAACAGGTGAGAGGCGGCATTCCAGTGCTGATTCTAGGGTTCTGGAGCACATAGTAACCACACGCTCCGGAACCCTAGTCTGTTGGGATGCCAGTGTCATGGCGGTCTCCCGTCTACATTGGGGCCAACATGATGATGCGAGCGTGGTGCGGCGTCCACATGTCATGGCATCACTCTCGCGTCATCAATGCACGCCAGGCTGCCAATGGCACACCGATGGCATCCGCCATGTGCACCAAAAAGAACCCAGTTTTTCCAGGTTCTTTTTGATGCGAAAAGAAACCTCCTATGAGTTCTCTTCTGCTTGACTCTTTGCCCCAAATTTCCCTCTGAACCGAATGACCAGAATTCGAATGCCAACCTATGCCTTGGCAGCACTGGCACAACTCTATTCCAGTGCCCTGCCAATGGATTTCATGAGCCAGCCCTGTTCCTTGTGTTTTCAAGGCTCTTTTAAGTAGCCAGTGGAAAATTTAGGTTCTCCGGCAAGCACTCAACTTACGTCTGATTTCATATTTGTTCATCCGCTGGTTTTTCTCGTTTGGCAAACGAACTATGTCAATATTTAGCTATTGCTGTGGGAACAGCAGGAGAAGAAAGAAGGGAAATAATAGGCAAAAACGTGATAGTAAGGCTTAACCTACTTGGCTGGACTGGTAAGTTAACCTCATTCATTCCTCTTATTTTCCCCTTCTGTGTCACTCTCTCACACAATCAAGGGAAACAGGAACTGAGCAAATGAAGCCGGACCAAAGCTGTTTACATGGTTCGCACCCGGAGCCAAGTGTGGGTGACAGACGCTCTGTGAATCCCTTGGGTATTCCTCCAACACCTTTCTCTTAGCTGCGGTGCGTTTTCATTTCTGCACAATCTCTCTAGGAATTACATTTCCACCCGCTCCCCACTCCTTCAATTTCAAATGTTGTGCAGTGCGATTCTATGGTCAACATCCAGCCCAAGCAGAGCATAAAATCCTGCTTGAAGGAACTCTCTAGGCATGTCTAAGTCCTCCAGTGGGATTCTATGGTATGCTTGGGCCAAAAGTCATAGGTCCCATTGGAAATCATAAGGTCCCCTATTACTATCAGTTTCAGGTATCCATGGGAGGTATTGAAACGCAACCCTTGCAGATACACGGCTTTCACTGTAATTCAACAGTGGCCTGTTTACATGATCCCACAACACTTGCTCAGGGTATGTGTGAAGAGGAGAGCAGGATCATGTCTTATAGTGTTCCATATAGCACCACAGTTTCATTGAAAAGAAGATTCCGATTCTTCCCTTTTCTTTCCCAAGGAGGAGCCTGATCAGGAGGAATTCCCATGGGCTTTAAAGGAATTCTCCAAAGTGCTGAACGTTATCCACAAATAGGCTCAGTACTGTGGATAGCGCCTTTAATGGAATGGATTTAGCACCCCACAGACATGGAAACCACTGACCCACACTGTGCCTGACAGACTCCATCTGTCTGCACACAGACCTCTCTGCACATTGAACACACAAAACTGCTTTGTTCTGAAGCAGCCTATTAGCCCATTTAGCTCAGTATTGTCTCCTCTTCTACACTGTTGGAATAATGTGGTTCGACACCATGTTAAGGGCTGAAATGGAATGGAATCCCGGGGTGTGTGCAGTATGTCCGCACTGTACATGGGCGCACTTCATGTGGCTTCAAGCTTACGCTGAAGCCGTGCAACAATTCAAGTAATGGTGCACGTGTCGCACTATGCCATACCATTAGCACATGCCCCATTGTTTGCAATGGGGTGCGAGCATACGTGGCATTTCCCTTATGCGGGGGGAATCCAGATCCCAGTGTAGTTTTACAAGCTCTTTCGCCTTCTCTGCCAAAGTGTGCTGGTGCCTCACCAAACTACATATTCTAGGATTCTATAAGATGGAGCCATGGTGGTTAAAGGGGTGTCAAAATGCATTATTTCTACAGTATTGATATACACCGAGTGGCAGTATCTCTCCAGAATTTAAAGGCAAGGGCATCTCAGTCCTACTTGGAGATGTCAGGGGCCTTTTTTGCACAAAGCACATACCCCAAGAGTGGGGAACTTTGGGTCCTCCTGCTGTTTTGAACTTGTTGCTGCTGTTATGTGCCTTCAAGCTGTTAATGGGGTTTTCTTGGTAAGAGTTGGTCAGAGAAGGTTTGTCATTGCCTTTCCATGAGGCTGAGAGCATGTGACTCCACCATCTAGTGGGGTTCATGGCCGAGCAGAAAATTGAACCCTAGTCTCGTGAATTGTAGTCCAACCCTCAAACCACGGCCCCACACTGGTTTGCTGTTTTGATCTACCATTTCTGCAATACCTTACCATTTGTCATGCTGGTTGGGGCTTCTGGGTGTTGAACCTCAAAACATCCAGAAGACCAAAAAGAGAGCATTACTTTGAATAGAAACAACTACTAAATTGTGTGCTTTCCCTACAGATTGCTTTAAGCCAGCTGCTGCACACTCTCGGATAGACTCCTCCCTGGACCATTTTCCTCCGTATGCATTTTCTGAAATCTACATATTTATGTACCCATTTCCCCCAACATTTCTGTGGAGGCCTTCTTTTAGGAAGAAGTAAAACCAAACTCAGCAGGGCCCATTTCATTCCTCTGTTCATCGAGTCCTAAATAAATGCATAACCCTCACCCCGATGACCACAAGCTGCATTTACAGCCCTTGTAAATACCAATAGCAAGAGTTCTATTAGGCAAGAGCCAGCATGGCATAGTGGCTTGAGTGTTGGACTATGACTCTGGAGACCAGGCTTTGAATCTCTGTTTTACCATGGAAACCCATTGGGTGGCCTTGGGCAAGTCACACTCTCTCGGCCTCAGAGGATGGCACAGGCAAGAAACTTGAAGAAACTTGCCAGGAAAACCCCACGGTTAAGTCGGAAATAACTTGAAGGCACACAACAACAACAAGAGTTCTGTTGCTGTGAAAAGCTGCAGGGCTTGCTTCCAGTTTCGGCTGCTGCTATGCAGAGCTGTATTAGCAGGTGATTATCCTTCTGCCAAAAGCACAGATTCCTGATGAATGTCTAAGGAAATGCAAGACAGAAAAAATACCCCAGGCTTTGGCAAGGAGCAATCACACATGTACCCATTCTGGCTTCCTGACTGCAAAATAGAGGTGTGCGTGTGTATGTGTGTATGGAATCCCAGCACGCTGGCAGCCCGGGGAGTCCCTGTGGTTGGTATTTAAAAAATAAATATTAAAAGGAAAAATCCTTACACAGCTCCAGAGAATAGTAAGAAGCCAGAGGAAGGCCTCGCTAGACAGATCCAGGGTGTCCCCTGTAGTAGCACCTTCACCATTTCAAATCATTTTATATGTACTAGACACAACCCAATAGTTTGGACCAAAACTCTCAAAATCCTTGAGGGGCTATGTTCCCCAGCAGCTCTCTAAATCTAGACTTGCTTGGCAGTCATCTGCCAACAAGGATTCACCCAGGGCCCTTTCAACCTACATAGTTATAATGCTAAGATTCCATTTTAACTGGAAACTTGGAATTTGCAATGAATACTGGGACTTGTAGTTTGGTGCTATGCTAGAGATTTTTGGCTGAGGATTCTAAAGTCCCCTCCCCAAACTACAATAGCAATAGCACGTACATTTCTATGCCGCTTACCAGTGCACTTAAACACTCCCTAAGCAGTTTACAGTTGGTTACTCATTTTAGCGGCCTACAGATGGATGCAAGGCTGAGTCAACCCTGAGCCCTCAGCTGGTACTGAACTCACAACCTTGTGATTTGTGAGTGAGTGGCTGCAGTACTGGCATTTAACCACTGCACCACCAACTTTCATAGGATGCTGCCACGGCACTTCAGTGGAATCTTAGTGCTATAACTGTGCTGTGTGAAAGGGCCTGCACTAGGCCCACTCACTTGATATTTTTCATACACGTTCTCTTTATTTGATGGAGTTTGCACCGGTGCAGTATGGCAAATGGGATCTGCAACAAAATGTCACAGTGTCAAGTCTTTCTGTTCACCGTGCCAGTTGGCCGTGCCCCTTTCTTGAATACTCCCTTCCATTCCTCCTCCCTTCCATTGACTCATTTGCTGTGCAAGTGTGGGTATATTGATTCAGAAGCAAACCCATTGTTTTCAGTGAGTCTTATTTCTATGCGGGCATGGTTGGGATTTCAGTCTCTGAGGACTCCCGTTGCTTAGCTGAATGTTGCAGCACTAAAAATTGTGATATTTTATGATCCTCCCTCCCTCCCGGTGCCATACTCATGGTCTGTTCCCAACTCAGAGTCCCAGCTTTTCCCTTCAATTGCAGGAAACGCAGAAGTTTATGAGATTATCAACCCATTATTAAAGTTTCAGGAAAGTCGAGATTGCTTTGCACTTTATCTGTTTATTCTGCGGCTGATAAAATGTTACCATTTTTCACCCTTCAATTCCTAATCCCCATTCCCTTATTCCCAGACAATACGGTGCGTGTTTGGGACCGATCCCCGGCTTCCCCCAGTGGACCTGTTTCTCTTGGCCACTGCAACACAGGAAGTTGGTGAAAATGAAGTTGTTTGCATAGGATTTAAGCAACTGGGGAAGAAGCGGGGGCTGATGGAGAGGGGAAAAAAATGAAAAATGGATGTGGAAGAAAATGCCCAGCAAGTTGTTAAAAAAAAGTGTTTTGCCATGTGCACAGCTGCTTCCTGGCTGTTTCATTTTTATTGCAATGAGTGCAAGGTTTACAGGAAATTCCAGTTTGGAGACAATACCAGCCGTTCCTGAATTTGGGCTGCAGAGTCAATGGCACCTCTTTGCTCAGTTGATGATCTGCCATGCTTGCATCTTTGTGATTCCCAATGGTTGCAGGAATGCTGTAATTCTTCACACAATAAACACACAACAGATGGAACTCACAGGCAAAGGATATTGGGGGGGGGGGGCACAGACCAGTTGCTAGAATACAGGCAAGCTTTTCCATTTGAAAGGCTGATTCAGGGGCTGTACAGATTGGCTCCATGCCGCCGCCCCTTTTTGCCCTGAATCGGGGCCACAGCAACCGCATGCTGCGGCCTCGATCTGGCCTCCAGAAGACTCAAAAAGAAGCCACCATTAGTGGCTTTGTTTTGCTCCCCAGAAAGGGCATCATAGACACCGTGGCATGCCCTTCTGACGCCCTTTCAGCGCTGTGCTGTTTGGGTGCTGTGTCAGAGGTGCATCATCATGGTCCACACTGTGTAAATGAGTGACCGCCAAAATGGTGCCCTTCCAGTGGCAGTAGGGCTTGAAGCGTGCGGACAATCAGCCCTCACACCCCCCACAGGCTGGCACAAAGTGCCGGTCTATATAGCCCCTGAGCCAATAATGGGAGGGAACACTCTGCCTACAATCCATAACTTGGAAATAACTAGTGACAAATAACTACCTGTTTGTAATTAATATTCCCCTGTAACAACAAACGTATAATCATGTGATCTCCCAGGACGCTTGGGACATTATGACACAAGGCTTTTAAATTGCAATTGAAGTTGGAGAATAGCGTCTTTGAAAGTACATATTGCATGACATCGTCTCTGAGTCATCCCTGCTGTGCCTGGGAAATGTTGTTAGAGCATCCTTTTTCATTCATGGGGGAAACCCATCAATAAGCTCCCAATCATGCTGCTTTTCCATTACTCCACAGGTGCAAAATATTGGTGCCGGAGCAGTTGCGATATTGGTAGACACATTGCATCATTGCCATGGACTGTCCTGGGCCTGACTTAGAGGCACAGTCAGAAGACTCAGACCCTGAAGCCATGGAGGAGGCTGAAACAGGGGCAGATCTGGGGTTGCCTGCATCTGCAGTTCCAGAGGAGGCTCAGGATGCTGCAGAGGGAGAAACAGACTCTGTGGACTCTAGGCTGCAGGTGCTAGGACCTGTGGAGCAAAGACTGCTCATGGAGTCTTTGAGGCGTTCTTCCAGGCTAGAAGCCAAGAGGAGAGCAAATCGGTTTCAGCTGAGAGAAGCAGAGGCCTTTTAAAAGACCTCCAGCTGCAGAAATTCTTTGTAGCCTTCTTGTTTATGGGTTCCTTGCTCTTTGGTTCATAACTCTGGTTATCTGACCTCTGGACTTGCCTTGTGACTACGCTTTTGCCTCTACCGTTTGCTGGGACTTACTGACTAGTATTGTGTGACCCTTGGACTGGACTCTGGACTATTCCTTAGTATAGTCTTCTGCTGTGCTGCCCTCAGTACAGGTAAGCAGAACAGTCATTAGCATGAGGTTCTGGGGTGCTTGTGTAGTTGGAGTGGAGGTATTTTGCATGTTTTTGTCTGTTCAATCTGTTTTCATGACTATCTGAATGACCTTAAGGCTGAAATTGCGCCCAAATTGCAGATTTTTTTTAAAACATATTTTTGGTGTTGAGGGACTTTGATGGACCAGTGGATAGCTTCAGGGGTACAAAAGTGGCCTTGAGGGGGAAATTCAAAATGACCGTAATAGGTTAGAAAGCTGGGCCAAAGCTAACAAAATGAATTTCAACATGGAGAAATGTAAGGTACTGAACTTTGGCATTAAAAAAATGGAATGCACAGATATAGGATGGGGGACACCTGGCTGAATGAAATTATGTGTGAAAGGGATCTAGGAGTCCAAGTAGACCACAAGTTGAACATGAGTCAATAGTGCGATGCAGCAACTAAAAAGGCCAATGCTATTTTAGGCTGCATCAATAGAAGTATAGTGTCTAGATCAAGGGAAGTAATAGTGCCACTCTATTCTGCTTTGGTCAGGCCCCACCTGGAATTCTGCGTCCAGTTCTGGGCACCACAATTCAAAAAGGATGTGGAGAAACTGGTGTGTGTCCAGGGGAGGGTAACCAAAATGGTGAAGGGTCTGGAAACTATGCCTAGGAGGAATGACTTAAGGAGCTGGTGATGTTTAGCCTGGAGAAGAGAAGGTTCAGAGGTGATATGATAGCCCTGTTTAAATATTTGAAGGGATGTCATAATGAGGATGGAGCAAGCTTGTTTTCTGCTGCTCCGGAGAACAGGATATGGAGCAATACCATGTAAGCTACAGGAAAAGAGATTCCAGTTCAATATTAGGAGGAACTTCCTGACAGTAAGGGCTGTTTGATAGTGGAACACACTCCCAAAGTCTCTTTATTTGGAGGTCTTAAACAGAGTCTGGATGGCCATCCGTTGGGAATGCTTTGATTGAGAGTTCCTGCATGGCAGAGGGTTGGACTGGATGGACCAACTCTATGATCCTATGCGGCCTGGGGGGCCAAGTTTTGCCCATCCCTTGTGTACATTCAGGACGGGGAAATGTAGGTGGACTTCAGTATTCCATCTGGTCCCCAAACTACTTCTGCTGTTATCACTGTGCAATGAATTCTGAACATCTCGAATTTCTGTGCCCGAGTCCTGTCCTGAGCACAGGTGATGCACTGGTCCTGAGCGGAAGATGCTCCATAGCTCCTTCATCTGCCCAAGCTTCATTTTCCCAAATAATCTGAGCTGTGCTGAAATTCCTTCCATAGAACTTGGTGATTAAATCAGAGGGAAAGGTGTCAATGAGCAACTCAATCTGGAATAATGTTTTGGGGTGCGTTGGAGTGGAGTACCAGGAATCAAACTGGTGAGGGTCTGAATGGCTGCTCCACGTCAGAGGTGTCACTTGGGGCATGTGGGGTGCTGACAGCATTGAGTGACCCCTCATTTCCATTTTCTGGCAATTCTAAGGCGACCCCTATCATGATCTTGTCTTGACAAGATTGGTTCAGAGGGGGTTTGCCTTGGCCTTCCTCTGAGGCTGAGAGTTAGACTTGCCCACTAGTGGTTTTCAACTAGTGGGTTTCCATGGCTGAGCAGGGTTTCGAACCCTGGTCTCCCAGAGTCATAGTCCAATGCTCAAACCATCATATCCCACTGGCTCTTAGATACATAGTACTACTTCCCTGTTTCTCAAAAGCAACAAAACAATTAACTTTTTAATTAGTAAAACAAACAAACAAACCCAAATGGTACAATACTTTGGCCTGTAGCAAGGTTTCTAATGGGGCTCCACGTGCCCCATTCTTATTCTTCTTGTCATGGTTTTAAATGATGTGATATTGTTATAGTGTGGATGCTTTAATATGGTGGGTTATTTAATTGTCTGTTAGCCTTTTATCACTAGGTTTTTTTAAAATCTATACCATGTTTTCAGTTCATGATGTGAGCCGCCTTGGATCCCATTTGGGAGAAAGGCAGGATATAAATTCATATATAAATTGTTCAGAGTCGGCGTGCTATAGTGGTTTGAGCATTGGATTATAACTCTGAACCATTGGATTATGACTCTCTCAGCTTTAGATGAAGGCAAGGTCAACGCCTCTCTGAACAAGTCTTGCCAAGAAAACCTCCTGATAGGATTGCCTTAGGGTCGCCATAAGTAGGAAACGACTCGGAAGCTCACAACGGTAAGAAAGGTAAATTATATAAGTGTATATAAATGTATATAGAATAAATAAATAAGACTGAGGAGTTTATCACACGATGGAATTTGGGGGTATAATGCAATGGCTATCCGAACGCAATCATGGGGTTTCATGTTATTGCGAATGAGTATATCTCAGCAATTTCAGGCAATGGGAAGTCATTCCAAACACAATCATGCGGTTTTACGTAATTGCGTATTAGAGTATCTCACACAATTTCAGGAAATGGTGGGTCATTTTCGGGAAATGGGAAGTCATTCTGAACTCTTTCCAAATGCAATCAGATTTCTCATAAATTTTCTAAACTAGCGAATTCACGCAATTGCGAATTGGCTCCATTCGCAATTGAGTGAAATTCCTCCCATGTGATAAACTCCTAAGTAATTACAGTGGGATGATCTTATCTGCGGGCTTGCCATCTACAAATTTGAGCGTTTTAAAAGCTAACCTGCCACTTTTTATATTCTTGGCTAAACATTTTGCCAAATGGTTTGAAAATGGGGTCTTTCTGTCCAGTTCTTCCACCTTGGCATGACATCCCTCCTGTTGATGGCATATTTTGAGTGACGTGAAGAAGGAAGCTGCAATTTCTCCCCGGTTTAGATTTCTTTCTCTCTTACAACACAGTGAACCTTATCCACCAAATGACAGTTCCCTTGCTAACCCTTAGGTTTTCTTTTTGCAAAATTCCTCTTTTGGCTGGTTTGGGGGGAAACCGAAAAGCAGTTGCATTTTGATGAATTTGCCGGAGGGCATTTTCCCAACAAGTACAAATAATTAATGCTGAGGAATGGATGAAAATTACACATGACACCGGCGCAGATGAGATGTTCTAATCTTCAGCATGTATTATTAGCTTGAAATCCCCAAACATGCTCTGAGCATTGGCAGCAGGCCTCGCCAAAGAGAGGTGTATGTGTGTGTGTGTGTGTAGGGGGGAAATGACAAAACCCACAACTCAGTGTCAGCCATGTTGGCTTCCCATCTGAGAGCGCTTGTGCGGAAGACAAGCATGGACAAAGTTGGACGTTTTTGCTGAGTTTTCACAAAATCCCTCCCCGCCCCCTCTTCCCTAACAGCAGATGCAAAGGGAAGAAAATTATACACCCAGGCCTTGGAAAGCAACTCAAGCGTGTACATACAAATTAGTATTTTAGCATGCCGTTGCCATTTGCAAATTAGGTTGTTGGGAGATGAGTGTCATTCCCCGAGTTGCTGCAACATGCTCAAACCATACACAGGTCCATAGCCAGCATACATGCGGTGTGTCGCCTAGGGCTATACTGGGAGGAGTGTTGTAAATCAATACACAACCTCCTCCCCCTCCAACAAACTGCTCTAATGAGTTGAGATTAAAATTATTTAATGGGCTCAAGTCATTTTTTTAGTGAAAATAACACATGATTTTCACCAAATTTACAAAATGAAGTGTTAAGTGTTTTCATATCATCACCTTCTGGAAACACAGTGTTCTCATGGAGTAGTTGGGTACCAAACCAATGTACACATTCTTCTGCTGTCTCTATGCTGCTGCTGCACTGCAGAATGAAGGCAGTTTGACACCGTTTTAACTGCCATGGCTCCATCCTATGGTATCCTGGGCTTTGTAGTTTGTTGTGGCACCAGAGCTGTCTGATGGAGGTGAAATCTCTCACTCAACTACACATCCCAGAATTCCATCGCATTGAGCCGTGGCAGTTAAAGCAGTGTCAAACTGCATCCATTCTGCAGTGTGGAGGCAGCCAGGGTGTAACTTTACCCTTATGGAGTTAACATTGCATTTATGCAATGCCATCTCAGTACTGAACTGCAACATTGCACATTTTGATGTGAAACCAATGGGCAATGCACAACCATACACGCCAATGCACAGCAACCACAATGAGCAACCGTGCACATGGGTATCATAAGTGCAACTCTGCTTCCACAACCTTGAACTGAATGCAGCTCTTCTGCCTCGGACAAAAAAATGCACAACTGCTTCCATAAAGGAACAATCAGATGCACAGTCAGCCCTCCGTATCCACGGATTCTTCATCCACAGCCATGGCTTGGAAATATTCCTTCCTCCCCCAAATTCCAAAAAGCAAACCTTGACAGCACCGTAAGGGATTTCATTTTACTACCCCATTGTATTTAACAGGACTTGAGCATCCATGAATTTTGTTATCCACAGGGGGGTCCTGGAACCAAACCCCCAGCGGATCCCAAGGGCCCACTGTATGAAGACAGCAACGGGATCCTTGCATTTGGTGGTTTTGTTTTGTACAGGAAAGTGGTCTGGATCAGAGTTTGGAAAAGTTACTTTTTGGATGACAGCTCCCAGAAGCCAGTTGCCAATTGGTGTGTGTATGTGGGCAGTTCTGGAAGCTCTAACTCCAAAAACAACATTTCCAAGAGGGGCAACTCTTGTAGGTTCCCATTCCCATAACTGAGGTTTTACATATAAAGGCAAAATATGAATGACAATCCTAGGTAGACCAGACCAGATCACTTAGATATATCACCTAGGTTTTTTTCCTAGGTTGTACTCCCCTGGGGTAACCTGTCAGGATCCACCTGCCAGATCTTAGTTGGAAACAAAGCCAACGGTGGGCATGACTTACATGTTAGTGAGGTAGTGAACCTGCTTTGGCTTTTAATGCAAACTTTAATGGAGCTATCCAGGATACTGAACACTATCCCTCCCACGCACCCCCTGCCAACATGTTCAGCACTTTGAATATTTCCCTTGAAATTCAGATTAAAAACCAGGGCAGATCCACTGACACAATGACATGAACTGCCACAGGTTAACACAAAAGAGAGCCTTGGATACAGTCTGGCCTTTCAAAGGAAGGGAAGGGGTTTCTCAGGGTGCATCCACACTGCAGAAATAATCTGGTTTGATACCACTTGAACTGCCGTGGCTCCATGCAATGGAATTCTGGGAACGGTAGTTTGTTGTGGTGCCAGAACAAAGCTCACCAGAGCAAAGGTGGTTTGCTGTGGCCCATTTTGCAAAGAAAAGCAGATTTCAGCTGAGATCCTACATCGCTTTAGCTTAGCTAAAATATCGGCCAGGGGAGTTATGTTCCCCTTCCTCTGTACCAGAAAGCAATGTAAAACCTGGCTGGCACCACATGGTGCAATGAACCTTGTGTGATGTGCCATCACACACTGCTCTCTGAACATTGAAGTGCTACCGCTTGTGCAACTGTTCTTCACACAGAGCCCTGCTTCCTCAGCCTCCCCTGCTATCCTGTTCTAATTCAACTTTTCAAGCCTTGGGTGATAAAGTCCTGGGATAAGGGTGTAGGACAAAGACAGCCAACTTGATCCATGATATTATGGACTGCAACTGCCCTAAGCCTCAACCAGCCCATCCAGTGGCCAGGGATTATGAGAGCTGTAGTCCCAAATATGAAGATCACAAGTTTACTCCCTCCCAATCCGGGGATTCTGTGCATGATGCTTCAGGATGAAAAATTCAACTTCTAGGCTTTGTGTCAAAGCAATATTACATATTATCTCAAAGGATTGCGAATGAAAGATTTCATCTTAATTAGTGCCACCTTGTGTTTATAGCCAGCTTTGCATGCCGAAGATATCCAAGAATCATTTCATCCTGACTGCATGCTACACCTCTAGACTGAATCAGGGCTTTACATTGGAGTTTATCATACGATGGAATTTGGGGGTATAATGCAATGGCAATCCGAACGCAATCAAAGGGTCTCACGTTATTGCGAATGAGTGTATTTCATGCAATTTTGGGCAATGGGAAGTTATTCTGAACGCAATCATGGGGTTTCTATGCTTCTATGGCTGCATTTTGGAAGGGAAGGGAAATGAAGATATAAGATGAGACAAGGGAAGGAATTTTTTTCTGGAATCTTGTCGGTGACATACTTGTGGAGAACTTGGAGATATGTGCATGCACGTCTTTTTGTTTTGTTTTGACATTGCATAAGGAGTGGTATTTTAGTCCCTCACATAGTGTCCCCAAACAAGGCAGCTGTCAAGCCCTGGAGGCACTGCCATCTACATTTATAAGTCAGGGGGGTGACCAGGCAGCAATCTTCTTGGCTATAGTTCTGCCCCCTGGGCAAGAGTCCTCAACCCTGGCCATTGGCAGTGCACCCAGGGCTCAACAACTGCTTTGGAGGATGATGGCATTGATCTGCACATGGGGAACATGATGCTCTGCATGCGTCGAAGAAGGATCTTGGTTGGTATGTGACTAAGCATCCTGTATATGTTGACTGTGGAGGCCATGCCAGCTCCCGGATGTTTGGAGCCCCTTGGACATGGCATTGCTATGAGCCTCTTTAATCTGGACAAGGTGAGACAGGGAAAACCAGGGTTCAGTTAGAGGTTTTTTGTGGGTTTTTCAGGCTACGTGATTGTCTTCTGGAAGAGTTTATTCTTGACGTTTCGCCAGCATCTGTGGCTGGCATCTTCTCTGAAGATGCTGGTAAAATGCCAGGAGTAAACTCTTCCAGAACACGGCCACATAGCCAGAAAAACCCATAAATAACTTCCAGATATTTTCTCTCCCTCTCTCTTGATGTGATGGATTATATACAGAGTTTGTTTCCCTCACCGGGGAGTCACCATAGCTCACCAATCTAAGCTAGGGTCTTCATCATGCCAGGCTCGGAAGGTGGCACGAACGTGTTAGTCCAGGAAACCTTCAGATATTGCTGGGCAGCAATTTCCATTATTCCTCGCCACTGTCCACACTGCGTAGGGAAGCTGAGAGTTTAGGCCTGACAACATTGAGAGAGTGGCATCCTTGCCATCCCCCACTTCAGGCTGTGTCTGATCTCCTTGTGAGCCAGCATGGTGCATTGGTTGGAGTGTTGGATTGAGATTCCAGGAGACCAGGGTTCAAATCCCCCCAATTCAGCCCTGGACGCCCACTGGCTGACCTTGAGCAATTCAAACTCTCTCAGAATCTGCGTATGCCTTTGCCAGGTGAATGCGACTGTTGCAATAGTGGACCCCAAACATCACTCCACATGCACAGCACAACTCCCATCTATGTGTGTCACCAACAAGATGTCGGGCAGAGGGAGTTTCATAGTTCCCTGGGGATTCAAACCTGGATGATCCTTACAGCCACACTTACAGATATGTGAAGTCGAAGGCTTTCATAGCTGGCATCCATCATTTTTTGTGGCTTTTTCGGGCTACATGGTTGTCTTCTGGAAGAGTTTATTCCTGATGTTTCGCCAGCATCTGTGACTGGCATCTTCTCTGAAGATGCTGGCACAATGTCAGAGGAATAAACTCTTCCAGAACACAGCCACATAGCCAGAAAAAAACATACAAAACTTTCAGATATTTTATCTCCCTCTCTCATGTTGTGCCCCATCCGATGGAACAGCCACTCTAAACACCCATTTAGAGTAAGAGCTGTACAATGCAATGTTTGCCCAGCATTGCACGGCCTCCAAAACAAACAGCAAAATGTGTATTCCAAACCTTCCACGTGTAAAAGAGGTTGATTCTCCCACCCCTTTGTTTGTAGAAGTCTTCTCCGGGGTGTTTGCTCTGACAGTCCGAAAACGCCCACCATGAAACTAAACAGATGAAGATTAAGAAAAAAACTGCAAGCTTTACAAGAGTCATGAAGACAATGAGAGAAGGCCTTCAGACGTAATTCAGGAGGATGGAGGCAACCGGATTTAGACATCTGATACTCTCTGCCCAACCTAACCAAGCATATTCCCTTATGAGATATTTTTCTCTCTCTAGATGTTTGTCTGATATGGCAATGTCAGGAGCTGAAATACAGTTCTGTGTCAACATTTGGCTTGCAAGTAAAGATGTAAAATTTCTTGAAATTTTGAAACCATGTGGAAACCATGTGGAAATTTTGAAACCATATATGGACTCAGTTTGGGATGCACTGTTCTCTATAGATGGAACCTTGTACGTGTGTTCAGTGTTATTCAGAATTGCAACCACGTGGTTACTGCATACAAACAATTTATTATTATGCACATGTTAAAATTGGCAGTTGTTGTCCATGGACATATTATTCTTTCGATATATTCAGTTGCTCCCTCCTATTTTTTCCCCCTCATGTTGTTTGTGAAACCCTCCTGTTGTGTTTGTGATGCCATGCAGTTAAAGCAGTATCAGGCTGCATTATTTCTGCAGTGCAGATGCAGCCCCTGGGAGAGCTTAGGCTGAATGCGCGCTCAGGTGCACGCATATGCACACAGACTGGACACTTTTCTCTTTGCATAAGCCATCGCAGGATTTCCCTCGCATGGGAAGGCCTTGTTTTTCTCAGCTGGGCCAAAAACATGGGTGGCAAAACAGGAGTGCAAAGAGAGACGATCTGAAAGATGGGGAGGGGTGGTCGGCAGGAACAAGGCGGCCTAATCTTCCACCTGGCCAAGGATTTCAGAAGAAGCCAAAAAATAGAAATAAAACACCCCAGCCCTGGGGCAAGTTGAAGTGACACTGGGAATCTCAGCCCAAGTGTGTGCAACTGTCAGGGTTATGGGGCAGCGGCTGATTTATGACATGTGCCACAGCGATTACCAGCCGGGGCTCAGGGCGATGGTGTTCAGAAAGTGTTGATTCCCTGCTAAAACTGGACAGCTTTTGCCTGGCAGGGGGAAAAAATGGAGAAAAAAGGGTGTGCGTTGGGGGTGATGGGTGGCGGTGGAAAGGAGGGAAGGGGACCGGCACACAAAGAACAGCTGTTTTCAGTGTGCCACTGGAACCGAGGAGGTGCGTTGTGTTTTCATGGGCTTCTGGATGGATCGCTGAAAGCGCTGCCATTTCAAGCACAGTTCTGACTGCATGCCTCTAGGGCTGCATTGGCACTGGAGAAAGAATGCCGCTTGGATCCGCTTTAACTGCCATGGCGTCACTGGCTATGGTGGTACCCGGTGTGGGAGGGTGCCCGTGCGCCCCTTTTGTTCCCTGATCCCCAGGCTTTCTTTCTGGGGAGGGTGCATGGTCACCCCTTCTGCACCGAAGGGGGAAGAGGACCCAGCTGGGTGTCACCCAGTGCGGTCCACACTTCCCGCATTCTCATAGTGATGCCACTGGCTCCATGCAGTGGAATCCTGGGATTTTGTCATTTGGTGAAGCATTTTTCCTTCTCTGTCGGAGGCCTGTGGTGCCCCAGGAAACTACACATCTAAGGATTTCATAGCATGGAGACCTGGCAGTTAAGTGGTGTCAAAATGGATTATTTCTGCCATACAGATGCAACCTTGGTTCTGACTGACTTCCCAAAGCTATTTTTATTCCTCCATTCACTCTTTACTTCGTTAAAGTTCACAGCCTGCCTTCCCTCCAAAGAGCTGAAGGCAACATATCTGGATCCCCTTTTTCCCACTGTATCATCCCAGCAACAGCCCTGCTGGGGTGGCCAGGCTGAGAGAGAGTGTCCCCCCCAAGGTCACTTGGTGAGCCCCATAGCTGACTGGATACTCAAACCCGGACTGCCCAAGTCCTAGTCTGACAATCTAACCACTGCACCACGTTGGTTCTCTGATGATTGTTCTGCTTCATAGACATTGGCGGGAATTTTGACATTGGTCAACATCGGTCAGAAGAGGACTGCAGGCGATCACTGGACAAAGTTTTTTTTTAAAAAATTAGATCAAACAGTGTAAGGTTACTGATGTTACCATACGTTACATAATATTCACTCCTTTCCACCAATGAGCTGAGAATGGTATACCTGGTTTTCCTTGTCCCTATTTATCTTCACATCCATCCTGTGAGGTAGGTCAGGCTGAAAGAGAATGACAAACCCAAGGCCAATAAGACCCTATGACAAGTTTGCTTGAGGTCACCGTCACCATAACAAGATGGATGGATGGAGAAATAGATAGATTAATTTATGAGGATACTTGTTTACTCATTGCTTACTCAAGAACTAATCAAGCTACAAGTAACTCATTGGGCCCTTTCACACTGCATAGTTCTAGCGCTATTTGTTGTTACATGCTTTCAATTAATTTCTGACTTATGGCACCTCTATCCAAATTGCCACATTTTGTTCAGAGGAGGCTTGCCTTTTCCCTTCACCAAGACTGAGAAAGTACGACTTGCCTAAGGTCATCCAGTAGGTTTGCATGGCCAAGCTTGGATTCAAAGTAAGGCCTCCAGAATCGTAGTCCAATGCTCAAATCACTACAGCACATTGGCTCTGTAGTGATATTATGACACATCAACTTGTATCCTGAGGAATCTTGGGCTATGTCATTTTGTGAGGTCTTTAGACGTTTCAGTCGGAGAGCACTAGGCCTCCCTAAACTGCAAGTCCCAAGATTCCATAGGATGCAGCCATGGCAGTTAACATGGAATCATTGTGCTATAATTGTGCGGTGTGAAAGGGCCTGGTGCTGCAACCTTTCTGCAGCAGGCATCACTTGCTTCCTGCAACAATTTTTGAGAACGTGGTCCTCCAGAAAAGAGTGAGATTGCTATGCTAGCATCCGCCTGCTTCAAAAGCTAGGAGCAGCCACAGTCGCACAAAAAAATAAAAATTAAAACACCGAAGAGGGGGACTGTCTCTTTCATGGTGGCTGATGTCCAGCCTGTCTTTTCCCCGGCATTATGTGATTTCCATTTCCAGCTCAGGAGACCAGGTGTTCCTTTTCCCCACCTCGAAGAATCAGGGACTGACTGGCTTGCTATAATTAAGACACCCGACTGTTCCCATTAGAGTCACCAACAGCTGAAGCCAGGACTAAGGTTTCATATTAGATTTTACGACTTCTCCCATTTGCAAAGGGATCTAGTTTAAACACTCCTCGGGTTCGGCTGGCCCTGGACAATTGGCCTCTCCGAAAAGCCGCTGACAAGGATGACTAGGAGCCAAGTGGTGGACTTGGCCGAGGAACAGAGCCTGTGTGCCGTTCCCAGCCCAGCGGGCACCTGGAGCGCATTAGCTTTGCCCAACTTTGGAAGCAAAGAGGCTTGGGCATCAGAGGATTTGGCACCTTGGAAAAGCACGGATCCAGCATCCCTTTTACAAGATGACATCAAGCATGGTTTTAGGCAGCCAGATTGGCCCCTCAACCTCACCAGGGCCTATATTCTCCCAACACCAAAACCCTGCCCCTGCCAATATTGTTGCTGCTGAAGGCAGAAGCAAGATTCCTGTTGGTGTCTTATAGCAGAAGTCCCCTTGTGGAAGGGGATGGACCCATTGGTTTGATGATGGATGTCTCCATAAGCAGGGTCATGTATGCAGTGCCATCGTACATGCAGAGATGCATGCTATTTCAGAGGCACATGTAAATGTGGCTCCACCTTCATCCTCAGCTGAGCGTGCTGATGCACCTGCACAGTAGGTGTGTATTTATTTGTGCAATCTTCCCATTCATTAAAAGGATTGCATAGCACATACAAGCTGGCATCCTGATAATGACATATGAAGATGGACGCATTGGTTTAACGCTGGATGTATCCAGAAACAGTCACATACAGAGTATTTTTTTTTTTTTGGACAAGGTATAGCAGTCATATTCAGTAGACAGTGGCAGATGTGGAACTCTTGTGCATGTGGACCCTTGTGCATGCAATAGTACATTAATATACGCAGAGTAGGGTGTTATCATTCTAGATAATGAGAAAACTGAAATAGTCAAAGAGTTCCCATACCATTGACCAGAATTGATCAAAATAGAGACTGCAATCAAGAAATCAAAAGAAGATAAGGACAGCAATGAAAGAACTAGACAAGGTCCCATAGCGCAAAAATGCAATTCTCAATACTAAAGTGAGGCTCATCCAAGCCATTGTATCCCCTGTGTCCATGTACAAATGCAAGAGTGAATAAAGCTGATAAAAAGAAAATTTGAGATGTGGTGCTGGAGAAGAGTGCTGAGGATACCATGGACACCCAAGAAGCCAAACAAATGGGTTCTAGAAAAAGATCAAACCTGAACTTTCTCTTGACTCCAAGATGACTAAATTGAGTTGTTGTACTTTGGTCACATCATGAGAAGGCATGTATCATTGGAAAAGACAATGATGTTAGGAAAGATGGAAGACAGTCAAAAGAGAAGAAGACCACATGCCAGATGGTTAGACTCAGTTGGGGAGGACATGGGCCTGAGCAGAGGGTCTTGAAGATGTCTCATCCACCTGGTCACCATGAGTCAAGGTCAACTCGAGGGCAGTTAACACCAAAAAAGGTGTGCACATTGCATCTATGCATAGCCTTTGTGCATTGCCCACTTCAATTACACATTTCCAACCATGCACATTGACCATTGGTCCATATACATTGTGCTCCGTTTATATTCAGTAGAGGGGTTCCATAATGCAAATCCACCAAAAGATATTCATACTATGCTGAAGCAATGTATTGGCCTCATTTTGTAAGTCTACATGCCAAGATATCTGCTATGTAACTCCAGTGTATGATCTCACCCAGGCTCTCAGAAGAATTCCTTGTCTGACAGTCAGCCAAGAGCACAATTCTGTGGGGAAATAATAGATATGTCTTGTTTCTCAGAAGAATCAGTTGGGTTTGGGTGGTGTTGGTAGTGATAGAAACTTGGGAGAAGGAGCATAGAGGGAGGGAGATGGCCAGAAGGAGGGATCACTTGTGCTCCACAAGCCCACCCCATCATAGAGTTGATCTTACAAATTTTAAGTGCCAAGCCAAATGAAACAGGAGCCATCTCCAATGAAGAAATCACGAGGTTGCTTGAAGTCGAGGGGAGCATCAGGCCTCCAGAGGAAGTTGCCTTAGGGTGGACTTATTTGTCCATCTAGCCAAGTATTTTCCAGCAATGGTTTGCCAGGACTTCAGCCAGACAACAGTTTCCCCCATCATCTGATACCTGATCCTCATAACTTGTAACACTAGGGGACTGGACCAGGATGCTCACCATCTGCATTGGCTATCTATCGCCTGTGACTCCTCCAACAAATGCCCTCCAGATCCTGCCAAGCAGGGCTGGACAAATCTGTCAGCTGTCGTTTCTCACCATTTTTCCTTTCCCCAACCGTACATTTCTTTCGTCCCATTCTGCATCTGTTTGCCATTTCTTTTTAAAAAAAATAAAATAGCGCAAAAAGTTGTGCAGAATTTTGTATATGTTTATTCCAATATACAGTTAAGCCCATATGTCAACAAGACAGAGCATAACTTTATGTTCACAGAGTTACATCGCAGGCGTGCAGTGTTGCCTCATTCGCGAACTGCAGCATGGTACAACTTCGTGCACAACCAAATGAGCATGTACATCTTGATGCAGAATGCCCAATGTGCAACCAGGCACAATGTGCCTTGTGTACAACTCCACTTGTGTAACCTTGAACTGAATATGGTCATTCTGCACTAGGCAAAAATCTCCAGCCATTTCCGTAACAAATGTTTTGCAGGCACAAGACAGAAACAAGATTCCAGCCACTTTGGGCGTTATTTTGTATGTGTCTTTGCCTAATATACAACTATTATTATTATTTGTGCAAACAGTTTTGTCCTCTATGATACATATTTCTGATTTATTAATTTTTTTGCTAAGTTATTATTTCTTTTTAAGCACACCACTGGAAAAATGCCAAATGCAGTTCCTCAAAAATGCAACCCTATTCTCTATTATTATTATTATCATTATTATTATTATTGTTTATGTTTATGTTTATTATGTTTGTTTGTATCCTGCCTTTCTCCTAGTACAGGGACTCAAGGCGGCTAACAAATCTAAAACAGTTAGAACAATGTAAAGCATGCAAAATACAAGTTTAAAAAGCAATTAAACAATTCAAACAATTAAAATCCAATTGGCCATCAGTGTCTATATGTCTTATGGTATATTTGGTCCAGCTATATTCAAGGAGATTAGAAATTGGTACAAAATATAGATTTTGTGTTGTTCAGATACTGATGGCCAATTGGTTTTGGCTCTACCCCCCAATCCTCATCCCCCAGAAAGGTTAGGGGACCAAATCCCTCAAAAATGTTATGCTGCTGAATGGCGTAACTGCCTTCTTTGGAAAACCATGTGTGCCTTCTGTGTGTGTGTGTTTAAGAAAAGCTTAAAATAATCAGCAGGCCAGTTGCTTAAGTCCCTCATTTCACAAATACAATACAAAAATGAGTCCCTCGGTGCTGGAAGGCTGCAGAGGTTAAACACTTAGTTCCGGTACATAAAGTTTATATTCACTCTCACACACAGAGGAACTCCCGTCAACCTAAGCAACATTCTGCTTATGTTCAGGAGACAGACCGGATTATCACCAAAACCTAAAGCAGGGTTGACTTAGAAGGTAAAGCCAGAGCCTGGGGGAAAGTTCTTTTATGGACTACAACTCCCAGGCTCTCCAGCCAGCGGGAACTTTTCCCACACTCTGGGCACAGTGGACTCCAAATCGATAAATCCAGAAAGAGAAAGCACCAAGTACTACAGATGATGAAGTGTCAAGGCTAAAGTGTCTTTGAGCTAGAGCTCTTCTCATCTGCTCAAGGAGGATTCGGAAAGGAGGGAAAGTGGATCCAGTTCTTGGTCGAGTGAGATAGAAAATCTTGGGGTCTCTGTTGAATATTTGAAAATTAGATACTATTGCTGGAAATTATTAGAAAAGGGTAGAAGTTGTACTTTTAAGGCTGTTGTCCAATGTCTGTATTCGGTTCGCAATTGTGCACACAAGAGTTCCGTAAGTGTAACAGTTGTGCACACAGTGTGGCACTGTTTGTGAATTTACCACTTGATTCACTAGAGGTGTGGAGAGAGTCTGCGCTGTAGGGTTATTAACCACTCGATTGCCATTACACATTCCTCATTGGATGATATGGCAATAAAGAAATACATTGGCAGATACCCAATCGGTTGTGCAATGGCGACGTTCCTGACAATGGCAATATAGCACCACCACTGTCTGCCTGGGAGCATGCGTATATTCTGTGTCCATATTTCCATTTCCGTTAGCTCTGAATGCAGTGTCTGTGCAAATTCTGTTGTGTGTGATTATACTCTGCTTTTTGCCCTTGATAAAACTCTCTTAGGTCACCCCAAACCTAGAGTTCTTCTTGGTTACTACTGGTATATACAGGTACAAATGGTCCTAAAGTTTACCCAGCCTCTTGAAAAAGAGAATTTCCCCAATAGTCAACGTAATGCCATCATATTTGGTGAAAGCCAGCATGGCACAGGGGTTTGAGTGTTGTTGTACTATAACTCTGGAAACCAGAGTTCAATTCCTGCTCAACCACGAAACCCATTGCCGGACCATGGGCACATCACACTCTCTCATAGGGGTTTGAGCGTTGTTGGACTCCAACTCTGGAGACCAGGGTTCGATTCCTGTTTGACCATGAAACCCATTGGGGACCTTGTGCACATCACACTCTCTCAGCCTCAGGGGAAAGCAACAGCAACCCTCCTCTGAACAAATCTTGCCAAGAAAACCCTGCGATAGAGTCGCCTTAGGGTCACCATAAGTCGGAAACAACTTGAATGCACACAAAAGCAACAATTACAATCCTATTTGGTGGGGACCTCCCAGTCTCCCGCACCTTTCTTTGGCTAACAGCTTGCTTGCTTCCTTGGGAAGCTCAAACATCGGCAGTCGGTGCTGCTGATCTAGGCTTTTGCAGCAGATCACTGAAAGCAGAATAACCTGGATGGTTGCCTTCAAGAAAAGTAAAGAATGGGATCCCCTCCCTTGGGTGAACTCTTGACATGATGGAGGCCAGAAAACTTGGCGTTCTATTGGGTTGGCAGAGGCGTTCTCATGCGATGGACAGTGGCGTCAGGAGCCGCTAAAACACATCCCGGCTCCCATCCTAAGAAGCTGCTTTGAAGCTGACAGGAGGGTAATTATGAGAACAGTCAGCCAGGGGTGTTGCGGCACTTAATGAACATTTGCAAAGGGTGTGGAGCTTCCGTGTGCAAAAGCTGCTACATATGTATCACGGTCATGTTATTACTGCCCAACCATGATCAAAGGGGTAGGATCTCGGGTTTAGAGAAGTCCCCCAGAGCTGTTTCTCTAAGGATCAGCTGAAGCTTTTGGGTCCAGACTTTCAGGCTGGGAGGCCCAGAAAACACAGCACCTTCAGTTATGAAAGAAACCCCATCGCAGGGAGCACCTTGCGTTGGGTGGCACCAAGGGAAGGCAAATTGATTTTGTGCCACTGATGCACTCCTTTGGGCTGTACGTTATCCGTCAAGTCAGACATCCGTGACCCCAGTGACTTAGGGCTTGTCTACACAACTAAAACACTCTTCATTCTTAGATGTTTGTGAGTTTTTCGGGCTATTTCAGAGAAGATGCCAACCACAGATGCTGGTGAAACATCAGGAATAAACTCTTCTAGAACATGGCCACAGAGCCCGAAAAACCCACAAAAATCTATGGATGCCGTCCATGAAAGCCTTCGACGTCACTCTTCATTCTGTTAGAATAGGACGTGGTCCCAGATTCGGAGGGGGGTCAGGCTTGTGGAGTGGGAGGGGGGACTCCACAAAGTCCACAGAAAAAGGTGTTGAAGTTTTTATCAGGGGTATTTATTTATTTAATTTCCATCCCGCCTTTCTCCCCGAAGGGACCCAAGGCGACTCACAATAACAATTTAAAAAACATATTGCAATAAAAATAGTAATTAATAATAATAATAATAATAATAATAACTTTATTTGTATACCGCCCTTCCTGCGATCAGAGCGGTGCACAGCATGTTAACAATATAAAATCACAATAAATAACAAATAACAACAAATAATAATATTAAAACCTCAATACATATTCAATGATGGTGTTTCATCAAGTTAACAGGAGGGGAAGTCATAAGCAGGGTGAAAATCAGGAGTAAGCCTGATTAAATAAATAGGTTTTTAATTCCTTATTAAATTGAGGGAGGGAGGCAGTCAAGCGGAGCTCGGTGGGCAGAGAGTTCCAGAGGCTCGGGGCAGATGTAGAAAATGCTCTTTTGGCAGTAGTTGTTAGCCTAGCCTCTGGAACATTCAGCAAATGGTGCCCACTTGATCTAAGTGTGCGGGGCAGATTGTGTGGGGAGAGGCGGTCCTTTAGGTACTCTGGGCCTAAGCCAATTAAAACATCAGCTGAAAACAATATACGGCCCATTTTAGATTGGCAAAAAGAGGTGTGTTGAAGGCTGCATGAAAGCCCAGCCTTTAGATGAGAAAAAGGGAAAGTGTGCCATGAAAACACTATTTTGGCATTTTAAGGGAGAAGAAGTGCCTTTAAAAAGGAGCTGGCCCATTTTAGATTGGCAAAAAGAGGTGTGTTGATGGCTGCATGAAAGCCCAGCCTTTAGATGAGAAAAAGGGAAAGTGTGCCATGAAAACACTATTTTGGAGTTTTAAGGGAGAAGAAGTGCCTTTAAAAAGTAGTTTGATTTCCCCACTACTTTTTTTAAAAGGGCACAACATTGCTATTGCATCTAAAGGCTAAGGTGTAGTTGCATGGTTAAATGGGGCTCTGTCTCTTTAAAGCACCCATTTAAAGGCAGCGATACAGGTGCAGATCATAATGGATCGTGGATTGGGAGCATGCGTGGTGTGGACTTCACTTCTAATTAAAACGCTCAATGCCCTGCAGGTGTAAAAGCTGGGGTTTATCCACAAAGTTTTTTAAAGCTCCCAAATCCTAGCTCCACTCCTAATCCGAACCCTAGACATGCGCAGTAGGGACTCTGGGATGCCGTTACTGTTATTCTACTGTGGATAACATGTCAATTCCTTCACAAAATAAAGGGGTTCATTCATGATGCACCAGTGCAACGGCACAGTTTAAAAAGGCGGAGGAAACGCAATGATAATTTGACAGATCCTCATAAGTATACATTTGTCCTGCGCAACTGCGCAGGTTTTCCGGCTGACGGCTGCGAACTGTGCAATTGCGCAGTTCCCAGCCGGCAATGATAATTTGACTGTATGGTGTAACTGCGTTTGCATGTGCATGTCTAGGGTTTGGATTAGGGGTGGAGCTAGGGTTTGGGAGCTTTAAAAAACTTCGCGGATAAACCCCAGCTTTTACACCTGCAGGGCATTGAGGAATTGCGCAGTTCGCAGCCAGCAAGGAAAAAAAATTTAAAGGTTCACCGCGGCTAAAAGCCGCGTTCCTTGCCGCCCATGTAGCTGCTCCGCCTGTGTTTGTAGCATTCTGACAGCTTCCAATGTAGCTGCTGAGCCACAGAAAAGACCTCAGATAAGTCGTTCCCACACCCCTCAGTCTAGCTGCCCTGTACTTTTTAAATGCACACCTGGGGCTTGCAGTCTAGCTGCTAAGCATTAAGGAAAGTGCAACTTCATGTCACACTTTCCTGCCAATCTAAAAAGCCCCATACAATTACAAAAACCACACTAAGATCACAATATCAAAAACCATCCCGTATAAAACCCACCTCATAACTACACATGAAAAGTACTCACAAGTTTCTGCAAGGATGCATGTTATCAAGCATGTCACCATCCACTCACATTGTATAGGTTTGCATAGTTGCACATTTTCAGCAGAAGGAGCGTGAATACTGCAAATAGATGCAGTTTTGCACAGGAAAGTGAAGACAATTAAACGTGCGAAAATCCGTAGGCATTCGCATAATACGCTTATGTTTAGACCAGCCCTGAGACACAACAGGCTTAGTTAGTGTTTGAGACAGTGTTGCTTGAACTAAGGGTAAAGACTAAGTGGCCTTCCAGAGGTCAATGCTCTGTGGCAATCCGGTCATACCTCACCATTGACTGAACTGATAGGGAATAGAGTCCAGCAATATCTGGAGTAGTACAGTGGGCCCTTGTTATCTGCTGGGGTTTGGTTCCAGGACCCCCACCCCCGTGGATAACAAAATCTGCGGATGCTCAAGTCCCATTAAATATAATAGCACAACAAAATGGTGTCCCACATATAAAATGGAAAATCAAGGTTTGCTATTTGAAATGTATACTTTTCGGGAATAATTTCAAGCCTTGGATGCTCGAATCCATGGTTAAAAAATCCGTGGATGAGGAGGGCCAACTGTAATATGGGAGACTGCTCATGTTCGGCATGCAGAAGGTAGGACCAACCCTAACACAAGGCAGAATGAAACAGCCACAGATTCAGGGAGCAGCCCTTCACCCACCCAATGATTCTTCTTTAATTCCTTGCCCATTGCCCATTGTGGGTTCTACACAGCATGTCCTGTACCCCTTCTAAACAGGGAAGACTTGGCCCTAATAGTTCTTGCACTGGTGATTTTCTTAGACTACTGCAATGAAAGCTACTTACAGCTGCCCTAGGGTGCATCTACATTGTACAAATAATGCAGTTTGACCCCGCTTGAACCATGCTGGCTCCATCCTACAGAATCCTGGTACTGGCAGCTTTGCAAGGCACCAGCACCCTTTAGCAAAGAAGGCAAAAGATCTTGTCAAGCTAAAGATCCCAGGGTTCCTTATAATGCAGCCATGGTAGTTAAAGCGGTGCATTATTTCCACATGGTAGATGCACCCTCCCTACCTGAGAGCCAGTGTGGCATAGTGGTTTGAGTCTTAAACTCTAGAGACAAGGGCTTGGCCATGAAACTTACTGGGTGACCATGGGCAAGCCACACACTCTCAGCCTCAGGGGAGGCAATGGTGAACCTCCTCTGAACAAATCTTGCCAAGAAAAACCCATGAGAGGTCCGCCTTAGGGTTGCCATAATAACATCCGAATGTTATTCATAAGCCATAATTCCCATATATCACTGAATGTAATGGCAATAATTGTGCCATAAACAACCGGGAAAAGTACGCTTTTAAATTGCCACGTCATACAATATTAAATGGATTTGCATGTACGTAGTTTCACGTGGTTAAAGTGAAAATGTGATCACACCTGATATGTTTTGAAGATGAAAAAAAAAATTCAAAAGTTAAAAATCAAACTTAAAATTTTATAAA
Source organism: Urosaurus nigricauda (assembly GCA_034509955.1). NCBI lineage: Eukaryota > Metazoa > Chordata > Lepidosauria > Squamata > Phrynosomatidae > Urosaurus > Urosaurus nigricauda. The sequence continues at coordinate 18,267,190 of JAOEGL010000014.1, read as the reverse complement.
TTGGAAACGACTCGAAGGCACGCAACGACGACACCAAGGTGCACCCTTAGTTATTTTAGACACTTAGCTAGTTAACATGAGCTCCCATCAGCCTTCCAGCCTGAATGATGGTGTGGAATGCTGGGTATTGCAATCCAACAGCATCTGAAGGGCCACACGCTGCTTATTCCTGATCTAGACTCTTTTCCTTTGGGATTCCCACCATTTTTCCAATGAGGGCTGAGTAGCAGAGGTTGCTCCCTGTCTGTGCTTTCTGTGCAGGGCTTCTGTTCCATACAATGCATTTCTTTTATGCTCAGGCAAGGAAAGAAATGACAGGAAGCAGCCACTTGGCCCAATGAGGTTGGCCCCTTCGGGGTTATCTCAAAGCCGCCCTCTTGCTTTGTCCCTGTGGCTCACAAATCCTTCTTGCCTCCTCATAAAAGTGTCGAGCTGTCTCTTAAAACCCATTCAAGTTATTTGTCTAAGTGACCTATCTGGGCAAGTATTCCTCAGGCAGTGCGACTGCTTCGCTTGTCTTTTGTCAAAGGCCTCCACTTTATCTCCGAGGCGGCTTCCAGTTATTCCACGATAGGAGCTGTGATTTGGATGCAACAAGGGAGCAGCTGATAAAATGCTCCAGATTAGAAACCCTGAAAAGGAGAAAAAGAGTTGGGGATAGAGGAGTTTATACTCAGCAAACAAGACCAGCAACACCTTTACATGGGTCCAATTCCCACTACCTTTTAATCTGGATTGCAAATTGGTTTGAACTAGTTCAAATGGCCCTGGTTCACACTTGAATCGATTCGCTGAAGCGATTCGGAAAGGGGGGGGGGGTCACACACTAGACCCATTTAACCCGCATCTTTTTGATGCTGATGTTTTCCGCAATTTTTTGGATAAATCGATTCTGCGCAAGTGTGAACTAGATGCGGATTGGAATTGATTTCAATTTGCCCTTCAACTGGTTGGAGTGGGTCCATCTGATTCATTCGTGAATGTGAACCACAAGTGGTTATTTTACAGGGAAAAAAAGCAATCGGGGCAAACGTAGTGGGAACCACACTCCGCTGTCGAATCGATGCATAGATTTGAATCACAAACTGCTTTTTTTGTAAGTGGGAATGAGGCCATGGTGTGTTTTCTTCTCCTCATCTTCCTCTCCATTTTTCTAACATAAGAGTTGCCTTCAACTTTGTGTAAAACATCTCTGAGGCTGGAATTTTTAACATACTTCTCAGGGAAGATGTTCCATTTAATGCCATGGGACTTATTTTAGACTAGGCATGAAGGAAATGGCTCCACAATTGTTTTAAAACAGAACCAGATAGAGGCTGCATCCGCACTGCAGAAATAATCTGAGTTGACACCACTTTAACTGCCATGGCACCATGCTTTGGAATTCGGGGACTTGTCCTTCATTGTGGCACCAGAGTTCTCCGACAGTGAAAACTCAATAGTTCACAAAACTACAAATCCCAGCATTCCATAGCACCAAGCCATGGCAGCTAAAGCAGTGTCAAACTGCCCTCTTTCTGCAGTGCAGATGCAGCCAGGGAGAGGGAGATTTTCAAAAATCAAATGTCGCCCAAAGCAGAACGGAGACATTCGTTGCTAGATATGTGAAACCTTGGCAAAGCAGAACTCCAGAGCTGTTTGTTCCCACCAGGCAGTTGTTGGCATTAGGAAAGGATCTTTTGCACTCATTTATTCCTTAGCAACCCAAATCTCCTTGTATTTTCCCATCTTTGGGGCTTATGTCCCAGATCAACATACAGTGACATTCTGCCAGCATGGATGATTAAGGAATCTACATCTTTAAAAATTGCTGGATCTCATTTCTTCCTTGAAATGCTGCCTTCTAGGGGGGGGAAAGTCACATAAGCCAGTGAGCTCTGGGGGTCTTCAGTCGCTGATCCCTTAATTATGTAGCCCAGAAGTTTGGCTACAAAAAGCAGATGGGATTTGATGGAGATTTTGCCACAGCGGCCTACGTTCTTGGAATGAGTGCACAGAACGGTCAATATTTCGAGGTCTTGCTGTAAATCATTGAGCCTTTGGGGTTACTTGTGATACGCAAGCCTCAGTGCATTCTGACAGTCAGCATACTTCTCTGATCTGACTCAAAGATGGCTCCAGAGTTAGGGATGCATTTATGCAACCAACAGTCATGGCAAATGCTTTTCAAAAGTCCATCCCCATTTTACTTCATCCTGAAACAAAACCTTCCCAAGTATCCAAAAGGTCTTTGCACAACTCTGGTTATAAAGACTTGATTTTAAGGATGAAAACATTGAGGTTACGTGAGTCATAGTTTTCTGTGGGTTTTTTGGGCTATGTGGCCACGTTCTAGAAGAGTTTATTCCTGACGTTTCACCCGCATCTGTGGCTGGCCAGCCACAGATGCAGGTGAAACGTCAGGAATAAACTCTTCTAGAACGTGGCCACATAGCCCAAAAACCCACAAAAAACTATGGATGCCGGCCATGAAAGCCTTCGACTTCACGTTACGTGAGTCCTTTTCAAAAGCTTTTTTGGAGATGCATTCCACCTCCTCACCACTTCCTCCTCCAACATGACATAGTGGTTTGAGTCTTGGCCTTGCCCTCTGGGAGATCAGGGTTCAAATCCCACACAGTCGTGGAAACTCACTAGTTGAGCTTGGCTTGCCAAGAACACCCTAAGATAGGTTGGCCATATGTCAACGTTAACTTGATGGCACAGAACAACAATATCTGGTTTTGGAAAGAATGTGGGGAGAGAAGAGAAGTTAGCATTTGCCAAGTAATGCAGATTTTGGCCAGATCTAACCTGGTGTAGTCCAGATGTGTAGGACTATATCTCTCATTAGTTGTGTTAGATAATGGTATTTGGAAATGACTTGAAGACACATAGCAGCAACAACAATCCATCCTAACCAGTTCTCCCTTCCTGATACCCTCCAGCTGTGTTGAACTACAACTCCCATGAATGATAGTCATCTGTGGTTTTCTTCTCTGACAGATAGAAGAACTCTAGGGTAGGCCTTTCCCATCACCTGCTATCTGAACCTCATGGGAGATGCTGAAGACTGAACTGGAGCTCTCCTGCATGCAAAACATGTGCCCCAGCTATGGCCCTGACCCAAACCTCCAAAGCACACCAATTTGAATGGAACTGTTTGTGGTCTTAGGAAACTGTATAATGTACCCCGCAAAGCTGGCAGATGGAATTCAGTTGCCCCAGCAGGAACTGACTTAACGGAATATAGCTGCATTCCCCCTGATCTCTCTGAATCAACACTTCTCTTATTTGCAGTAGTGTGAAACAATATTGACTCAAGATTTGCATGGAAAAGGTAATTTCGATTTCATACGGCGAGTCTAGCTTCCCAATAGGTCTGATGTTGTTTTTGCGTCCACCCAGGGAGGGAAAAAGAACATTGACTTTAATGATAAGGTGAAAATAAGCCTCCTGTGATCTCTTTGTCCTGTCTTTTTGATCAGATAAAGCATAACTCCCATCAGTTAGGCAGATAGGATTAACTTGGGTTGACTTTCTGGCTTGTTATGTCACATGGAGCGAAAGCCCTGGGGCCCAAACATTTGAGCTTGAAGGGAGCGAAGTTTGGCACTGCTGAACAGCTTTGTCCATGTAAACACGCTTGACGCTACAAGGTGGGTATTAACTTTGAATTGGCTTACATTTCTTCAAATAATGACTAATAAGAATAGAAGAGCATGAGACGAGTCCTGCTGCAATCCTTGTTTCCCACAGTGGCCAACAGTGGGAACTCCAAAAGCAATCTGCAAGTAGCCCTTTTCTGGTAGTCTTTCCCAGAAGGTGGCATTCAGATAACCAGTATGGTAACGTGGTCAGGGCGCTGATGCCCAAATGTTGGTCCTCCAAGGGTTTTCAACTTTAGCTTTCAGTATTCCTAATAATAATAATAATAATAATAATAATTATTATTATTATTTCTACCCTGCCTCTCCAACAAGACCGAGGTGGCTTACATCAGTAAAATCTGTACAATGCAACGGAATAAAATCCCACAAGCCCCCTCCCTCCTTAATCCCAAATCAACAACAACACATACAACAATAACTCTAATAAAATACAATTAAAACCATTAAAATGATTGCTAAAACAAAAATAGGTCAACCAAGGGATTAGTCAATAGGATGGTCCGTGTCATCGGGGCGACTGAGTCAATTATTCTGGGAAGGCCTGTCGGAAGAGATCCGTCTTGGTAGCTTTTAAAAAGCTGTCAAAGTTTGTAAGATGTTGGATCTTAAGATGTAAGATCCTCTGCAGGCCACTCCATAATTTGGGAGCGGCAGATGGAAAGGCCCTCCGGGTAACTGTGGCCAGCCTGGTCTTTGTTGGAGGCAATAAATTTTTCCCAAAGGACCTAAGTGCACGAGGCAGATTATATGGAAGAAGGCCATTCTGCAGGGTTAGAGAGTTGGACTAGGACTTGGGAGGTCCAGGGTCAAGTCCGTACTAAGCCAGGAAATTCATGGGGTAGCTATGGCTTAGTCAAATGGAACTGAACAGTTTTGCAACAGGGCTGCTATTTATGTCACTGCAAAGGGGAGCCAGCAAAATGATTGTTGTTCATTGGGACCGATACACAAGGGGACCAATGACAAGAAGACCCAGGACATGGGGGGATCCAATGCACAACAGGACGTGATAGAGAAATTCCAGCTGTAACTACTAAAGGGTTAGTGCTACTTGTCATCCTGCAGTAGTATGAAGCCATTATGATACGTAACAGTTGGTAGATGTAACGTTGATCAGTGAATGCTGACGTGGGTGAAGTAAAATGACGACGGCTCTCTAGATCAGGGTTCGAATCACTCTCTGCTCAGCCATGGAAACCTGCTGGGTGACCTTGGGTAAGTCCTCTTGACCTCGGAGGAAAGGCAAGGCAAACCCACTTTGAACAATTGTTAGCTGATCTCAATTAGGGTAGAACTGTGAAATGCACTGTTGAATAGTGAGTCAACACATAAGTAACTCTCATTGTTTCAAAGGGTCTACTCTCCTTGGAAGTGACAATAGGATTCAGACCTGTATTTGTTTTAAAAGAGAAGTGTAGCTTTAGGAAGCACAGAGATTTTCCTCCCACTAGTGAAACAAACTTGATCTCCCAAATGTGTCGAGCCACAATGCAGAAGGACATAGTAGCCTAATGTATCTATGTGTGCATCTACACTGTCAGAATAATGCAGTTTGACACCATTTACACCATCCTGGCTCTCCCCACTGGACATTTTAGTGGTGGTGCAAGGGAGGAGGACATGGAAGAACCCCAGCGCTCTTTTTCCTCCTTATCAAAAACGTTAAACCACAAAAAAAGATAAGACTTATTACCGAAAACATAGCCCCTGTGCTCCACTCAAATAGCAAAGCGAGAGAGAGCCCTTATCTTATCGGCTTTGTTTAAAATGGCTTTGCCTGGGTGTCCGCTATAATTTCTGGATCGCAATATAAACAGCATTGCCTGGTGTATTATTGTCGTTCAAGTGTTTGCTGTATTTCATCAGCCTCTTGACATAACAAGGTTGGCTTCTCCCTTTGTCGTCAAGTAGATTTCTTCTCATCCTGTGGCAGGTGCCTTTTTAAATATATATATATATATATAGAGAGAGAGAGAGAGAGAGAGAGAGAGAGCGCGTTCCCAGAGTTTTCTTTGTCTTTCAACTGTCTTTCTCATTTGAGAATTTTGTTTGTCATAAGGTGTGTTGACTAGCTGTGATGACAAGACCTTCTTGATGGCGCCGATGTTCCTGAACACCAAGTTGTGCTTTTACAGAATCATAGACCTGGAAGAGACCACAAGGGCCATCCAGTCCAACCCCCTGCCATTGTAGAACTTTTCATCTTAGCATGGAACAGGTATCTCCTAAAATGGACCTCAGAACTTGGACACATACTATCCAGTGACTTGGGAGTTTATCAGATGGAATTTCTCTTTATTTCGAATGGAGCCAATTGGAGCCAATTCGAATTCACGTGAATTTGCTAGTTTAGCGAATTTACGTGAATCCCAATTGCATTTGGAATGCATTCATAATGACTTCCCATTACCTGGAAATGACCCCCCATTGCCCGAAATTGCGTGAGATGCTTTAATTTGAAATAACGTAAAACCCATCATTGCGTTCTGAATGACTTCCCTTTTGCCCGGAATTGCGTGAGATACTTTAATACGTAATAACATGAAACCCCATGATTGCGTTCGGATTGCCATTAGATTATATTTCCAATTTCCGACGTCTGATAAACTCCTTGGACTGCATCTGCACTGCAGAATTAAAGCAACCTGAGTCCACTTTAACCACCGTGGCTCAATGCCATGCAATTCTGGGTTTTGTAGTTTTGTGAAAGACTTTGCCTTCTCTGTCAGAGAGCTCTGGCATCGCAGCAAACTACAAATCCTAGGATTCCATAGGATAGAGCCATAGTCAAGAAAGCAGTGTCAAACAGCATTAATTCTGCAGTGCAGATTCAGCCTCTGCCTTAGCATTCCATCCTTTACCAATGATTCCCAAACTCTGACCCTCCAGGTGTTTTGGACTTCAGGTCCCAGGAGGCTCAGCCATCTTTGCCAGTGTCCTGGGATTCTGGGATCGGAAGTGCAAAACATCTGGAAGGCCAGACTTTGGGAAGCACTGCTCCAAGTATTCCCCCTCCAATCTAGCCATACTCCAAAGTGCAGATCTGATCTGAGAGAAAGAAGGAAAGCATAAGTCCCACTGTCCTCTTGTGTATCTGGCCCCATTGAACTTGATCTCTCTCCGTTGGTCACCAAGCAGCCATTCCACAAAGCTGAGGAACCTCATAGCATGAAGAAATACAGCTGAGTTTGCTTGTCTTCCTTTGCCCTTCTCATTCTCTTTTCCTTTCATGTCATCTCACCAACAGTTTCCAATTCAAAGAAATGATCAGTTTCTGTTCCTCAACAAGTGGCAATTTTGCAGATAAATGCATCTGAGGAAGTAGATTGAAGTCTGCGAAAGCTCATGCTGCCAATTTCTTTTTTTGGTTAGTTTCAAAGGTGCTACAAGATCTCCCCTGCAGACTAACATGGCGATATCTTTGAATTTTGCAATTAAAATACATTGCAATTATAACAACAACAAACAAAAAAAAAATTTTTTTTAATGCACTTTAAAATTTATTTTAATGCAAACCCGCAAATGGAGCTGGTTTGGATTTTTATGGTTTGGATTTCCTCCTCTCTCTTCCTCTCGGGGGCAGAAAAACTAGCGCCTGGACCTCTAGAATCTGCACACTCTAATTTTAGACTGTAAATCTGAGGGAAAGTATTGCCTTATCTGTTCCAAATAAGGCTGATTTATGTATGTATGTATGTATGTTTGTATTGCATCTATATGACTAATCCATAAGACACTTAGGGGGCCTATACAACCCATAGAGCTGAATCGAAAGGTTTTGAAGAAAGAGTTCACTGCAAATAGTGGCACAAAAAAGGGGTGTTATTTGATTTTTTTTAATTTTAATTTTTTGAAAAATAGATCCGCTCCCTCCTGGGCAAGAATAATTTTTGAGGTGAGGACAGAAATGATTTGGCACGCTCCTGCGCAAAACAAAACAGGGCCATCCCATGCAGCGAGGAGCAAAACCACACCACGTGGCAACCACCTCGCTCCATGAAACCAATCTTTTAGCAGCCAGCGGCTTTCAGTTTGGAATGAGGTGTGCTCTTAATGCTTAAACAAACCTGCCTGATTCCCTAGTATCCCCCAATTTCAAGGGGATTATTGCTCCTTGGCAGTTGACAACGGTTGTGCCATGTTTGAAAGCAACAACAGCTGCGTCATATAACACAAAGCGGCTGTTGGAGAAAGCCATTCAATAGACGTCTTCTGAAAATACTTGGCAAATCAGGTCAATAGGACCCATCATGCAGAAACATCCATTGCAGAGGCGAACCTCTCATGGGGTTTTCTTGGCAAGAGTTGTTCAGAAGAGGCTTGCCATGCCCTTCCCCTGAGGCTGAGAGCATGTGATTTGCCCAAGGTCACCCACTGGGTTTCCATGGCCAAGCGGTAATAGAACTCTGGTCTCCAGAGTCGTGGTCCAAAGATCATACCACTATGAGCATCATCTGTCATGAGTCTCTTTGGCTGCCTTTCTTTTCAAGTAGATGACATGGGTAGGTTTTCAGTAACCTACCCGCTCCTTCCAGCGACAGGGGCAGCCGTCTGGATTTCAGGGAGCTGTCTGGCCGGTTGCTGCCATAAACCTGGCATTGCCTACCCACTTGTCTTCTCCACCCTCGTAATGCTTGCTGGTTGAGCTGGTACCTTTGTAAATAAAGAATGTATAAAGCACGGCAAGGAGCGACTTAGCAAAGGCTCCCTGGAACCTCCCTCTGGATGAGGAAGGAGGAGACACAGAGCAACAATGTCAACGTCTCCATCAGCCTGGTATGATTCATGACACTACCTGATGGCAGTGATGAGGATGATGGTGTCAATGATGATGCTGATGGTGATGATGTTGATGAGACTCAACTTAGGGTCAACCTTCCCCTAAGACTAGGCTAGGGGCGCTGAGCCTCCCTGATATGTTCTGGCCAAATTAGAGAATACAGTTTATATCTGCACTGCAGAAGTAATGAAGTTTGGCATTGCTTCAACTGCCATGACATGATGATATGAAATGGTGGGAAATGTAGTTTAATGTGGCACTAGGGCTCTCTGTCAGAGACAACGAAATATCACATCAAACTACAAACCCCAGAATTCCATAAAATGGAGCCATGGCAGTTAAACAGCATCATTTCTGCAATGCAGTTGCAGCCCAAGGCTACTATGTAATTGAGTCCCAATAGGAATTATCCATCAGAAGTATACTAAATACCCAGCGCTAAGAAATATGAAAGGCACTGATTGTTACTGAATCCTTCCGGGAATAATAAAGGTTCCCTGCAGTCTATCCTATCCAATCTTACTTGGGAGTAAGTGACACTGAATACACAGGGCCCTTCTATACTACACAATTATTACCTGGTGCCATGACAAACTAGAATTCGCATCTTAGAATGCCATAGCAGTTAAAATTGTGTCAAACCAGATTATTTCTGAAGTGTGGATGCAGCCTCAGTGTGGATGCAGCCTCACACTCCACCAGGTGTTTCCTATATAGTCTCCAAGGTGCTGGAAGATCCCTTTGCACTGAGCCATGAGAGTTAACCTGGTGCCAAACTGGATTGTTTCTGCCACATAGACGAAGCCCAAGTCACCCAAGGACAGAGTGTGTCAAGGGATTCAGGGAGACTCAGAGATTGATGGAGACTCAGAGGAGAACCTCCGGACAGAGGAAGACGAGAAGGTCTTCTGCTACTGAAACCACCGGTGAACTGAAGCTACTGTAAACTACTGAATGAGTGATCCAGCAACTAGGAAAAGCATGGTTTGAGCACAGAGTCACCAAGCTCTAAGGTGTGGAGCGAGTCGAGGAGAAGATGAGGTGGATGAGATAACCAGCTCTCCCCAGATGCCTCTTGAGTGAACCCTTCCTGGGTGGTTTGTTTGTGTATCGCCAGGCCGAGAAAGCTGAATCATGAGATACATGTAAAGCCACATCAAAGGAGAACATTCCTAATGGAGAAGGAGCCGTTTAAACAGAACGGAGGCAACACCTACCTTCACTGATGGCTGCCGGAGGTTTCACCACCTTTGAGATGAGAAGATGGCCTTAGGGGAGTCCTAACTCTGGCCTTCACATGGCCACGGTGTGCAAAAACTCTGAACTTGGCACCGGATCTCTTTCAGCAACCGAAAGCGAGCTGAATTGGAACAAGGAGGAGATGAAGTTTGGCACAGGCTTCTGCACGCTCTTCTCCTTTTCCCATTTTGGGTCCAGGTTATCTACTAGTTCATCTCCTCCAATATAATCCGCCCACTACATTTAGGTCCCGGGGGGGGGGGGGAGTATTTCAGCCAGCCAGGACTAGACTGGTAAATGTCACCCAGGCTGCATCCGCATTGCAGATATAATCTGGTTTGACACCACTTTAACTGCCATGGCTCAATGCTATGGAAATCTGGGAATGGTAGTTTGGTGGGACACCAGAGTTTTACTTTGGACCCTCCACGGATACTAAAATCCAGGGATGCTCACGTCCCATTAAGTGCAATGGCACAATGAAACGGTGTCCCTTATAGAAAATAGCAAAATCAAGGTTTCTTCTTTCAAATGTGTATCTTTTTGGAATATTTTCAAGCCATGGACGCTTGGATCCATGGATAAATAAATCCATGGATATGGCTGGCTGGCTATATTTCCATATCTTATTACAGAAGATAGTCTTCATGTAGTCTACCTCCATATCACATAGAGTACCAGATTTTAATCTAAAAAAGGATCTCACAGATCTCTTATATTGTTTAACAAGTCAGCCAGCCTATTATTATCTTGAAACCGTCTTCTCCGGTTCAAACTCTTTCCTTCATATCACAATGTCATTGTAAACAATAGATTATTGATATAAATGCTTACAACACACTATACTATGTTGCTCAAACCTAACGTTTTCAATGTTTCATTACCGGATACCAACTGGGTCCATAATACATAAAGCGATTAATCAGATAGTTGGAATCAACTTCTCAATGCCTGCTGAAATACACCTCCTAAACATGACGCATATGTTAAGCAGAAATGATGAAAGTCAACATTGGAGGATAGCGATCACGGCTGCCCACATACGTTTTGCTAAGAAATGGAAAGAAAAGGAGATACCGATGATAGTTGATTGGATTGTAAAATTTTGCAGACACGTTAGAGCTGGATAAACGTACCTATTGAATTCATAACAGGCCTTTAAAAAAGGTAGAAGGAAGGGGAATATTTAAAAGCATTCCCAATCAATCATAAAATAAAATAAAGAGGAAAGTGGGACCAATGTAGACTGATAAGTCATGACGGTGTGATGAATGGGTTACAGGTGCAGGTACCTGATGGGAACAGGCGAGATGGTACAAGTAATCCTTCCCTGCCATTTTGCCAGCGCATAATGCATTCAACAGTGGGCAACATGCAAAGCTTCTGAAGCCTTTATTTTACGTCTTAAAATATCAGATTCCTCCTAATGACCAACTTCCTAAAAGCAGCCCTTGGCAATTACGAGGGTCACACCTCTTGAAACGGTTTTGTGCTTGGAGAGGAATTAATTTTAACCACCGCTCCCGACCTGTGCAAAAAGCGTTCGGGCTGGCCGAGGCAACTTTATGATCAAATCCAAGACAACTGGGTGCAAAACTGAGATAAAATTTCATGGTCCTCCTTTAAAAAGGCACATGGACCAAGGGGGATCTAAGCCTGAGTTTCCTTTTCCTCCTTCCTCCAGTGGCTGGAGAATTCGAGAGGTGAGCAAGCGATTTATGGGTCACCCCCTGGGGAATAAAGAAAGCTAAAGATCCCCAAAGTACCAATGAAGTAACAGCACAGGGAGTTGCCCAACAACTCAGCCCACCTTCTCTAATGGCAATGAAACAAGATTTGACACATTCCAGCTTCTTGAGAGGGCTAAGATTTTAAACTCTCAACATCAAAACGATAGCTAAGAGTTTGGGCAGAGTCAGGAACGTGTGCTATTCTACATTACTGTTGGAATGCAAATCCCATCTGCCCCAGAGAGCATAGCCAAGAGTGAGACATAATGGGAGTTGCAATTCAATGATGTCACGCCAAATTAATCTTATCTCTCTCTTTTTAAAATGAAATTACCAGTTTGGTAGATGAAGGGAATGCTGTGGATGCAGTATATCTTGATTTCAGTAAAGCCTTTGATAAAGTCCCCCATGATATTCTTGCAGACAAGCTTGTAAAATGTGGGCTAGACAAGGCAACTGTTACATGGATTTGTAATTCGTTGACTGGCCAAACCCAAATAGTGCTCAGCAATGGCTCCTCTTCATCCTGGAGAGAAGTGACCAGGTACCAGCCCCAGTGCTATTCAACATCTTTATCAATGGCTTCAATGAGGGAATACAGGGCATGCTTATCAAGTTTGCAGATGGAAATGTTATAGATAACCAATATTAATAAACCAATTCTAGGATGCATTCTTGAACAGAACAGTAAACAAGCAAGAGAAGACCCAGTTTGATAAAGAAACAGTTTATTGGCTAGCGAGCAAGATCTCAGTTTAGTATTTGCAATCCTAACCAATATCTGAGACCCCCAAATTAAATTAAAGTCCTCCTTTTTATTTACAGCAAACTAAGGAGTTTATCACATGGGAGGAATTTCTCCCAATTTCGAATGGAGCCAATTCAAATTCACATAAATTCACTAGTTTAGCGAATTTATAAATTCTAATTGCATTTGGAATGCGTTCAAAATGACTTCCCATTTCCCAAAAATGACCCCCCCCCCCATAGCTTGAAATTGTGTGAGATACTTTAATACGCAATTACATGAAACCCCGTGATTACATTCGGAATGACTTCCCATTGCCCGAAATTGCGTGAGATACACTCATTCGCAATAACATGAAATCTTATGATTGCGTTCGGATTGCCATTGCATTATATCCCCAAATTCCGTCGTATGATAAGCTCCTAAAACACTCTGTGGCAAAATTCTATTGGATACAAACTGCTTAAATATACAAACATTCATTCAGTCAGGACAAAGAATTCTGAATATATCAAAAGCTAATTATCTGTGCCATATTCCAAACCTTTTCTTATCACCAAATATCACGTATCAACCCCGGCCTTGCACTCAGTAGTCTATACATTTCATACAAATCCTTTATCAACATACATTATTTTGACTCAAAGTAGACATCAGGCACCAGCGTTCATCCTTCAAAATCTGTCACGCCAACCTTTTTACCCCATCATAAAAACTCCTCTTCAGCACTTTCTCTTACTGAGGCTAAATTCACCCTTTTGGAATCTTTTTCTCATTACATTAAAAAAGAAGTTAGATATTGATTGTATAGAATAAAAATTGAATATTGCTATTTGCCATTGCAACACCACATTAGGAGGAGTAGCCAATACCCCAGAGGAGAGGATCAAAATTCAAAATGACCTGAATAGATTAGAAAGCTGGGCCCAAACTAACAAAATGAATTTCAACACAGAGAAATGTAAGGTTCTGAATTTAGGGTGGAAAAATGAAATGCACAGATATAAAATGACTTGACAACAGTACATGAAAACTGGATCTAGGAGTCCTAGTAGGCCACAAGTTGAACATGAGTAAACAGCGTGATGCTGCAGGTTAAAAAGCCAATGTGATCCTAGGCTGCATTAATAGACGTATAGTGTCTAGATCAGGGGAAGTAATAGTGCCACTCTATGTGCATTCAATTTATTTCTGACTTATAGTGACCCTAAGGCAAACCTATCACAGGGTTTTCTTGGTAAGATTTGTTTGTTGGTGAGGGTTGCCTTTGCCTTCCTCTGAGGCTGAGAGAGTGTGACTTGCCCAAAGTCACTAAGGATCTTATCAGACATCGGAAATTGGAAGTATAATCCAATGGCAATCCAAATGCAATCATGGGGTTTCACGTTATTGCGAATTACAGTATCTCACGCAATTTCGGGCAAAAGGGAAGTCATTCCGAACGCAATAATGGGTTTTACATTATTGTGAATTAAAGTATCTCACGCAATTTCGGGCAATGGGGGGGTCATTTTTGGGTAATGGGAAGTCATTCTGAACGCATTCCGAACGTAATAGGAATTCATGTGAATTCGCTAAACTAGCAAATTCACGTGAATTCGAATTGGCTCCATTCGCAATAAAGAGAAATTCCTCTTGTCTGATAAGGTCCAATGTGGGTTTCCATAGCTAAGCAGGGACTTTGCAGTTAAGGTGGGGTCAAACCGGATTGTTTCTGCAGTGTGGATGCTCTCACAGATCCTTCTGAGATCACCCCACTGATCTTACTAAATGGCTAGCTAGCATAAGAGCTGACCTGACCGATCGAAAGAAATCTCTGCATAGAGCTGACACCATGAACTCTCCAGATCAGCATCACAACTTGGGTGGTTGCGTTCTCAGAGGTGTGGCTCTCCTCTGGTTTGCTGGCATTCCTGGACACCCAGGTTTCTCATGCCTGGGAGTAAAACACGGCCCTGATTAACGTTATGAAAACCCCAAAGAAAATGAGCACTCACTTAATTGAAGTCAAATAGGTTGATTTTTTCCAACTGTAACAAGGGAGAGGTTTCATGCCTGGGATTTCGTGCGCTGCCCCATGGATGAACCATGAGTGCTGGGGAAAAAAGACATTTCCCCTGGGATTTCCCTGCTTGCTGCGAAGGTAGTAGAAAAGACGAGAAAAATCTTGGGACAAAATATGACATACCTGGAGCGTTCGGGCTCAGTGCTGTCCTTTCCATTCATCTCCCCGCCGAGGGGGCATCTATGCTGCAGAAATAATGCAGTTCAACCATACGTTAACTGCCATGGCTCAATGCTATGGGACTGGGGGATTTGCAGTTTGTTGTGGCATCAGAGCTCTCCAACAGGGAAGGCTATGTATCTCCCAAACCTACAAATCCCAGAATCCCATCACATTGAGCCATGGCAATTAAAGTACTGTCAAACTGCATTATTTCCACAGCGTAGATGCAGAATAAAAATATGTTATTTGTTATCCTGAGGACGTTTCGAGTGAGACATATTCCCTACTCTTGCTTTACGGGTTCCCTCCCCCATAAAGTATGTGTTATTCTGCAAATATGGGGGGTTTAAAGGGAAGGGCGCTAGCCTGTGAATCTTTGTGATGTTCTTCTGGCTACTGATTTTCGAAAGCTGGAGGGGCATGGTATAACTAAAAATAAGACATATCTGGGGAGAAGGGATTGTGAACATCATTAAGGGCCCCATTTAATTCCTTCCCCAACAATTTAAGCCCTAGAGAAATTAGAATTAGGGTGGAAAGCATTAGTATGGAGCACATGTAAGTTTTCTCCCTTTGGCAGAATGAGAATTTGCTTTCAGTGTCCATTTTTGACCCCATGAGGTCCCTTTAACCAGGCTGGAGATTTCCATGTCTGTCTATTTGATCTAAGATATCCCTGTCTGTTAGATCTTGAGACCTTTGGGAATGTTCTGCTATTAGATCTTGAGACCTTTGGGAATATTCTGCTATTCCACAGAAGACATATTCAAGACAAAAAAATTCTGGTAGTTTTGTCGGGGAAGGATTGGCACCTAGGGATATTATTTTTCCCTTTGTCCTGTCCAAAGTGGGCACCTGATCACTGAACCAATTCAAATTCAAAGAACCAGTTCTTTTCCATGGTCGGATATGCTACTGGGGCTGCATCCGCACTGCAGAATTAATGCCGTTTGACGCTCCTTTAACTGCCATGGCTCAATGCTGTGACATTATGGTATCTGGGGATTTGTGAGAGATATTTATCCTTCTATCCGAGGGGTCAGGGAGCTCTGGGGCCACAACAAACTGCAAATCCCAGAATTCCATAGTATTGAACCACTGCAGTTAAAGTGGCATCAAACTGCATTAATTCTGCAGTGTGGCAGCAGCCTGGGTCTTAGCTTTAAAGGCCAAAACGGGTTAAGACTGCTAAGAGTTTTAAGCTTTTAATTATGCATAGGTACCTTGATATCCACATTCACTTGAACTGTACTTTATGACGATGACCCTCTCTTTGTTATTAATGATATTCTGACTTTTCTCCAAAGACCCCATTGTCTGATCCACTGGTTCTCAAAACTTTGGTCCTCCAGATATTTTGGACTTCAGGTCCCAGAATTCCTGACCATTAGCCAAACTGGCTAGTGTTTGGGAACTGAAATCCTAAACATCTGGAAGACCAAAGTTTGGGGACCAAATCCTGGACATGCAGGACTTAGTCATCTATACGCAAGGATAGGATTGTTCCACACAATCCTTATTAAGTCACTGATGGCTCCATTTTTGCACAGTGGAAATGATGATGATGATGATGATGATAATAATAATAATAATAATAATAATAATATCACTCCCCCCCCCCCCACCAAAAATAAGGACTCAAAGTGGCCCATAGTTTAAAAGAACAATACAGTCGGCCCTTTGTATCCATGGATTTTTTATCCATGGATTCAACCATCCACAGTTTGAAAATAGTGCGTGTGTGTGTGTGTTCCACAAAGTAAACTTTGTTTTTTGCCATTTTAGATAAGGGACACCAATTTACTCTGCCATCGGATTGAAGGGGACTTGAACATCTAATTGTTTTTTAAATTTGTATATTGCATATTTACAGTGTTTTAACTTAGACTGTTTTAGATTTGTAAGCGGACTTGAGTCCCTGTCCTGGGAGGAAGGCGGGGTGTAAATAAATATCATCATCATCATCATCATCATCATCATCATCATCTATAGATTTTGGTATCCACGGAAAGTCCTGGAACCAAATCCCAGTGGATACCACGGGCCCACTGTCCATTTAAAAACAATACCTAAAGTGGGCCTTAAAACAGAATTAAACCATTTCAGTTATAAAACACATCAGATATAGAAAGAAGAAAATGCCGTTTAAAAAGATTTTAAAAGATTTAAGCTCTTCCTGTGCCGTTCTTACGTTTGAGTCTAGCTAAACAACCACAGGCCCATCTTTAACAGAGAAGGGCTAAAAGCAGAAGGAAAGGTAGGACCCATTGAAATGGCAGTCAGAGATGTTTGCTGGTCCAAAAAGGACCAAGTGAAACACACCCAACTTTTCTCTTTTTCCCCTGACAGGACAAAAGGCTGCCTTGAGATGTGTTAAAGACTTCTTGCAGAAAGCAGAGCAGGGGGAAGCTCACTTACTGAAAAAACAAGGCTGCTTCCCATTCGGAAAAGAAGGCTCGCGGAGCTGTTTAGAATCTCTGAGATGTTACACCTTGAACCCATCACCACCGTGGCATTATGATGGATGGGCCAGAATAAAGGTTGCCCTGACTGACCCAGGATGCTTTCCTGTGCTCTCCGAAAAAGAGAGAGGAAGAAAGAGAGAAAGAGATTCCGGTTACCTTTTGAAAGATCAGAAGAATCATTAGGACCCCATTCCACAGAAAGACAAACATCATTCTTCAAGCCTTTCCCATTCCTCTTTCCAGTGAGGCAACCCTTAGGGGAATGTCTACTGCTCAAACATGCCATGAGTCCATGGGTCAAACCAAATAGACTAGCAGTATGGTTTGAGACTTGGAATGCAACTTATAGAATCATTGGATGTTATCACACGGGAGGAATTTCTCTCAATTTCGAAAGAAATGAAAGTGGGGCCAATTTGGAATTGAGTGAATTAGCCAGTTCAGAGAATTTACGTGATTGCGTATTGATGCCACATCGCATTCAGAACTGCCCAAAATTGCCTCCCAGTGCCCAAACTTGTGTGTGATAGTTTCTCACGCAATAATGTGAAACCCCACGATTGCGTTCGGAAGGACTTTCCATTGCCCGAAAATACGTGTGATCAGCTTTCATGAAATAACGCGAAACCCCATGATTGCATTCAGATTGCCATTGGATTATACTTCCAATTCCCTTCGTGTGATAACATTCAGTCCAACCCTTTGTCATGCAGGAAGACAAGATCAAAGTATTCCCGACAGCCTCTGTTGAAAAAACTCCAAAGTAGAGGATTGCACCATATTCCAAAACAGCGTCTTCTACTGTGGAACAACTCTTACTGTCAGGAGGTTCTTCCTAATGTTTAGGTGGACTCTCTTTTCCTCTGAACCCGCTGCTTTGTGTCCTGATCATATCAAATTGCCGAGTAACACAACCTTGTATTTACCACTCCTGGTCGGCATGGGCTTTCATTCCCCAGTTTGATCACATCATGTACCAACATTTGCTGGGGTTGGGGCACAGGACCCACTTACTTTTTAAAAATCTGAGAAAACGCCTCTGTAGGAATTTCTAGGTCTTCCAGTGCAAAGAGATTATCGCATGACTCTTTTCACCGGGCACGGACTGGGCACAGGCTTAAACGGATCTTACGGCATGCCTCCGTGCCTGATCTGGACTCCTGGTGTATGTTTCAAAGAACAGGAAAGTATCCTTCTTTGAAAAGTACGCCAGGAGTCCAGATTAGGTACACGATGCAGCTGAGTTGGGCATGGAGGCATGCAATAAGATCCATTTAAGCCCGTGCCCAGCTCGTACCCAGATAAAGCAAAAAGAAGCGTGCACTAATCTTTCAAGTCTTTGGCCCAATCTGCCAGAAGTTGACCTTAGAATTGCGCTGGAGGACCTGCAAATGCCTAGAGAAGTGTTCTCTCTAGGAATCTCTAGGTGCTCCAGCATGACCTCCTCTGGCAAACATTGACCACATGCTGGAGGACCTAGACATTCCTAGAGAAGAGATATCAATTAAATGAATGAAGAAAATCTAATTTGCAAAAGCCAAAGTTGCGAATGTGGAGGGCCAACTGTACTTCCAAAGAACCACCCCATCAACCGCTGCTTAATCTAACAGGAAACCTTTCAATCTTCCCTTTATCCAGGCTCCATGAAAAGTTCATATTAATTATGGCCTTTCTTTTAAACATAATGGCTGGCGTCAGCAGATGCAGTTTGATGGGTCGGTTCCACTGCCTACGGTGCAGGTGTGAAAAGCGATTACTATCTATCTTTATAATGAGATCTGGCAGTGTACACTCTTGGTATGGTTAACAAAATTAATAAAGATCAAAAATATTAATTTCCCTCAAAGGCATTTTCATGTTTGCCTGGGCTGGGGTAAAAAAGTCAAACAGCTTTCTCACCCCTCTTCCAAGAGATAAATTAAAATTTCCTCTCTTGTCTACTTCAGAGTAGCTGCTAACTTTGAATATCCCAGAGTATCCCCTTGACCGAGACACCGATATTAATAGGGTCACAGTTGTCAGCCGCCCTTCTCATGGAAACAGGAAGATATTTTAATACAATTTTACTACTTGTGTTTGTCGTGCACCTTCAAGTTGTTTCCGACTTATGGTGACCCTAAAGCAAACCGGTCATGGGGTTTTCTTGGTAAGATTTGTGCACAGGGGGATTGCCATTGCCTTCCCCTGAGGCTGAGAGAGTATGACTTGCCCAAGGTCACCCAGTGGGCCAAGCTGGGAATTGAATCCAGAGTCCTAGTCCAACACAAAACCCACCGCCCCACACATGCAAACACGTGTGCGTAAATGACAACAAGTGTTCAAAAATGCATTCAGGA
This sequence comes from Urosaurus nigricauda, assembly GCA_034509955.1. Taxonomy (NCBI): domain Eukaryota; kingdom Metazoa; phylum Chordata; class Lepidosauria; order Squamata; family Phrynosomatidae; genus Urosaurus; species Urosaurus nigricauda. The sequence goes on along the minus strand of JAOEGL010000014.1, from coordinate 18,248,015 downwards.
AAAGGGCCTTCAAAAACAAGGCAAAACTCTGTACAAAAATTAAAGCCGGAAGAGAAAGGTGCAATACACACACACATACACTTGCACATATATGTGTGTGTGTGCGTGTGCATGCAAATTTTCATGCAGTTATGGGACTGAAAAAATAAATAAATCTCAAAATGCAGGAGAAAATGAATTTAAAACTGGAAACAGGAGAAATGAAGAGAAATCAAAGGTGATAGATGCGTCCATTCCTAAGCAGTGGTGGTGTGACTAACCTACCTTGGAGGGTTGTCGGGAGGATATGGAGTTCAAGAACCAGGCACACCCTTGCCATTTTCTTGGAAGAAACAGTGAGCTATTAGTATTTATAATAAATGCCAAAGGGCTCTCCAGCAAAACAGAGAGCATGCGTTCATTGTTGTAAGCTACCTTGGGTCCCAGGGCTGGTGGAAAAGACAAGAGAGAGACATTAAAAGAGGAGGAGGAGAGGTTGTTGTTTCATTTTTAAAATAAATTGTCACTTGGTGTGTTTGGTGTGTTTGGCTAAGGCTTGGGAATGCCTATTTCCTTGACATGAAAGAACTCCCTATGATAATATTTAGCAGCGCAAGCCTCCACAGGTCTGATCAGAAGAAAGCCCCATTGGGTTCAACAGGACCTCTTGCCAGGAAAGTGTGTAGACTTAGGTTGGGCAACTGTAATGGGTCGAGGGGGCACTTTGCAGCCCCCCGTGAACTTTTGGAGACTGGCAAAAATGCCCCCCCAAAAGGAAGAAAAAGCCTTAAAGTGAACAGAAGTTGTGTTAAACTGCATTAATTTTGCAGTGAAACTGTCACTCTAAGGAAGCTTTTTCTTCAAAGTGGCCTAAACCCTATTGCTAGTAGACCCATTGCTTCAGTGGGATCGACCTACATGTTGACTCGCTAGTCAACAGTTGATCCAATGGGTCTACTCTATTGGGGAGTCACCAACCAGATCCAACCCAATGTCTTTTTTCTCAAGCAGTTCTCCACCTTGACCAACATTCCCAAGAAAGGCCCATCTGGATCTCAGCCCTCCCTCCTGCTGTTCCTCCGAGACCATATTTATTAAGTCTTTTACCTCTTGTAACTCTCCCCCTTATGGGCTCACAAAGCATCATGCCTCTCAGTTTTCACAGGGCATCTTTGAAATGAGTACAAATGAGTCTGGAATCCAAGGAGCTGGGTTTTCTATTGACAAATGTCTGTATTACGCTGGATAGATGCAGCTCCTGAACATCTGGTGCTACATAATCCCCTACGTCTTGTGAAGTCTCTGATGCAAATCCCACCTGTGAACAGTGTTTCCAGGTTGTCAAAATAGCAATAAGGGACCATCGGAGCAGGGTTGACAATCTGGATGTGGCCATGAACAAGTTTGTGTTCTATAGAAAGACCAATAAATGAAAGTGTTGATTTCGGTTCAGCTGTCCATATATTTCTCTGCAAAATGAACATAGTGTCCATCTTCATAAATTACAACACACACACATTTCTATCTTTACAGAAGGCCCACACCCCAAAACGCAGTACTATATGGCATCTAGTACTGTCCATGAAAAAGGAAAAGCTTCCAACCTCAAATAAGGGGTGTCCTTTAAAATACGGGACACGTGCCAGCCCTATAAGGGAAAAGCTTTCCAAAGCTCAGATAAGAGACATCCCTTAGGATAAGGTGCATTTGGCAAACCTACCTTTGTGCAAGTTATGCACAACTCCCCAGTTTCTTTGGCTCATATGTTTCAAATGGTCATGAGCCATTTGTTGGAATGATATGTGTTATGGATTTTATCACGAGATGTTTAGATCCTGCAGTAAGCAGGCTTTATCTCTCTACTGAAAGAAAGAAATACTTTTGTGACACCCAGATTTCCAAGCCTAGATGAGGCAGTGTGGGCAGTTAGCTATGCCAACCTATCGAGATCCTTTTGTGAAGATTCTCATGCAGTGCTGATTGGTTAGTGACCAGTGACATTGTGAAACCAACCGTGCAAGAACCTCTCAATGTGCAAGATGGACCTCTGACAGATGCTTATCCAATCTCTGTTTAAAGACCTCCAAAGAAGGAGTTTCCACCGCCATCTGAGGCAGCCCATTCCACAAAGGAATTATCCAAGGTGCTAAACCCTATCCCAACATAGTGCTTCTAAATTTGAAACCAAAACCTAGAGTAGAGGCACTGTCCCACCTACATGGAAGTCAGCAGCTGTCACTCTCAATGTTCTCGGCAGTACGGAAGATTTCAAGAGCACAGCGGGAGAAGAGGGATGTCTCTGCATAAAGCCTTCTTTGTCGATTTCAACATGCGAATCAGTATGGTTTATTATGGATCCAGTGCAGGGTGGCCCAAGCAGTTCAGCATGAGACCCTGATGTCTTTTAATCCAATCCAAGAAAATACGCACACAGAGAGACGTACACAGAGATATCCCCAGATCCCAAGAGAGAGGGATTCTGCAAACAACTTGACTGTTTTTCTAAAGGAAGAATTGGCACAAGATTTTCTCTGCTAAATGCATTCAAATCTTAGCAACAGGTGGGAACCCTTCTCTATTTCACTTTGTCTGAAAACTGCCTGATCCTTGACATGTAATTTTGAGGACTGGGGGGAGACGGAGGGGGATGAGTATATCTAGTAAGACTCTGATCTTCCTTCATTTGATGTATCAGCTTCTGGCTGTCTGCGGACCAAATAGCACAATTAATCTATGAAACAGTTAAGCCGGAAGGCACGGATGCTACAGAGGCATTCCATGGAGAATACTGTGCAACGGCTGGCATGGCTTGTTTCTGAGGGCTTTGTCCTTTCCTAGATGCCTTGAATGGAATCAGACCATGGGTCCACCTAAACCTATAAAATGCTTTCCCTTGAAAGAGAAGGTAAGTGGACTGAGATGGACAATTGTGTACATGCTTTCTGGATTGCATGGTGAGTGGAAGCTTCTCCATGTCATCTGTCTCTGTCTGCGTTACTACTCAGCTTCACCCAGCAGAAGATCTCATGACAGAGACAGATGCAGAAACCAGAGCTTGAGTCAGACCCACATGCCAACTCTATCCCCACATCTATTCTGGACACATGCTTGCAGGACCCAGTTATGCCACTAACTACATCCATAGTTCATATGCACGCTGAACATCTAACATGATGGTCTAGATCATTGGTCCACAAACTTTGGTCCCACAGATGATTTGGACTTCAGTTCCCATGCTTCCTGACTGTTGACTAAATTGGCTGGGGCGTCTGGAAGTTGAAGTCCAAAACAAATGGAGGACCAAAGGTTAGGAGCCACTGGCCTAGAGCCTACATGAAGGAGATGGAGCATATGCTTTTGGAGTTATGCGGCAGTTGTGCAATACTGCCTCCTTACTGCCTTGTGACATGGCACAACCCAGTGCATGCACAATGTGTATCCAGATGCAATGCACATGTGATTCCATGGGCATCCAGATGCAATGTCCTTGCAATCCATGCACAATGGCATCCTGTGTGCAACTCCACTTCTGCAGGCTTGAACGAAATATGCCCAGCCTTCATTGGACAAAACTATCCCACCTGTAGGAGAAATTATGCAGGCGTAAGATAACAACAGCATTCTGGACAGTATAGCCTACATTTGTTAGCAGTGATGTCCTGCATTTAACAGAGGCCCTGTTGTGTGTCCCACTGTCACAAGAAGCTAAACTGGTGGATAGAAAAGGCAGAGCTTTCATGAATACAGGAGACAGCAGAACCTTAGTTGTGGAACTCCCTCCTAATAGAAGTCAGGCTGGCTCCATCTCTTTGAGCTTCTGGTGGCCAGCCAAAGAGATGATCACACTGGGCTTTTAAAATAGGATTAAAGCTGGATAATAGTATCTTGGAGAGTCAGTGTGGTGTTATGGGAGATTATTGAACTGGCAGTCTTTTCCCAATCTGGGCACAGGCTGAGACTGGGATGGGACCATGTCTTATTGCACAGCTCTGTGCCCAAATTGTTACCATCCAGTGCCAGATCAGTACTTAGCTTAAAATTCTTCTTTTCCATTCTTGGCAAAGTAATAGGAGATGTTCCAATCAGGTACAGAGCTGTGTGATAACACATGGTTCCAGCCTGGTCTCAGCCTGTGTCCAGATCGGGGGGGGGGGGGGGGGGAAGCAATGCAATAATCCCCCTGGTTTGAGAGTTGGACTATGACTCTGGAGATCAGGGGTCAAATCCTGGCTCAGTCATGGAAACCCACTGGGCAAGTCCCACACTCTCAGCCTCAAAGGAAGGCAAAGGCAAATCCCCTCTGAAGAAACTTGCCAAGAAAACCCCATGATAGGTTGTCTTTAGGGTTGCCATATGTAGGAAATGATTTGAAGACACACAACGACAAATAGTGATAGTGTCTTTGGCCATATTCATCACATGATGTCACGTCTCTCACACTGCTGCTTTGCATTTTTTTAAAATGTAATTTTATTCGGTTTTAAAACATATATCAATCACAAAAGCACACAAATACTTCGGTTTATCACATGCCATTTCCAGACTGTTCTGGGCACGGGATGAGATTGGCACAGAATGGGCAAGAACGGGTGTTACCACACAGGAGAATGCCGCCAATGCCACCGGGAGTCCCCAAGCCACTCCACATCTGTGCTATGGCAGCTGATTTTGAAGAACGGTTCAAAATGGTTCTTCAAAACTGGCTGCCATAGCACGGATGTGGAATGGCTTGGGGACTACCAGCGGCATCGGCGGCATTCTTCTGTATGCTAACACCCATTTTTGCCTGTTCCATGCCGATCCCATCCTGTACCCAGAACGGTTGGAAATGGTGTGCGATAAACTTAACTGTTGTGGGCCAAGAGCTGCCGGACTGGGACTTGGAGGAAGAGTCTGATGAGGAGGCTGAGGAAAGGACCCAGGCAAGTCTTCCAGACAGGGAACAGCCTGCAGCTGTCTCTGTTGCAGAGCAGCCAGCCCTCCTTGTTGAAGAACCTCAGCCAACTCATCCTGTGGAACTGCAGCCTCAGCCAGCAGGACAAGGGCAAGACTCACCTGCAGCTGATGAGGCAGAGGACACAGCTGGGCTCTTAAATCCTCAATTAAGGAGGAGGAACAAAAGGATCCAACAAAAGAGAGAGCTACTGTAAGATGTTCAGCCAGGCTTCAGGCTAAGCAGCAAGCAAGCTCTGATTAGAACCAGCTAGGGTCAGGCTATTTAAGAGCTGAGTCTGCCCAAGGAGTTGCTGGAAGTAACTTGTCTGTTTCTTGGCCAATGTTCTTGTTACCTTTTTCTAGACTCCTGAATTCTTACTTCAGATCTCCTGGCTTCTTCAACATTTACAAGGAATATTGACCTTGATTCCTGTTGCCTCCCTTGACTTGGGAGTTTGTCACATGGGAGGAATTTCTCTCAATTTTGAAAGAAATGAAAGTGGGGCCAGTTTGGAAATGGGTGAATTCTCTAGTTCAGTGAATTTATGTGATTATGTATTGATGCTGCATGGTGTTTGGAATGACTTCCCATTGCCTGAAATTGCCTGAAATTGTGTGTGATAGTTTCTCACACAATAACATGAAACCCCACGATTGCGTTCGGAAGGACTTCCCATTGACAGAAAATGCATGTGGTAGTCTCTCACGCAATAACGTGAAACCCCATGATTGCATTCAGACTGCCATTGGATTATGCTTCCAATTTCTGTTGTCTGATAAACTCCTTGGACTGCTTGACCCACACCTTTCTCTTAATGAACTCTCACAGGTAAGGATGCTTTCTAGGTGCTTATAATACATTGCCTCTGCCTGGGACTGGATGGCCCTTGTGGTCTCTTCCAACTCTATGATTCTATGCATTTTCAGTTGGAGGTTCCCTCCCATCCAGCGGGTGTGGGTGTTTGGTGAACCAGGACAAATACACACACACACAAAAATCCTATTCTAATCAACAATATATACCTAAATCTAAATATACTAAACTAGACTATACTACTCACCCTCTCCAAATTTCCCTCTTCCCCCAAAAGCTAAATCTAATATGACCCACATGTTAACACCGTTAACACTAATTAAAATTGACTCTCCACTTCCCAAGCCTAGAAATGTTAATGCTCTGTAGCTTAAATTTCTCGATAAAGTTAACTCATTTTGTCCAATGATTTTGCTTTGCATTTCAAGCATTGGTAGAGTGCACCTTTTCATTAATGGGCAAACCCATCGACAGCTCCCAATATCACTGCTTTCCCATTACAGTTTCAAGTGCGATAGGTCCTTTCCGCTGCACTTTCTGCATGTCTCTTTCCTTTGAGCTCACTCTTTATAATTGCTACCCACATTTCATAGAAATTCATAGCCTCATAAAGGTGGAAGGGGTCTCAAGGACCCTTGAAAGATGCCCATCCAACTTAGACCTTAAAAGAGAGAGAGTCCGTCCCTCCATTCCACTGTCAAACAGCTTTTACAGTCAAGAAGTTGTTCTTAATGTTTAGATGGGACCTCTTTTCTTGTCATTGGAATCTATACGTTCATGACCTAGTCTTTGGAGCTGCAGAAAGCAAGCTTGCTCCATCTTCTACCTGATATTTCTTTAGATATTTGAAAATGGCTGTCATGTCACCTCTCGTCTTCTCTTCTCCAAGCTAAACATACTCATTTCCTTAAGTTATTCCTCATGAGGTTTAGTTTTCACAACTTTGATCACTTTGGTTGCTCTTCTCTGGACATGTTTCAGCTTAATATCTTTAATCAGTTGTGGTGCCCAGAACCTAAAAGTGGAGTCTGACCAAAGCACAAGGGAGTGGGCACTACTACATTCCTACTACATCCCTTGGTTGGCCACTGTGCTCCTTTTGATGCTACTCATAATTCCATAGTTTTTTGGCCTACATATCATACTCTTGACTCATGTTTAGACTGTGGTCTATGAAGACTCCCCCAATTTGATTTCATCTGCAAATTTGATAAGTATGCCTTCTATTCCATCATCTAAGTCATTTATAAAGACCCAGGCCCAGGACAGAACCCTGAGGCACCCCACTAATTACTTATGGAGCAACCGTTGGTGAACACTCTCTGAGTTTGTCTGGTCAACCAGCTACAAATCCACCTAATAGTAGCATTGTCTAGCCTGCAGTCTTGTCTCCAAGAATATCATGGGGAGTTTATTTATTTATTTATTTATTTATTTATACCCCGTCCTTCAGCCCTAAAGGCTATCAGAGCGGTTTACAATTATTATTTTAGTTAGACGGTTCCCTGCCCTCAGGCTCACAATCTAAGAAGACACAACACAAAAGGAGAAGGGAATGGTGGTGGGGAAGGGGATCAGGTCCAAATGTTTTTCTCTCCCTCTGACGCCTGGACCAAGGCAGATGGACTGGAGAGAGGGCTCTGCTTCTTAAAAGTTCTCTGAAATCCAAACCATTCACATCTGCAGCACTCACCTGGTCTACCAAGGTTACAACTCTATCAAACAAAGAGAGTAAGATTGGTCTGGCATGACTTGTTTGTGAGAATCCCATGCTGGCTCTTCATAATCACGCCTTTCCTTTGTGCACAGAATGTTTAATGATCTGTTCTGGAACCTTTCCTGGTATGCCAAGCTGACTGGTTGGTGGTTGCTCAGGTCCTCCTTTTTCGAAGTTTGCAGGACAATATTTGCCCACGTCTAATCCACTGGGACATCTTCTGTCCACCAAGAATTCTCAGAGATTATTGACAGTGTCTTTGAGATTACACCTGCAAGTTCCTTTAGTACTCTTTGATAGAAATGACTGTGTTTGGCTTTCCCTTCATCTTGCATAACAAATCCCAAGAGGACATGGTCACTCATACCCAAGGATCCCACCATTTCCACCACAATGATCAGTTCATTTCTATTGGTGGGGAGTCAATCCAGAATAGGTGATCCCCTTGTTGCATCTTCAGTCTTCTGGACTGTTACTTTGGTAACTGCTGGTAACTATGTAATCCTGACCAAACACTGAGATCCAATGTTTGAGGACCTTATCCTCTAGACATGTTACAAAGTACTTTTGATCAACCTTCCCAACTTGGTTCCCTCCAGATATTTAGATCGTAGTTCTCATTAGCCTTAATGCAGCATGGACAATGATCAGCCATGATGGAGAGTGTAGTCCCAAACCTTTGGAGGGCAGCAAGTTGGAGAAGGATGCACTAGACTGACAGGCATCATAAATACATAGGGCCCTGTCATTGTTGGGATTTTTAAGAGAGCTCTGAATGCACATTCAACTGACTGCTGTGTTTTGGTTGATAGTGACTGTGTTGTATCTTGTCCACAAGGGATTTTGTCACACAGGCTAAGAAAGATGAATTTTAACAGGATAAAAGCATCTATGGCTGGTATTTATCGCATGACGTCATGTCCGTCCTGTTGCCGCCTTGCATTTCGTTTGTGACTGTAGTGCACCTTTTCATTGATGGGCAAAACCCATCAATAGACTCTCAATCTCACTGTTATGCCATTACTGTCCTCATACGCTAGGTCCCTTCTGCTACAGTTCTGCTTCTCAGGCAGTCACATGGTGTGAGTGGCCATGATTCTACTCCTCTTCCCTTTCCCATTTGCAGCAATTGTAGCTGCCAACAGCTTCCTGCTGTGTGCATATTCACATGGCAGCTGGCTTCAGGAGGTAGTTGGCAACCGCGATCACTCATTCCCCCGCTTTCATCTTGAAGGTGGCATTTGACAGTACAGAAAACAGATCATGCAACCATGGATCTCCAAAGCACTATTGTAGGGGGAAGTGTGTTAAGAAATCATGCTAGTTTAACCAGTATGCTTCCATTCTTAAACCAGCATGATTGTGGCAGGACAGCAGGCTGGGATGATAAAGTCCTCTGAGTTTAAGTTGTGCAAAGTTTGTTCCACGCAAGACCCAGTATGAGTCAGGAAAGGAGAAGATGGAAATGAATGTGAAAGAGAATGAATATGACTGAGCGTCCAAACAGACAGGCCATAATAAAGCTGCTTTGGGTCACTTTGGAGTTATGCTGTTTAAATGACACATGCATTTTAAGAGGCCAGAAGCTACTCCAGTCCTTAGGACTGGAGCTAGGCTTTAGCACGGCTTCCGGCCTCTTAGGATGCATGCATTGTTTAAACAGCATACCTCCAAAGTGACCCAAAGCAGCTTTATTTTGGCCTGTCTGTTTGGGCCCTGAGAATGTGGCAGAAATACCTAGAACTGCTTTCTCACTGATGGAAAGGGCAGGCCCAAAATGCTGCTGTTTCAAAAAGAAATGGTGCAGTGTGCACTTTTAATCAATGATTTTTCACTACGGTTGGCTTTCGTGATATCTTTTCTTGTACACTGCTTTTTGAAATGCATGTAGTAAATCAATCAAAAATAAAGAATCAATAAATGTGGTATACTCAAAACACCTAACTGTCACTATCACATACACTCCTGTTTGTACACTTCCATCTATTGCAAAGCATTTAATAAGACTTTCTAAGTTGAGCTTCAACGCGTGTGGACACGTTCTGGGAGAAGTTGAGCTGCCTGCACCAACAGAGGCTTGCAGCGGGGTGGAGATGAGAATTCATTCTGATTTCCATACCATCCTCAAGCATTTCAGGCTTGTGTCCTGGCACAGATAACTTAAGGTAGACGTGGATGTACGTATATTTTTAGATTTTTCTTCTTTTTTGTCAATCTTTAATGAAGACTTAATACTTTAATTAGGGCACGGAGGACTTAATTATGGACTTAACCAATATTTAATACTTTAATGGAAATAAAACACTTAAAACGAATTATTTAAGGTTAAAAAAATGTATACACATGTATATACAGACAACCAATTATAAAAGAATTCAAAAGTATCAAATTCTCAACCAAGAGTACAAAGAGGAAGGAGGACAGGATGGCTATTTCTATGCTTCCTCTTTTTGGGCAACACTGTTTACAACTGAAGGGGCATGATCCAATTTTTTTTTTCTGGATACAGATATTTGGTCAGGATTTAGCTATCAATCACAACATCTGGGAACCTGAGAATCTTAGCTTTGCTTCCTTCCCCTGCCCCCATTTTAAAACAAATTTGGGGACATAGGAATTTGCCTTACACCAGCTCAGATAATTTGTTGTCAGCCTTCCCCAATCTGGTGATGCTCTCCAGATGTTTTGAATTACAATGTCCACTGTCCCTTACTAGTAACCGTGCTAGCGGGGGCTGATGGAGCCTATTGTCTGAAAAGTCTGAACAGTTTAGGAAAGGCTGATACAGTACATTATTATTTGGCCATGATCCTAGATCATCTACTCATTTAAAACATTGTTAGCTATGTAGTGTCTCCTGGCTGATCCCTAACTCCCATCCTGCTTTATTGGACATTAACTACTGCAAGCAACAGAGGTCTCTTCTCTTTATCTGGGTTCAGTTCTCCCACCAGCGAACTCTGGTGCACCAATCAGAATCAGGATCCCTGTGGAAGAAGGTGGAAACATCAATCTGCTGAGCCCCAATTGATAGGAGAACAAACCTCCACCACTTGCAATGGTTGATGCCCAGTGAAGCAGGATTAGGGAACTTTTATGATTGTAGCGATCGTGCCATGATCATGGATATGTAGTCTTGGGACTTTATCACGAGGCTAGAAAAGTAGAATTTTTAACAGGAGAAAAGCATCTTTGGCTGGTACTTCTCACACGACGTTGTGTCCATCCTGCTGTTTGCCTTTGTAGTGCACTTTTTCATTGATAGGCAAAACCTGTCTATAGGCTCTCGATCTTGCTGCTATTCCATTACTGCTGTTGTGTGATAGGTCTTGCCCACAGCACGTCTGCTTCTCAGGGAGACTCATGGTGTGAAGGAGTGTGATTCTGCTCTTCTTCCCCCATCATAGTGATCACAGTGGCCAGCATCCTCTTGAAACCGGCTACTGTCTGCTCATTCATATAGTAGCCAGCTTGGGAAGGCAGTTAGCAGACGTGATCACTTGTTCCCTCCCTTCCTCTTTGAAGACAATGTTTGGCAATATGGAAAACAGATCAATGACCATGGATCACCGAAGTACTATCATGGGGGAAAGTGTGATAAGAAATGCAAAACTAGTAAGCATCCATTCTTAAACTGGTGCAATTGTGGTGGGACAGCAGGCTGGTGTGATTAAAGTCCCTAGTGAAAATGAATCAGTTACCAGTCCATCACTCTAGATTATGAATTTGTAATTGCAATACTGAATTACAGCCATTGCCTCCACTGAAAGGCAATGGTTCTCCAGATGTCCATGTCAAAGGTCTTTCCCTTTACCTGTTCCCTGGAAGCCCACAGATGACACATTTGCCACCAGTACTGCCATGGTCGCTGCCACCAAAACCACACCATTGAAATTCAGCAGCACTGAAAATTCCTAGATTTTCTCACTTTCCTTTCATTTCCCAAAGGAGATGCTACCCACCGGAATCTTCCAGCGCAACAGAGAGCTTCCATAGCTGCCACAGAAAAAATTCATGCATTGATATTGGCAACTGTGGCTTCCTGGATTGAATCAATCCCGCCGTGGTACAGTCTCCCTCCTTTCCTGGTACCTTCCGGTGTACCAAGCATCATTGTCTTTTCTAGTGAGCAAAATCATCTCATGATGTGTCTAAAGCACCAACAGCCTCAGTTTAGTCATCTTAGCTTCTAGGGAGAGTCCAGGCTCAATTTGCTCTCAGACACATGTATTCATCTTTTTAGCAGTCCACAGTATCTGTAAAACTCTTCTCTAGCACCACTTTCCAAATGAGTTGATTTTCTTCCTATCAGCATTCTTCACTGTCCAGCTTTCACAACCATACATAGAAACCGGAAACGCAATTGCCTGGATGAGTCTGACTTTGGGATTCAACAATATGTATTTATACTTGAGAATATTATCCAGCTCCTTCATGGCTGCCTTTCCAAGAGGTCATCTACACTGTAGAAAATAATGCAACTTGACACAGCTGATTTTCTTCCTACCATCTTTCTTCACTGTCCAGCTTTCACAACCATACATAGAAATCAGAAACGCAATGGCCTGGATGATGTGACTTTGGTGTTTAATATTATATGTTTATACTTAAGAATATTATCTAATTCCCTCATGGCTGCCTTTCCAAGGGTGCATCTACCCTGTAGAAATAATGCAGGTTGACACCACGGTAACATCTGGATTGGGCCAATCCAAAAGTCAAAGTTGATGTAGATTTCACATGTGACAGTCAATGAGCCAAGCTTGGGGCATGTTGGCCAAGCTAGAGAGCTGAACCTGCCATCTTGAAAGCCCAGTCGCCTCTGCCATCCACCGCCACCTCTTCTGCCTTTGTAATCCGACACTTAACCCTGTCAGTCTGACAGCACCTGGATGGAAAGCCAAGGTCTTGTTTCTTGGCTGCCTGCTTCTTAAAGAAAAGAAAAGAAAACCACTCTGTCATTAACAAATGAAGCTTCGGCCTTGATTAATTCCACAGGTTTCTTCCATTAGAAGCCACTACATCATTGTTGCTGAACAGCTCCTTCCCCCTTCCCCTTCGAGTTGACCTCCTTCCCACCATTTGGCCATTTCCCTTGGCTGTGGAAGTTATTATAGGCTGGTTATTTGAAAGACCTGGAAATCGGGGCAGCCGCTGCTTCCTTTCATCTCCGGCTCTGGGGCTCCTCAGCCCTTGGCAGTTTGGAAGGATGGTGGAAGTAATTAATGGCAGGAGGAGGAAAGGAGGAGGCACTCCCAGGAGTCAAAAATTCCTCTTGACAATGACCACATGTCTGCGCCTTGGTTGCCCGTTCACCTGACAAGGAGAGCCATCTAAGAGCGGTTGGCCCCAGCGCTTGCGTACGCCTTTGCACATTTGGAAAATTTCTCTTTCTTAACGCCTAGCTATGGAGGGAAAACCTGGCACAGCATCTCGAGGTATGCCCACCACCATCCCTCCGTCTTGCAAGCATCTCTCTTACACTAGGCATGTTGTGGGCCTTCAGGTCATTTCCGACTTATGGCCACCCTAAATAATAATAATAATAATAATGTTTATTTATATACCGCCCTTCCAACGATCAGGGCAGTGCAAGGTGAACGTATCCTGGGGTTTTCTTGACAAGGTTTGTTCAGAGGTGGTTTGCCATGGCCTTCCCCTGAGGTTGAGAAAATGTGATTTGCCCAAGTGGGTTTCAAGGCCTAGTGGAGAATTGAACCGTGGTCTCCAGAGTCATAGTCCAAAACCAGATAGATAGATTTTTATACTTCTTCATGTGGGGATTTTAATTGTTTTTACATTTTAAATAATAATATTTATTTTTATCCCACCCCTCTGGACAATGCAATCGGGTCAGCTTATAAGAATAAAAGTAGATTCCATAACATAACCCCAAGCCCCAAGGCAGATACAGATATCTGTCTATATCTATGCATCTATCTATCTATTGATATATCTGGCTTTTCTTCACTAAAGAAGATTCAGGAAGGACTCATCCCACGCTTACTGCAAGCGTGTTGATGACTAAAAAGGCCGATCCGAGATAAACAAGTCCGGTTACAGAAAGCACAGCAGAAAGTCTCCTTGGGTGATGTTTCCAAGTTGTGGTTCTTTCTGCGTTGTCGTTTCTCTTCGAGACTTGTTCAGCGTGAGTAATCGAATGAGGATGCAGCACTGTGGATAGTGTGTCTCCATGCCTCCCGATGTGAGGCCGGAGCAGACCATTTTTGGTGATCAATTTGGCCAAGCTTGAGATGTTGTTTCAGGGAGTCCTTGTATCTTTTCTTTGGGGCGCCTCTCTTACGCTGACCCATGGTGAGTTCACCATAGAGTACTATTTTAGGGAGGCGGTGGTCCTCCATCCTAGAAATGTGACCTGCCCAGCGCAGCTGCGTTTTCAGTAGCGTGGCCTCAATGCTGGTGATCTCTGCTTACTCAAGGACAGCAACATTCGTCACATAGTCAGTCCAGTGTATGTTTAGGACTGTGCGTAGACAGCGCTGATGAAAGCTTTCGAGGAGTCATAGATGTTGGCGATAGGTGACCCATGATTCAGACCCATAGAGGAGAATGGACAATACAATGGCACTGTACACACTGTTACACACTGATTTTTGTGCTTTGCCTCAGGTGTTTGTTACTCCAGACTCTCTCTCTCTCTCTCTCTCTCTCTATATATATATATATATATATAAAATCTGTTGTTCTTGATGTGTGCCTTCAAGTCATTTCTAACTTATAGGGACCCTATCATGGGGTTTTCACAGCAAAATTCATTCAGAGGAGGTTTGCCATTACCTTCCCATGAGGTTCAGGGCATGTGAAACCCAGTGGGTTTCATGGCCAAGCAGGAATCGAACCTTGCTCTCCAACACTCAAACCACTATAACATGCTGGCTCAACACCCCTCGCTAAACTAGAGATCCCAGGATTTTATAGGGTGGAACTATGGCACCGAAAGTGGGATCCGAATGATATAACTGCATAGTGTGAAGGGACGCCGTCCTTCCTTCTCTCGCGATTCCAAAAATCAAAGAAGGGGAATTAAGGTTTACATATAACAAAAAGCCATCTCATTGGGACTAGTAAGGGCATATTATTGTTGCAGTGCTAAAAAGCTGGCATCTCCCCTCCCCCCCCCATCACAGTGTTTAAGATTTGGGTTGGTGTTTTTGGTTCCTCACCCAAAGGGGGTTCTATTTTGGAGGAAATGAGGGAAAGCCTTGATGGACAGCTAGCGACCATGCGGAACCTAAACCAGATGAGCAGTGTCAGCTGGTGGAAAGCCAATGGATGGTAGCTGTCCCGAAAGAGCTCAGTCCTCTTCCCCCAGATTTGTCACTGACTGCATTGTTATCTGCAAAGGGGGGAAGAATGTAACCAGAAACACATTTTTAAGTGAAGGACTGACCTCGGAGGCATCAGGAAGACAGTTTGAGTCTGGCCAGCTGTACTCAAGAGGGTCGGGTTGGCTGCTTCTCTTGGTTTAGCAAGAAGGAGCCATTTCCACTGAGACACATCCATTTGTAAACACAAAGTCCAAGCCCTGCCATCGAAAAAACCTTTGCAGGCAATTTAAAAATAAATAAATATGGGTGTTTGGCTCTTTATTCGACTTTTAGACACCTTAGGACAGATTGCTAATGGGGTAGTCAAGCCAAGACTGGCAGGGTCAGAGCACCAGAGCTGCATCCGCAGTGCAGAAATAATCCAGTTTGACGCCACTTTAATTGCCATGGCTCAATGCTTTGTCATTTGGCGAGCGATTTAGCCTTCTCCACTGGAGGGCTTTGGTACCCCACCAAACTGCAAACCTCAGAATTCCATAGCTTTGAGCCATGGCAGTTAATGTGGTGTCAAACCAGATTCTTTCTGCAGTGCGGATGCAAGTCAGGACTTTTCAATTAGCAGGACTATGGCATTGGCAACCCTGCAACCCTCTCCCTTTCGTAATGCAGTTATTTGAGGGTGGCTCCATCTCTGATGAGCAAGTCATTCATAGTTTTTTGTGGGTTTTTTCGGGTTATGTGGCCATGGTTTAGGAGAGTTTATTCTTGAAGTTTTGCTGGCATCTGTGGCTGGCAGCTTCAGAGAATGCTGGCATGGAAGTGTGTCGGGTATCACACAGTATATATATATATATATATATACACACACACACACACACACACACACACCTCACTCACTTCCATGCCACCGTTCTCTGCAGATGCCAGCCACAGATGCTGGCGAAAAGTCAGGAATAAACTCTCCTAGAATATAGCCCAAAAAACTATGGATGGCAGCCACGAAAGCCTTCGACTTCAGCAAGTCATTCACTTTCTGCTCCTGGTGGACATGAAACTGGATGGAAGTGATTAGTTCATTTGGATCAAGAGAGCTGCCTGCATTTTTGGACTCTCCTGGGAGTGTTAGCTATGCAGATTGTCAAGACAAGAGCCTGTGCTTCAAACTGGTTCACTACACCACTTCAGGTTCAGCCCCGTAATATTCTAATCTCCAAATAAACACAGGGAACGGAACTTAAAAGTGACAGCACAACCAGTAAAGAAGTGAAAATGATCTTTTATCACATGAGACATATAGTGGAATCCACTAGGCACCCCAGGAATCATGACCTTGGACAAGTCACACTCTCTCAGGTTCAGAGGATGGGAATGACCAACCCCCTCTGAAGAAATATGCCAAGAAAATCCTCTGATAAGTTTGCCTTTAGGATTGCATAAGTAAAAACTGACTTGGAACAACATCAACAAGAAATTTGGAAAGAGAATTAAATGCGATGAATGTTAAATGTCTAGAAAGGTAAAATTGCCCCCCCCCCAAAAAAAACCTGGGTTAGCTTGTCCTCAGGTCATTGTAAGTACTGTACTTTAACTCGTATCAAAAAAAGAGAACCATTTCATCTGAGTCGAGTGGTGAAAGAGCTTAGTTCACCTAAAAGAAGCATTGCCCCTCTCTACTCCTTCTGTCGCAGTGCCACTTCTGGACTTTGTAAATGCCTGGGCAGGAAAATGGCAATGGTGGCACACCTCAAAGGTGTGCCAAGAGAATTTGGGCTTTGAAAAATCAGAATTTGTGCATATTTGTCAGCTTTTCCAGGTTAAAATCAGGGAAAAAAGTGTGTCTTTAAAAAAAATTAATGTCTAAAATCACTGCTTAGTTGCCATTGTTTTGGTTTTGTCTTTTCCCCCTTTTTGACATATCTGCATTTTCTTAGCCCTCCCTTCACCTGGTCACCTCAGAGCCACCATTTACTGTAGTTTTGTTCTCATCCATCCAGCGTTTACTGTGAGCACAGTTACACCTGCTGGAATTTTGTAAGTTCTTTGGCATCGTTTTCCTTTGCTTCATCCTTTGCATCCTTTGTTAACATACCCCTAAGTTTTATCCTCAACTTATCGATGGGTCATATGGTTTAAGCACTGGACTATGACTTTGGAGCCCATGGTTCGTTTCCCAGCTGGTCCATGAAACCCACTGGGTGACTTCGGGCAAGTCACACTATCTCTGCCTCGAGGAAAGGCAATGGCAAACCTCTTCTGAAAAAATCTCACCAAAAAAACCCAATGATAGGGTTGCCTTAGGGTCACCATAAGTCAGAAATGACTTGAAGGCACACAACAACAACAACAACAACAACAACAACAACAACATATTAAAATCTGTAAGTCCGACCCAAAACCTGTCCTTGATTTATACATGAGGTCAACTTTATAGTTGAGTATACAGTTGGGCTCTTGATATCTGCTGGGGTTTGTTTCCAGGACCCACCATGGATACTGAAATCCGTGGATACTCCAGTACCATTAAATACAATGTAAATGGCAAAATCAGGGTTTGCTTATTGAAAATTATATATTCAAGTTATGGAATCTGTGGCTTAAAAAAATCTGTGGCTATGAAGTGCTATGACTGCTAACTGTACTCATCAGTCAATTACTTAAATAATTGTTACTTTCAAGATCTCTGCAAGCTAAGACACCAGAGATTTGACCTTTGGTATGATGCCAGTTCTTGGGGAATCCTATCTCCAGCAATAGCAAGCCTGATTCTGAAGGCAAGCATCGTCCTTCCCTGCAGCCAACTAAAAATGATGATCATAAACCAGCAATAAACCAAGCGTTTTAACAGCTCTAGTCTGGAACCGGTCCAAGTTCCTTGTATTCTCCCCACACTCATCAACCTTATTCTGACTAAGATCTTGTGTATGTAGTGCACACTCGTGTGTGTGTGTGAGAGAGAGAGACAGAGAGAGTGAGAAAAACACCGAATTAAGCCTGCAAGGGTCTCATAAAGAAATTGCTGGGAACAATAAATCAGAGACAAAATAATCATTGCCAGCGAGAAGAGGCTGCACCGCTCATATTATTAGGCCCTAACAAATGAAATGTGTTTTTATTTCTAGCTTATCATGCCTACACAAGAGTGGGAGATGGGTTCTTCTGTCAATCTGGAGTGGCATGTAATCTGAACTCTCAGAACCCTTTGGCAGCTCCAAAGTGTCCGCCTTTGCTTAGAGGATTTTGCACTGCTTTTTACAAAAGCCACCGATCTCTTCCTGGAGTTATGGCTGGATAACTGGACTCCTCTGTCCGGCTGCATGAACCCAGGCAATTTCCCAGATTCTCGGGGGCCAATGTTCCCAGCATCTCACTTTGACAGACAAACGGGAGCTGTGGCTTGCTGCATTCTCGGGAGAGTAATTAGGTTCATTACCAAGCGATTAATTCCTTTACTCACCTGCCAAGTTTGGTCGATCCTTAGGGTTCGGGTTTTTTTTTTAAAAGATAAATCCCCCAAAGGAAATACTCTCAGGAACTTGGTAAAATTAAGACTGATGTGTAACATGACAGGAACTTAACTGCACCATTTAAGATGCAAGGAAAATAATATCCATAATTGCCCTAAAGGGCCTTTGGGGAAGGGATCAGCCCCCTTGCCGAGCAAGATGTGGTCATACCTCAGTGTTCAGATCCAGGGTTGTTCAACAAATGTCTCTTTTTTTTTTTTCGTTTTAGCTGATCTCTCACACACATATATACAGTGGGCCCTTGGTATCCGCTGGGGTTTGGTTCCAAGACCCCCCCCCCCACCATGGACACCAAAAATCTGTGGGTGCTCAGTTCCCATTACAGACAAGATGTAATATAAATAGCAAAATCAAAGTTTGCTCTTTGGAATGCATACCGTATATTCCCGACTGTAAATTTACCACGTGTATAAGTCCAGAACAAGATTTGGGGCCAAAATTATGGATTTTGATATGACCCGTAGATAAGTCAAGGGTAAAACCTAGGGACATGTAACAAAAGTTCTAAAGGATGCCAAAGAACTTGCAAAATTCCAGCAGATATACCTGTTTGTATTCACAGAAAAGGATGGATGGATGAGAAGGTAGAGCGGAGTCAGTGCTTCCAGGACTGATTATATTCTTGCCTTTCACTGGAGGATGGTTCCGTTTTTATATTAGAATTAAAGTACATGGATACATTGACTATGTATTTTTTGGGGGGGGGGGCAGTTTTTTGACTCAAATTTCTAGACCTATACATGAGTATATGCAGTACATTTAAAAATATTTTCAAGCTGTGTATGCTTGATTCCATGGATAAAGAAGCTGTGGATACAGAAGGATGACTTTATATGAATTCTCATCTGAGATGGTAGCTAAAATGTCCTCTCTTGTACCTACAGTGATGAATCTGGACAATGCACGGCTAAGTCCCCAGTTCTGGTGCAAACTGTCCAGACAACGTCTGGCCAGTTGAGCACCAAAGCTGAAGTATACCTTCTTAAAACAGTTTTTAAAAACTCCCCTTTTGCCCCAGATCTTCCCAAAAGATTTGGAGCCCTCCATTGCAATGTTGTGCATCTGTTTACAACAGATACTGCTGTGCCATTTCATTAGGAAACCAAAAAATCCCTATCTTGTAAATTTTTAAAAAAGCACACATACATATAGAGGCTGAGTCTCCCTCATCCAAAATGTTTGGGAGCAGAAATGTTTTGGATTTTGGAGTTTTTTGGATTTTGGAATACTTGCCGTATATATCATGAGAGACCTTGGAGATGGGATCCGAGTTGAAACATGAAATTCATTTATGTTTTGTATGCACGTTATACACCTAGCCTGAGGGTAATTTTATACCCAATGGTCTTTTAATGATTTTGCGCCTGAAGCAAAGTGTGTGTACATAGAACCATCAGAAAGCAAAGTGTCACTATCTCAGCCACCCTTGTGGATGATTTTGGAGTATTTTGGATTTTGGAATTCTGGATAAGGGGGACTCAAACCTGTAAAATCGCCTCATTTGAAACAGGTAGCTCTGGAGGAGTCTGTACTAGGCACCTGTAAAATATTCTGTTGCCACTTGTTGCTGCCTCTTACGGTGTTGCTGCCAGCTGTTGGTGTTGTAATATTGTTTACCCTGATGCATTTGCTGCCTACAGTGAAGACAGATAGCAATTCCTAGGATCCACTCCCACCTCAAAATGGTCCCAAGCACAGTGCTGTCATGACTCAGGCTGCCTGCCTTCCAGCTAACATCTAGGTAACAATTAGGGAGAATTGGGGTGTGGACAAGAGAATAGGTTTTGCTACCACACCTGCACAAACACATTAAAAACATTCAACACAAAAGACAAACAGAAGATTAAGCCAGGGCGTTCAACAAGACAAAAGAAAAATTTACAGTGTTGTGTTTTATAGTTGGTTTTCAATTGTCTATCCAGTTTATCACATGGGAGGAATTTCTCTCAATTGTGAATGGAGCCAATTCACAATTACATGAATTCGCTAGTTTAGCGCATTTACGTGAAATCTGATTGCATTCGGAATGCGTTCAGAATGACTTCCCATTTCCTGAAAATGACCCCCCATTGCCCAAATTTGCGTGAGATACTCTAATACACAATTACGTGAAACCCCATGATTGCGTTCGGAATGACTTCCCATTGCCTGAAATTGCATGAGATACACTCATTCACAATAACGTGAAACCCCATGGTTGCGTTCGGATTGCCATTGCATTATACCCCCCAAATTCCTTCGTATGATAAACTCCTATGTTCTAATGTACCACCCTTTGGTGAAAAGGACGTTACAAATAAACATCATCATCATTTATTATTATTATTGTGGGTCCTTGTTATCCACAGGGATTTGGTTCCAGGACACACACACACCCATGGATAACAAAATTCATGGATCCTCAAGTCCCATTAAATACAATGGCACAGTAAAATGGCGTCCTTTATATACAAAGAAAACTGAAGGTTTGCTGTTTGGAATTTATGCTTTTTAAAGATATTTTTAAGCCGTGTATGCTTGAATCCATGGATGAGTAGGGCTGACATTATCATCATCATCATTGACAGGCTGTCACCACACCACATAATGGATGCAGTGTAACCATGCTTTCGCTACTGTGGCTCCATCCTATGGAATACTGGGACCTGCAGTTTGTTGGGGCACCAGCGCTCTCTGACAAAGAAGGCGAAATATCCCACCAAACTATGAATCCCAGAATTCCATAGCACTGAGCCATGAACGTGAAAGAGGTGTCGAACTGCATTCATTCTACAGATACAATGAGACCAATACCCACCACCCCTCACGGCAGCTCTTTCACAATCTGCTACTACCAGCGAAGAAAAAAATATCAGATGAGCTGGACTATATAACTTCAGTGGCCCACAAAATCTCTCCCTATAAATACTGTGATTGATGAGATTCATGCCCCGGGTTGCACTTTACGGTTGTCAATGAGTACAATAGCCAAAGGTTTACAGACTCCGTCGTTCCACTGCAGATTGGAATTGGGCCAACCCAAGATATTGCAGTGCTAGTACAGATTGAGCTGAGTCAATTCAATTCCCTTTGTCATTTGGGATTTGGCTGAATCAGTTGCAACAATCTAATTTGTACCCTTTTTCTTTCTCCAACGAGGGCATGACTCAAAGAAGTTTACAATGTGATATGCAAAACAGCCTTCTTGGGTGCCGCCGCCGCTTTGTCGCTATTCTTCATTTTAACTCTTGCACGAAGCCCTGGCTGCATCTATACTGCAGAAATAATCCCATTTGACACCATTTTCATTGCCATGGCTCAGTGCTATGGAATTCTGGTGCCACAACAAACTACAATTTCCAGAATTCCATAGCACTGAGCCACGGAAGTTTAAACAGGCATTCACACTTACTTTTTTGTCCCAAGGAGATCTGGATCTCTGCAGTAATACAATACCGGATCAGTGTTCCCACTATGTTTTCCATTCCCAAATCTCTCCGTGGCATTTTAAACCTGTTGCCATTCTCACTTGCCATCAGAGCGATTTAAATTGGAGGAGCCTCCATTTCCTGGAATAATGCAGCACAATCCCAATTGATTCAGTAGGCTACTCACACAACCGAAGATGCGGATCATTGTGGCTCTTAAAAAAAGACACGGCGGGAAAACCCGGTAATAAATATACCAGGTTTCTGGCAGACCCCCTGCAAACAGCGCCAAGTGCATTTGGAGCCAGTGTGAATGTCACAGAAATAACCTGGTTTCACATTGGGTTATTTCCGTAGTGTGAATGGGGCCAAAGAGGTGTCAAACCGGATTATTTCTGCAACGTGGATGAAGCCCTAGTCGTATTTCATGCTGTCAGATTTTCCAGAGGCAAAACTTTGTCCTAAATAAACTGACAATCCAAGTTGAAGCACCTGACAGATGAAGGGGGGGAATCAGTGCGCAAAGATTCTTGTCTTTGCTGATTCAGTGCAATTTGTTTTATTGTCAAAAATAAAATAAAATAAAATACACATTTTAAATTCCTGGCAGGGAGCTGTAGAACTGGGGAATCCAATTAAGTCAAAGAGTACACGGAGTTAAAATTCCAAACCTTCCCCACCCTTCTTTGAGGAGTGCAAAATCTCCGCCGATTTAATCTCATCATGTTGGTAATTTCGTTACTGTTTGTACAGCCCTTTGAACGTGCGTGGCGACAAGCTTGAAGCGCACTGTTGTTTTAACAACAAATCCCTCGTTGGGCAATGAGAATAATTAATCATCATCATCTTGTTCAGAAGGTGCTCCACCTCGCCAACCCACCCAAGCCCCAAAGGAGATGGAGTTGGTATTTGCGAAGAAAGCAGGGCTTTACAAGGTAAATTGGCCCAAGGTACAATATTCAAATGTGAACTTTTCTCAAAGAGTTCAGGGCAATTCTTGCTCTTCCTGGAATCACTTGTATGGCTTCTGAAGCCATGCACCTCATACAACCAGGTGAGGAACCTCAAAGCAGACCTTTGGTGGACCTTAGGGGTTTCCTAGAGGGCCAAACCCCATGTTTTCATGAGACAATTACATGGTGCTTCCCCAACGTTTGTACATCCCCTTGTGCCATTTGAAAAGGTTGGGATGCTTCTCCTAAGGTTTCATTGCTGGCAGCAAGAGCTTCAAGATAAAATACAGTCAGCCCTGCATGTCTATGGGTTTTGTTTTTTTTTATCCACAGAGTCAAGCAACCACAGATTGATAATATTCCAAAAAATTTAAATTCCCCAAAGCAATCCTTGATTTTGCCATTTTATATAAGGGGCACCATTTTGCTAGGCCATTGTATATAATGGGACTTGAGTGTCCATGGATTTTGGCATCCAGGGGGATTCCTGGAACCAAACCCCAGTGGATACCAAGGGGCCACTGGGATAAGCATCCCTGCACATTTGCCATTGCCTGCATCCCAGCAAGAGCCTGCCATCCATCCTTAGACATCTTCTGCCCAGATGCTTGCTGTTGCTGCTTTGCTCTTCCTTAGGGTTGCCATATTCCAGCCCACCATATCTGGGCATCTCATTTGTATATTTTGCAAATTATTATAATTATGCATAGGGAGTCCTGGTGGCACAGTGGTTAAATGGCAGTATTTCAGGCACAACATTGAGAGTTTGATCCCAGGGGGCTCCGGGTTGACTCAGGCTTCCATCCTTTTGTCGGTCAGTAAAATGAGTACCCAACTTGTCGAGGGCAATTGGCTTACAGACGGCAAACCTTTTAGAGAGTGCTGAGTTCACGAGGAAGCAATATAGAAATGTAAGTGCTATTCCTATTGCTATATTATTAATTTGCATTTTGATTATGCAGGTTCAGCACATGAATATTGCACTTTTTCTACCGTTATGTTTTAACCACAGTCCCAGTACCAAGCTGCGAGCTATTTTTCCTTCTTTTCCCCTCACACTGGTGGGAAGGGAAGTTTCATTGCTTCCTTTTTTTAAAAAATTAATTTTTATTACATTTTGAAACACGTATTAAAAAACATACCACCAAGAGAACAATTACCGTACACCAAACATTGTGAAAACAATACAAAAACATAAAACTAGACATAATGACTTCCTTTCCTGATTTGTCTAATCTATATCATACCAGTTAGAATACCTTTTATTTTCCACTGAATTATATATTCTATATCATTATATCAATTTGCTGGATTACATGCCTCTTGCATTGTGTAAGTATCTCTGTAATTATATATTTCCAAGTTTTACTTTTATTATCAGTAGTAACACTTCTAAGTTAAATCTATAGATATCCTTAATCTAATATGCCCTAAGTACTCGTCTTCACCAGAAATTCTTTTCCCACTCCAAACATAAGGTATAAATTTATCAGCATTTATCAAAGAAAAAAATCAAAAACATAAATCCCAATTCAATTCCAAAGCAGCCCCAGAGTGAAAAGAAACTCCCTTTATTCTCTCGAGGCTGTTGGGATGCGAAGTTCCAACATGCTGCCTAGACCTAAACTCAAGTCGCCAACACAGTTGCCACATATCACAAGGCCACCTCTGTTGAGCTCCTTTCCTTTCCTATCTTCTGGGCCTGTCGGGGGCAAGGTGGGAGGGAATGGAAGAATAAGGTGGCAATGCTACCCCTGTGCAGTAGCAACTGGAGTTTGTAGGATGGGATGAGAGTCTTGCCAGTGCCACTCTTCTTGCATGGTTTCCTGCTTCATCACCATTGCTACATTTTAATCTACCCTTTGGCCTGCGATGCAGGAGGAATCTGGGATTTACAGCTCAAATCAGCCCAGCTGGCTAGGAAATTTTTTTAGTCCCTTCAATCAGGGATTTTCCCGGTTTTCCGGGACAAATGGCAACCCCACACCGCTTCACCTTTCCTCTCTATGGAGTTTATCAGATGGGAGGAATTTCTCTTTATTTCGAATGGAGCCAATTGGAATTCACGTGAATTCGCTAGTTTAGCAAATTTACATGAATTCCAATTGAGTTCTGAACGCATTCAGAATGACTTCCCATTACCCGAAAATGACTTCCCATTGCCCAAAATTGCGTGAGATGCTTTAATACGCAATAACATAAAACCCATGATTTCGTTCGGAATGACTTCCCTTTTGCCCGAAATTACGTGAGATACTTTAATACTCAATAAGGTGAAACCCCATGATTGCGTTCAGATTGCCATTGGATTATACTTCCAATTTCCGTCATCTGATAAATTCCTAAGTAAGAGAGCAAAATCAATTCTCAGAAGCATCCCCTAGGCCTGACCCAGCCTTGCCTGGCAGCCTGCCTATGCAGGTTGGTCCTGGGAAAGATAACTGAATGCCATCAATGTCAGTCATGTGTAGATTGCGGATGAAATAGCCATGAAACTGCAGGTGAGGAGAGAGCGACATAAGCTCCAGCCCAGAATGTAACCCAATCTTCTTTGATGTCCCTCTTCAATTAAAGCATTTCCCTCCTGATCTTAAAACATGTGCAGTTCATCTGACCGGTCTCCGAAGTTTCTCGGTGACTGGGCTAGCTTGAATTTCAATCATCTTCTCCCTCACCCTCCTTGCACCCATCCGAACCGCTTTCCCATTTTTCTCTTTTAGTCTGCGGACGAAGAGGTTTCCGCCAAAATGGAGCATTTGAAGGATTGTTGTGGTGTGCCTTCAAGTCATTTCTGACGTCTGGCGACCCCTAAGGCAAAGCTATCATGGGGTGTTCTCAGCAAGATTTGTTCAGAAGGGCTTTGCCTTTGCCTTCCTCTGAGGCTGAGAGAGTGTGGCTTGCCCAAGGTCACACAGCAGGTTCCCATGACCCAAGAGAATTCTTATTTTGGTGGAGCAATGCTCTCACTTTGCATCCTTCCCTGCATCTGCACTGCTGCCTCCATCCCTTTGTAGCTTCCAGTAGAAATTGGCTAAGCTCCTACCTGGCTAATACAGAGAAACCAAGCAAGGAGAATACCAACCGTAAATTCACACCGTTAGTCACAAGGAAGAACGGTGGGGAAGTTCAGCTGTCTCCATGATTTAAGAGCCTGCCACCCCCCAGCAATGGTGTCAAGAGAAAGAAAAACCAAACCACACATGCACAGACTTGATAGAAGGGACCCTCCCCTCTCCTGTATCTTTGCATCCTCTTCATGGGCAAAATCCTGGAACTGAGTTGTATAGATTCTGAGTTCAAAGAATGTGATTGTCAAAAAGGACAGACACTGAGGAAGGAAACACCTGTCCTCGAAAGGAGGTGATACGTCTCTCGTGTCAAGGAAAGGCCAGTCTCAGAACGCTTGAACCTGACCTACAGTCATAGAGCAGGGGCCTTGGAGGTCATTTGGGTCCACCACCCCCATCTCGATGTGGGAAATCTAGAGCTAAAGGTATCATAATAAATAATAATAGTAAAAATTTATTTTTATTCCCCCTCTCCACCAGGATCGAGGTGGCTTACAGTAACAAAAATCCATATAATACAAAGTGATCCCAATTGTCCCCTCCCTCCCTTAAACACATAATAATCCCTACATAACAATAATAAATAACATTTAAACATTAAAAATGATGGTTAAAATAATCAGAGAAAGGAAGATGGTTTTCTAGGGGTATTCATATAATAGTTTATTATAGCAGGTGATCAAGTTGGTTGCTCAGGGAAGGCCTGTCAGAAGAGATCCATCTTGACAGCCGTTTTATCAATGCAGCATCTGCTTGCAGGTCGCCAATGAAGGTAAGCCTGTCCCAGTGCTCCATCTGCACTGCAGAATTAAAACAGTGTTGACACCGCTTGCACTGCCACGGCCCAATGCGATGGGATTGTGGGATCTGTAGTTTGTTGTGGTCAACATCGGCCAGAGATTGGAAGATGTCTATAGTCAACCTCAGGCAGAGTTGTTTGGGAGGACCTAGAGATTCCTAGAGAGAACGTGTTAAGCAAAACCACAAATAACCAAATCCGCAAAAGTCAAAGCCGCAAATGTGGAGAACCAACGGTAAAGCTTTTTGTTAGAAAGCTCTAAAACATCATGCACTTGCATTATCATTTATGGGAAGATCTGAATGCATTGATTTAATCATTAAATTAAACATTAAGTTGTCATTCTTAAGAGAAATCCTACAAGATAGTGTCACCATTTGTCGCTCGCTTCTGTACACTGAGTCTATCTGTATTTTATGTGGCTTCATCCAGTCTGGAGATTTCTGAATGTCTGAAAAGCAAGCCCCGTAGTTCAGATGTTGGCTGGGGATGGTAGGATTCATAGTCTAGTGCACCTGGAAACCAAAAGGTGGGGAGAAATGTCAATTGCATTTCATCACTGATCTATATCTTTCTTCTTCTTTCCTTTTCAGTTTAACACCTCTGCCAACATGTATGGTATCTTCTCGCTGGTCTAACATCATGGATTGTTTATCTAGATCAGACAAGACTGATAAGGAATTAAGAGCTAATTCCGATTACCAGTCCCAGCAACAGCAATGCCATTAAAATGGATGGCACTTCATGAATTAACATTCTTGGAAGTCCCATTATTTCAATGAAACTACCCTAGTTCAGGGGTGACACTGGGGGGTGCGGACCACATTTGGTGACATCCCTTTAAAATGCTAGAACTAGAACTCAGTGGAAGAGATGAAATGAGTCACGTGAGGCTCAGTGGGAGAGGAAAGGAGAAGCTCCAGATTTTTTGAAAAAAATTAAAATGTGAAAAAATAAAATTTAAAATGTAATTTTTAACTTTTGATTTTTTTTAAAAAAATCTTCAAAACGCATCACGACTGATCAAATTTTCACTTGAACCACACAAAACTACGTACGTGTAAGTCCATTGAAGCTGTGATTATGACAATGTTTTTTAAAGGTATCATTTTAATTTTCCCAGTTGTTTATGGTGCAACGGTTGCCATTACGTTCAGTGATATACGGGAATTATGGCTTATGAAAAACGTTAGTATGTTGTTATGGTAACCGTAAGGCGAACCTATCATGGGGTTTTCTTGGCAAGATTTGTTCAGAGGAGGTTTGCCGTTGCCTTCCCCTGAGGCTGAGAGAGTGTGACTTGCCCAAGGTCACCCAGTGGATTTCATGGTCTTGCTGGGAATCGAACCCTGGTCTCCAGAGTTGTTGTTTTGGTAACAGAAGTTAAACTAGATAAAGATAAGAACTGTGTGTTAGTTGAAAGCTAAAATTACAGCTGGTGGGTTAGAAAAGTTCAGAAAGATTTTATCTGATTGCTTGGCCTAATACGATAAAAGGAAATGTGGAAGGTTAAATTAATAACTGTGGCAGAAGAAAGTTGGAAGTCTTTTATTGTGTGCAGGGTATGTGTGCATGGTATGTTTCTTGTGCATATGTTAGGATGTGTTTATTAACATTTATAGGTATAAGTAGTAATTCAATATATTCTTGTTTTCTTTTTTCTGGGTCGGTGTGTATCCGTCTTTGGTTGTTGTTGTTTTTTAAACAAAAATTGAAATTGAAATTGGATAAACCTGAAATAATAATGAAGCCAATCTTCTGGCAAACACACTTCCTTGCATTCACTTATCCTTTCCATTCATTGACTTCCTCCCAGCAGATCTTGGTGCCTATGCTAAATTTATCTGTTCTGTCCCTTCTATAAACTTCTATACGATTCTATCATGTACCTTCTAAAGTTGAATATATAGGTATACAATTATCCAACATTTTTCCCGTCCACATTTGAAACCAAGGATTGCCAACTCCCCGCCACTCCTCAGTCAAATACCAGTCAAACCAAATATATAAAAGTATACAGTACAATACAATAACACATAGCGTCCATCACATATACAGACATCTACAAATACACATTTAACATAACAGATCTTCCAACCAAATCAATGAACTTTGTTAGTTGAAATCCTTAATTTTTTTCCTCTCAAATTGTGCCACAATCAACAATCAATTTCCATATAAATATAATAGTCTCAAGAAGAAACGTTTCTTCTAGCCAGGAGACTTTGGGTGTCATGTCATACCATACTTAATTATATGTTGATTCTTTTAATTCATTCCAGGCCTATTACCCAACTATATCCCCAATTGAAACCCTCTTTGCGTTTAATGATAAAAATTTCAGTTTCAAAAGAAAATG
This sequence comes from Urosaurus nigricauda, assembly GCA_034509955.1. Taxonomy (NCBI): domain Eukaryota; kingdom Metazoa; phylum Chordata; class Lepidosauria; order Squamata; family Phrynosomatidae; genus Urosaurus; species Urosaurus nigricauda. The sequence continues at coordinate 18,219,171 of JAOEGL010000014.1, read as the reverse complement.
GGAATAGAAGGGCAGGAGCCAACTTTTTGCAAAGGGAAACCCATGTTGCTTTATCTCATTGGAGAAATCTCCCGATAACATCATGTGTGTGCGTATATAGGTATATGTGTGTGGGGTGTGTGTGTGTGCGTGTGTGTGCAACCTGTTTCCCCAAAAATAAGACATCCCCTGAAAATAAGACCTAGTAGAGGTTTTGCTGAATTGCTAAATATAAGGCCTCCCCTGAAAGAAAGACCTAGCAAAGTTTTTGTATATAAATATATATACAGTATATAATAAATGTTCTTTTTTTCCAACAATAAATGTGAATTCTTCTTCATGGAAAAATAAGACATCCCCTGAAAATTAGCACATCTTTGGAAAGACACTGTCTTATTTTTAGGGAAACACAGTATGTGTGTATATATATATATATATATATATATAGACAGACACGTAGAGGGGGGTCTTCACCAACACATGGAAAGACGTATGCTTTCCCTGTAATAGATACGATATTGCCCGATATTTCTTAACTAAATGGGAAGGAAAAGGAGAAGGCGACTGAGAAGAATAGCACCCAGGCCTTGCAACGGAGGGAGATGATGTATGTGCGCCTTTCCCTAACACCTGTTATAGAGCTCAAATGCACAAGGGTGGGAAGGGGAGCCCAAACCTCACGCCAAGGAGAGCTCATGCGTTCAAAATCCTCCATTCCTTTACCTCCCAGAGTTTTTTTGCGCGGCACTCGGAGTGCAATTACATGCTAAATATCTGTCTGTCAATAGGCTGGATCCCCTCAATTTGTATGACACGCTTTAACGCAGGCCCAGCCAAGCCTAATGGAATGACAGCTATGCCCTCCAACCATAGACCAAGGGCTCCTGGGATACTTTGCACTGGACGGCGTTGGGGGGGGGGGAGAGGAGAGGAGGAGAGAGACTGAGATAAGAAAGAAAAACAAAATATGATACCGATATGGGGAAAGGTTACCCAGACGGTGAAAATAATCCTGGCAGAATGTGGGGTTGAAGCGTTGTTGTTCTCATGCGTTTTGAATGTATTTGATTAAGTTTGTCAGGGGGCAACCAAAAAAGCCGCTTAACCTGGGAGAATTGATGTTAGTTTTTGTCCCCTGAGTTTCCCGCTTTGGAACAAACACTACCCTTCCCAGAAATCTGGGGTCAAACCAGATTATGTCTGTAGTGCAGATGCAGCCGTCCTCAACGCATACGTATGTCCCCAACCCATACAAATATAAAACAACACCTCCAAGATGTTTGCGGATATCGGTTGCACTAGATCAGAGTGCTGGACGGGGCCATGTTTCACAGGGCTTGTTTGATCGAATTGTTGCTGTTGTTATCTGCTGTAAGCTTGGCTACAATTTATGGCAACCCTATGAACGAGAGGCTTCCAGGAAACACCAGCCATCTATTTCCCTGCAAACCTTTTTTTTTTTAAATTATTTGTATCATCTTACAACATAAAATCAATCTGTTCTTCAGATATTTACCATATTATTATTATTATTATTATTAAGCTTTAGTTATAAAGTGCTGTAAATTTACACAGTGCTGTACATACAATCAATTAAAATAAATAAAATAAACCTGCCTATGTCATACGTTCTACAAAAATGAACATAATATATATTAATACATCTTAACATCCAAACAATAAAATATAGCAGACAAAAAATTAACATAACAGAGAAAGAATAACCCTAGACCGAAGTTTCACATAGCCTTGACTTCCCATGTCACTTCAGTAATGGGTCCTGTAACAACGTATCATCACACTGATTTATTATTCAATAAAACACGAAAAAACAAACGTTGAAAGTTTAACCTTCCAAAAACAGGCCTCTTGAAGCCTATTAGCTACCCTAAAGTTTATATTTGTCCTGCACCTTATTTCCATCTCAGTCTCCAAAAATCTATGATCGAGAACCACTCTTCCTCTGTCTGCATTATATCTTTATTATTCAAGCGACTAGTCAATTTATCCATTTCTATCATTTCTAACAATTTCATTAGCCAATCATCCACTCTTACAATTTCGCGATTTTTCCAGTTGTGTGCTAATGTCGTTCTGTCTGCAGTTATCAAGTAAAGTAACATGCACCGATATTTCCTTTCTATTTGAATTAGAACTTTGGTCAGCATATTCAGGTTTCCTTGTCTAGCCCACATTTTACAAGCTTGTTTGCAAAAATATCATGAGGAAGTTTGTAAAAGGCTTTACTGAAATCAAGATATACTATATCCACAGCATTCCCTTCCTCTACCAAGTTGGTAATTTTATCAAAAAAAGAGATCAGCAAGTTTCTGCTTTCTTTACTCTCCAAATTTCACAATCCTACATAGAAATCCGAAATCCGATGGCACCCAACTTTCACGGTGGTCTGCGTGGAATGCACAATTCTCCACCTCCCATTTTATCTTAACTGTAAAGTCAGATTACACCAAGAGAGAAAGTGACTAAATACAGGAGGGGGGGGGGAATATTCTATAAACATAAACGTATAAACCTGTAGGTCCATAATCCAAATTCTCAGTTTACGTCATCTAAGGTCATTTTTGTGGTTGGGCTCCAAGCAAACAGAAAGACCCTTAAACACTTCCCAATCCGTCATCCCCAGTGAAGAAATCAATATTATTATTATTATTCAGGCAAAAGAAGGCCCTCTTAGCAGGCAGAAAGGATACCATTCATTTTAATATTTTAAAAAAAGTTTTAAAGGGTTGGTGGTGAGAAGCAGCCGGGGTGGGGAGAGAAAACATATCCCAACTGCTCATTGTCATAAAGGGAACAAAACCCAAGCGGGACGGCACATTAAAAGTAATGATTTTTCAGCCATCGGGCCAGACAGCCGCCTAATCCCATGTGAATAAAGACCTCAAATGAATAGCACCCGTCACCATGATCCTTGATCAAGATCCCAGCTGGACGGACCTCAGACAAGCTGGTAAACATATTTGTGCAAATTCTTTGTTTTAACTCGAAGCGGGAGAAGGGAGGGGGGGCATCGATTCGTTCGTTCTTTCCCCCTTAACAGTTGACTGCCAGTTGACTCCCTTGAAATCTAAGATCCTGTTTTAAAATGGGGGGGGGGGGGGGGGAGAGACATATGAAATCATGCCTACATCTTAAACTCACGCCTGCCAATAATAACCCATGAATGTCCCATCAGCAAACTGAGGAAGAATGTGGTGCATAATGTGACAGTCAGGAGCCAAGCTGCAAGGAAGGTAGGATCCAAGGAACAGTGCAACAAGGAGGAAAGGTTGACATTCTCACAAGACATCTAAATGATTTTTCCTTCCTTCCTTCCTTCCTTCCTTCCTTCCTTCCTTCTCTGGAGTTTATCATACAATGGAATTTGGGGGTATAATGCAATGGCAATCCGAACCCAATCATGGGGTTTCACGTAATTGCGTATGAGTGTATCTCACGCAATTTTGGGCAAAAGGGAAATCATTCTGAACGCAATCATAGGTTTTACGTTAATGCGTATTAGAGTATCTCACGCAATTTCGGGCAATGGGGGGTCATTTTCGGGAAATGGGAAGTCATTCTGAACACATTCCGAACGCAATTAGATTTCACGTAAATTCGCTAAACTAGTGAATTTACGTGAATTTGAATTGGCTCCATTCGAAATTGGGAGAAATTCCTCCTGTGTGATAAACTCCTTCCCTCCCTCCCTTCCTCCCTTCCTCCTTCCTTCCTTCCTTCCTTCCTTCCTTCCTTATTTTCACCTTTCTCCCAACATGGGCCACCAAACGGTTCACAGCACAAATTCAAAGTACAGCTGAAACGCGATCATTAAATGCTAAAATGTTTTTAAACACATTGATTTAAAACATAACTATAGGTACGTCTGCACTGTAGAAATAACACAGTTTGACACCACTTTAACAGCCCTAGCGCCATCGTACATAATCATGGGCAGCAACATTCTTTAGGAGAGACCACAAAAGACTGTAAAATTGCAAATCCCAGGATGGAGCTCCAGCACTTAGTGTTCTCAAAGTGCATTATTTCTGCAGTGTAGATGCATCCATAGCTTCTGGAATGGAATTGTTTTTGGTAGTGCTTAATTTAGCCTGGAGAAGAGAAGGTTAAAAGGTGACATGATAGCTAGGTTTAAATATTTGAAGGGATGTCATATTGAGGATGGAGCAAATTTGTTTTCGCTGCTCCGGAGACTGGAATAAATAATAATAATAATAATAATAATAATAATAATAATATCCCGCCTCTTCAATATGATCGAGGTGGCTTACATTGATAAAACATCTACTGGTAACATTTTAAAATACAGTAAATCCCATTATCCCTTCTTCCTTAACCAATTCACATACTTATACAGTAACACAACGGAGGAATGGATTCAAGCTACAAGAAAAGAAATTCCACCTCACGGCCTTGAAATCTCTTCCAACTCTATGATTCTGCCAATATTTATCTTCTTGTAAATGGTATGTTTTGACATTACAGTAGAGTCTCGATTATCCGACATAAACTGGATCGGCTGATAGTTGGATAACCGAAAATGTTGGATAATCTGGAATACATTGCAAATGTATTGAAGTTTTTATTGCAGTAACAGTAAAAGTAAATGTAAAGAAATCACTGATCAACATTGGGATGTACAGTATAAACAGTTCAGTCCTCTGAAAATTTCAAGAAATCACAGAAAATTTAAAGAAATCATAGCAGCTGCAACGTTGGATAATCCGGAATGTTGGATAACTGAAGGTTGGATAATCGAGACTCTACTGTAATTATGTGTGATTATTTTTTTACATTGGCTGTAAACATCATTTTTTCTTTTATTTGACTATTGCATTCTTTTACATCCTATAATTGATTAGTTGTTGTTTCTGTGTCTGTATAGGTTTCTTGGTTTTGGGCAATTGCTGCAAACTGAGTTCAAAAGCAGTTTGCACTTAACTCAGCAAGAATCCTGCCCTTCCCAGAGGCCTTAAGCAAAAGCAAACTGCTGCAGCCTCTTCTCGCTTCTGCGTTCTTCCTCATTCAGTATCTTCTGCGATCTTGACCATACTCTGAGGTTGCATGGCCACACATACCCCCCTTTTCATCTGTGAAACATTGAAAGGTATGTATTCACCATTTGGGGGGCATATTATTTAGGATGGGAGGAGCCCCAGGACCGCAGAAATGACACACTTCATCTGTCTGCTTATCGAAATTACTTCAAGATTCTCCATGCAGCATCCTCGGTGTGCTCAAGCTTTAAGAAATGTGGAACATTACTAAACACGGGAGGAAATTGCTACTGCGATAAAAGATTTGGACAGAGATGTAGTAGCGACAGGTGATTTCAACTATCCTGATATTTGTTGGAAGTCAAACTCAGCCAGAACTTTAAGGACTAGCACAGTGGTTCTCAACCTTTGGTCCTCTAGATTTTTGAGACTTCAACTCCCAGAATTCCTGAACAATGAACATACTGACTGGGACTTCTGGGAATTATAGTCCAACATATCTGCTCCAGTTTTCAGCTGTGGCATTAAAACAGTTCACTGCATATAAAAGTGAAGATCAAGGTCCCGCACACCCTCGGATGCATTTGGTGGAGCTTCCACTCCACCAAATGCATCTGAAGAAGCAGACTGATCACACCAGACCAATTCGGATTGAATCTGAAGTGACCTTGGAACTGTTTTCTGTGAATTCGGTTGTTACTGGATTCACTGAATTCTGGGGTGACTTTGGATTGGCTTTGGAATGGCTTCATAGTAACAGCATTGATGTGCGATAATTCAATACGCATTCATGTGAATTCACTTGGATGGATGCAGAGTGACTCTGGATTGGGGCTGCAAAAACCCTCGTCTGATAAGGGCCTAGGAAAGCTCATGCTGCCAATTTCTTTCTTTCAGTGAGTCTCGTAGGTGCTACAAGATCGCTTTACGTTCCTCTTGTATGTGTCTCCCCCACCACCACCCATTTGATTTTTCTCTTAAGTTGAACCAAAGGGGAAAAGAAGGTGGGGATGCAAAACAAGAACAACTCAATGAAAGCAAAGCCTCCATGACGTGATGTCAAATCAATGCCGCGGCGACGGCGGCCAGCGTGAAACATTTCCACCAAAACTTGGACGGGGCCTGTCCTTTTTGCTTGCTTGAACGCTTGTGAATTGGTGGGCATTCCACATTTCCAGCACCGCAGCTAGAGGCGGTACATAAATTATCCTGGGCCGCTGGGCCTTGGAGAGCATGTTTGCCGAGCCAAAGAGTTGCGCATGATGTGCCGCAGACAGTCTATTGCCCTCCTCAGCCAGCTTCCTCTGCCCCACCTCAAAACTTTTGTTTCTCTATCTTGCTTCCGTCACAAAGATTGAGGGCCCAGGAACTATACCCGAAGAAACAAATGTTGGCGGGGAGGACATTTACACTGCTTACCATCACACACAAAGATGCACCATCTTTTTGTTGCAAATAAACAAAGCATATCAAACTTTGAAAATGTTCGTCCTTATTGTGTTTACCTTGCAGACCTTGCGTTTCAAAGAACCTGGCCTATTCTTTGATCCCAGTTAGAGCAGATCCACTGACCTGATGGAGGCATGGAAAGTCAACATGTGAGTAAAACCCATTGATTCAATAGGCTGACTCTTGTAGAGCGCAAGAAGAGGATTCAGACCACTCTGAAATATAGGCATACCACAGTTGAATTTCCTTGTTACAAAGTCTTTTTTTATGCCCACACAGCCCCTTTTCTCCTCTTCTCTGTCTATCTGGAAGGTTTTTAGCAGCACTGGCATGGGGAGGATGCTTAAGGAGGGCAGGAGAAACACAGACCTTTGGTATTAAGTTGCAGCAGTTTGGCTGCAGGAGAACAATAAAGCTTAAGCTGGGAAAGAATAGGATGATCTTTGAAAAATGTCCCAGTTTCTCCCACTTTCCCCCTTTGTCCTCAGCTTACTTCAATGGCTGCAAACTGAGTTCAAAGGGCAAAAAAAGTTTGCACTTAATTGACTTAGCAAGGCTCATAGGGAGGGAGGAATCCTGCCCTTCCCAGAGGGCTCCGGCAAAAGCAATCTGCTGCAGCCTAATCTAGCTTCCGTGTTCTTCCTCATTAGTAACTTTTGCTATCTTTGCTACCACACTCTGATGTTGCATGGCCACATGTATCCCAGTTTTCATATTGACGCCACATCACGTTTGGAACTCCCCGAAATTGCCTCCCAGTACCAGAAATTGTGTGTGATAGTTTCTCACGCAATAACGTGAAACCCCACGATTGCATTCGGAAGACCTTCCCTTTGCCCGAAAATGCGTGTGATCACTTTTCATGCAATAACGTGAAACTCCATGATTGCGTTCAGATTGCCATTGGATTATACTTCCAATTCCCGTCGTGTGATAAACTCCTATGAAATTTTGGGAGGTATTATTATTATTAATATTATAGAATTAAACTTTGAGTCAGCCATGTCCTCATTTTGCCCTCTTGCAGCCACACCCTTGCAATGTGCAAATGCTTATCCATTTCTGCACCCGCTGGCATGGTGTTCCAAGACCCTCCCTTGGCATCCCAGCTACCCCGAGCTCTTAAGTCTTAACAAAAAAGGAAAGCGGGAGAACGCAGTGGGAGGCCTTGGTGTTGAGTCCATTTGGCTGCCATCTTCAAGGGCCTCTCCATCATCACCCGTCCTCCTCCAAGTGAAGCCTTCTCTCGTTTGCCTTGCCAGGTGGCACGGAGGAATTTTTTATTTTTATTTTTTAACCCAGCTCGAGCCCCTTCTCCTCTTTCAGCCCGGTCTCAGAACTTGCCGGATCATTTTCCTTCCTCCGAGCTCTTTCGCTTGAGGAGGGTCTCCGAGCAAGAAACCCTAGAAAGGATGCAATTATGTTTGAGAAATGGAGATCAATCGCAGGCCGGCCTTGTGTGCACCAAACAGGCCCGTCCTTCCCAACAGTGACCGCTCTGGATTCAATGGCCCACCCAAGTCTTTACCATTTGTATTTACTATAAACAGTCCTGTACGGGCGGGAATGGCAGAGAAGCTGAGGCTGAGACCATGGGAAAGGCTGCAAGGGTGGGAAAAGGAAGAGGCAGATGTGTGGGAACCTTACAGAGCTCTCCTCGGCTGCATCTGCACTGTAGAAATAATGCAGCTTGACTAGTGGTATCATTACGGGGGTGCGGAGAGTGCGGACCACACTTGAGTGACACCCCAGAGGGGATTGTGCATCCAGTGGGGCAGTACATCCAATAGGACTGGTGTGGCTGCTGGGCATGCATAAAAGGGCATCACATCCTTCTCTTGCTCACCCAGAAGCCATGTCAGACTCCAAATGCCCCTCTGGAGGCTACAGTACTGCCCCCTTCAGCAATGGAGGCTGATGGGGAGGGAGAGCTGTGCCTTTTGTTTGGGCTCCTATACAGCTATAGCCATGCCAGATCCCAAATGGCCCTCTGGATGCCACAACAGTCCATGCCCCCCAATGCCCCCCACTCCAGGAACGCCACTGAGCTTGGCAGCCCTTTAGCTGCCCTGGCTCCATCCTACAGAATCCTAGAATTTGTATTTTGGCGAGTCGTCAGCCCTCTTTGGCAGAGAAGACCTTGTCAGACTTGGAGTGCGGTAGAGTTTCCTTCTTTGGAGGTTTTTAAACAGATGCTGGATGTGCCATGGGTGCTTTGGTTGTGTCTTCCTGATTGGCAGAATGGAGTTGGATGGAATAACCCTTGAGGTCTCTTCCAACTCTAGGATTCTATGACTCTGTGAACTACAAATCCCAGGAGTCTGAAGGCTGCAGCCACAGCACTTAAAGTGGTGCCAAATTGCATTATTTCAACAGTGTAGATGGACTCTGTCTTTTCCCAAAGGGCAGAATGGCCTCTTCTACAATGGATAAGTTGCAGGCTCAACTGCCATCTCCTGCCCTTTGACATTTCCCGAATGAAAACAGGGGCCTGCTTGCTTTTATCAGCTGTGCATCCACACAAAGTACAATTATGGCTGCTTGATTCCACTTGAACTGCCATGCCTCTGTCCCATGGAATCCTGGGATCAGCACTTTGGTGAATGACGGCACTCGGGTAGAGATTCCGGGAAGGTCCAGAGTAACAGTTAGGTTTTTCAAAGATATAGCCATGTCAGTTTGTAGAATCAGTATACGGAGAGATCTTGAAGCACCTTTGAGACTCCCTGAAAGAAAGAAGTTGGTGGCATGAGCTTTCGTAGACTTCAGTCTACTTCCTCAGATGCAGTTACGTTTTTGTAATCCATTACAAAAATGTTATACCCCAGTTCCGACATAGAATGTGCCATATGTCATCCAGACGTCTCGTTCCCGAACTAGGGTTCTGGACATGCATCATCTAAACAAGACAATGCCAGAACTTGGGGGGCAGGCCTTTTGGCCCCTGCAAAAAGGGCCATGCTTCATGCCAACCCCGAAACATCACCAGGGGCTGTTTCCCTGGTCTCAAAGTGTGGGCCCCAAATCTTTGGGGTGGTACTAACCTGGCAGCCCTGTTCCCCACCCGACAAGGTCTGTTCTCTTGGTCCGATAAAAATACAGTCTTGCTGCCTTTCCAACAGAGATTTACTGAGCAGGGAATTTTCCCAAAAAAGACAATTAAACAGGCGAGTGGAGGCTGGGACTGTTAATCTGTCATTCTTCCTTGAGCCGAAATTAGTTTTCAAACAAAATAAATAGCGAGAAGTGTACATAAGAGATGATAAATGCCTCCTCAGCACTTAGGACACATGAGATAATGCCACCCAGGTGTCTGAGAACGGGGAAGAGGAGGAGAAGCGGGCTGAGCGCTCTCATATTTAGACCCGCGTGTTTAAAATGGGGCCAGCCCAAGGCATTTGGGATGCGGTAAAGCACAAGACGACAGAGCCCATGCACATTTCACAGCCAGAAAGTGGGCAGACCAGTGAATCGACACTGGTGGCGGTAGGGCAGCGTCTTCTTCCACTTCCCTGAAGATAGCAGGCTAGCTTAAAACAGTCAAGGCAGGTCTGCCCATTGCCAGAAAAGAGAGCATCCATCAAAAAATAAGAGGAGAGAAGAGACACAGGTGTGCATAAAATATGCAGATCCTAACTTCATAGAATCATAGGATTGGAATAGACCTCAAGGGCCATCCAGTCCAACCCATCAAAGCATTCCCATTGACAGATGGCCATCCAGCCTTTGTTTAAAGATCTCCAAAGAAGGAGACTCCACCACACTCCAAGGGAGCATCTTCCACTGTCAAACAGCTCTTACTGTCAGGATGCTCTTCCTAATGTTTAGGTGGAATCTCTTTTCCTGTAGTTTGCATCCATTGTTCCGTGTCATACTCTCTGGAGCAGCAGAAAACAAGCTTGCTCCATCCTCAATTTGACATTCCTTCAAATATTTGCAACTGAATATCATGTCATCCCTTAACCTTCTCTTCCCTGGGCTAAACATTTCCAGCTCTCTAAGTCTCTCTTGCACATATAGAAGAAATGTTAGTCATAGTAACTATAATTAGAATTAAAAAATGATTCACCTCGGTAGATGTTGAGGGACTTAGACGTCTCTGCAGTAGAGCTCTAGGCTGCTGCCACACTGCAGAATTAATGCAGTTTGACAACTGTCATGGCTCCATCCCATGGAAAACTGGGATTTGTAGCTTGTTGAGGGACAGAAAGCTCTGACACCGAAAGCTAAGCATCTCACAAAATTATAAATCCTAGGATTCCACAGCACTGAGCCATGGTAGTTAAATCAGTGTCAAACTGCATTAATTCTGCAGTGCAGATGTAGACCTAGAGTGGTAACTCAGAGGAGTGTGCACTAGCAGAAAAGTCTACACCAAACTGTAAATCCCAAGATTCCGTATGCTGGAGGCTTGGCAAATTGCTATGGAGTTTTTCAGACGACGGAAATTGGAAGTATAATCTAATGGCAATCTGAACGCAATAATGGGGTTTCACTTTATTGCGTATTAAAGTATCTCACACAATTTTGGGCAAAAGGGAAGTCACTCCGAACGCAATCATGGGTTTTACGTTATTGCGTATTAAGGTATCTCACCAATTTCGGGCAATGGGCAGTCATTTTTAGGTAATGGGACGTCATTCTGAATGCATTCCAAACGCAATTGGAATTCACATAAATTCGAATGGACTCAACGTAAATTCACGCAAACTAGCGAATTCACGTGAATTCCAATTGGCTCCATTCAAAATAAAGAGAAATTCCTCCTGTCTGATACACTCCTATGACTACGTAGTACAGATACATTTTTGAATTAGAAACATTTATGGAGCGGTCTTTCATCAAGAGCTCTTTCACATTAGCCATTTATAGCACTTTGATATCACTGTGACTGCATCCTTGGAAATCCTGGGATTTGTTGTTTGAGGAGGCTCTAGAATAGGGATTCTCAGCCTTTGGTCCGACAAACAGTTTGGACTTCACCTCCCAGGAATTCTCGATGCTGGAGTCCTATACATATGGAAGACCAAAGCTTGGGAACCACTGCACTAGAGCTCTCAGGTTGAGGATTCCAAATGCCTGTCCCTAAACTGCGAATCCTGGGATTTCATAGGATTGTGTTGCGTGAACAAGATCCTACCATTTCTCCATGTAGCTCAGTGCTGTCACTATACCAGTGGTTCCAAGCCTTGATTCCCCCCAAATCCCTAACTAACATCATCTGGGGGTGAAGGTTTGGGGTACATTCATCTATATGACTGGCAGCCTCTTTCCTGGTTTCTAGGCAGAATTTTCCACCACTCTGATGCTGAGGATTATTTTAAAAATATTGTCTTCTGCATGTAAACTCATCCACTGAGCAATAGTCGTGCGCTTAAGTTGCATCAATCAAGGCAGAAACCATGCAGTTGCCATTGACCTTGGCATAATTTTAGCAGCTGGAGAGACACATAACTTGAGCATTTGGGCCTGAATCATTTGCAGCTGTTAAAACAGCAATACCAGCATGACGTTCTCTTATATGCAGTGCTTGGATTGATTCTGAGCGTCTTCCTTCCCAGTGTCGATAGTTTAATGAAGGCTTTGAAACACAAATAAATGCTATCCATTTGTTTTAAAGTCTAACAGGAACCTGGAAAGCTCACCGTCCAAACGGGCTCCTTCGCAACTTCTCCGGGCGGAAAATGAAGAAAGCTGTATATTATTATTATTATTATTATTATTATTATTATTAATGTTTGTTTATATAGCACCATAAATTTGCGTGGCACTTTGCAGGCATCATCAAAACATCATATAACCTCCCCATGGCGTGCAATCTAAAAGTCATAAAATATAAATGATACAAAATGAAACAAGTTATGCAGTCAAAATGCAAACTGTACAAATGATTAATACATAGAATCAAATATAAAATTATAAAACAACATTAAAACACTGTTCCAAATGCTTTAGAAAAAAATATTTAAATTTAAATTCAGATTTAAAACTAGCAAGAGATGCAGATGTTCAGGGAGGCAGTTCCAGGAGCTTTGATTTAATTTTAATCTCACTTCAGCTTAAATGTTTCCTTGGCAGTTTGTAAGTTAAGGGTCAGAATAATGTTGGTTTCCGACCCATGCGCAAGTTCCCCTACAGAAGCAGCTGGATGTTTTTCTCTGATGCAAAATGTCAGTTCAAAGTAGCAGAAGTGGAATTGTGCATCTGATGTCATTGTGAATGCAGGAATGAATTCAGCACTGCATCGCAGAGGGAGATGGTGCGAGCAGAAGGATGTGCACATTGGGTTGCATCGTAATTCTCAAATGTTACAATTTGCCATCGAGGTGGTGTCGGGGAACTCCATGAACCTGAAGTCAAGCTGTGCCTCCTCGGTGTAGAATCGTGGCCATTACATATGGGATCAGGTTGCAAAAGCTGGTAACTCCCCTTTCAGAGAGACAGTGACTCCATGCCAGGCTTTTAATAGTTTTAAAGGAGTTGTCCAAGGTGTCAAATGTATGAGAGTTCAGCACCATGGACAGTTTAATGTCTGTAATTCTTTAAAGACCTGGAGTCACCCTGTGCAGTCGGTCCTTGATATCCGCAGCTTTTTAATCCACGGATTCAACCATCCAAGGCTTGAAAATATTTTCAATTCCAAAAAGCAAACCTTGATTTTGCCATGTGATATAGGGGACACCATTTTACTATGCCATTGTAATTTAATAGGACTTGAGCATCCATGGAGTTTGGTCTCCACAGGAGCTCCTTGAACCAAACCCCAGTGATACCAAGGACTCACTGTATTTAGGGTTTCCAGGAGTCCCATCTTTGAGTCCCAGAAAATATGCCTCTCCTAGCACTGGCTTGTTCATGCCTTCAAGTTGTTTCCAACTTATTTATCTATTTATTTATTTTTATCCCTCCTCTCTTCCAGTATAAAGAATGTGCTAACAACAAATTTGAGAACAAGACAAATTAAGAGCAATCCAAAAGCATTAAAAATGTAATCATAACATTTTTTAAAACGATCAAACAATTTATTATTTTAAAAACATTAAACCTTTTGATCAGTAAAACGTATGTAGAACTCCATACAAACCATAGAATCTGAATTGCGTAGCAATGAACAGTAGGAAAAAGCCGGAAGGCACAAAAATATCTTTACCTGCCAACAAAAAGAGAGTAGGGAAGGGGCCATCCTGGCCTCTTTTGGAAAGGAGGGCCAAAGTCTGGGAGCAGCCACCAAGAAGGCCCTGTCTTTCTTGATCCCACCAAAGGAACCTGAGAAGGTGGTGAGACAGAGAGAAGGGCCTCTCCAAATTGTCTTAGAGCTCGACTAGGCTCCTAAAGGGAGATAATGGTCCTTCAAATAACCTAGACCCAACCTGTATATGATGACCCTAAAAACAAATGTATCATAGGATTTTCTCGGCAAGATTGTTCCGCGGCGGGGTTGCAATTGCTCCGCTTTGGAGCTGAGAGAGCGTTACTTGCCAAAGATCGCCCATCGAGTTTCCATGGCTGAGTGGAGATTTGAACCCCAGTCCTACTCCAGCACTGAAAACACTACACTCTCACATAAGACTGGTAAGTGTTCCTTATTATAAGCAATGTCCCCTGTTTGAGACTGGAAGTCTTTCCTGGACAAGATGCTGAAAAATCCTGAGCCAGATTCTGTAACCATTTCCCAGCTTCATTATTTGTCTTCTTGAACAATGGCTTCATCACCCGCGGGCCCTTCCTGTGCCATCCCCCTCGCCTCTTCATGCCACCTGCCCTGGCGAGCAGCTTTACAAACGTTTGTCCAAATCTGCCTCTTGATTTTTTTTTTAAAAAAAAGTGTTGGGGGGGGGAGATGTGCCCCAATGACATCCTGCCCCCAGCTCCATCCCATTGCAGAAACCAAACAAGAAACAATGGTTGAACACTGGAAGGAAGGGGACTCTAACTTGCATGCTGTTCTTCGCCAACTCAATGATAAGCGAACGCCAGCCACTACTCATCGCCTGTTGTACAACCGAAAGACAAAGATGGAGCCGAGGCTTTATTATTAACAGTTCACCTGTTGCCATCTTTCAGCACTTTTCATTCAGGTATTTTATTTGTCCTAAAGGCCTGTTGTCATCACCTCCCCGTCTCTCTTTGGGATGCAAAGCAGCCAAAGGGAGGCGGAAAGAGCCACCGAGGGAAACACCAGACATAGAAGGACCTCTGAGTCTCCTCTCCTTGTCCTTCTCCCTCCAGCCCAGCTCCCCACCCTCCACGCACTGTTTACCGTGCGGAAACTGTTTCCACATTTCATGATGATGCAACTGGGCGAGCAAACACCTCTGTTGACCTCGCCTCTTTTTCCTTTGGACTTGAATTGTCCCGAGCTTTCAAAGCTCTTCAAACAAGACGCCCTTTCCGAGAGCTGGAGCGCAGAGCAAAAGGTCCTCTTTGGGCTGTGTGTCGAACGGTGACAGTTTCTGTTTGAGGCCTGTTAGGAGAACATGGGTGTGAAACAGCGGTGCCGTTTCCCAATGGAACTCGTTTCTCGCTCTTGCAAGGAAAAAGGCTCCGAAAACAGCCAACGACTGGAATCTTCTCTGAAGATGCCAGTCGCAGCTGCTGGCGAAACATCAGGAACATACTCTTCCAGGACACGGCCACCTAACCCGAAAAACCCACAAAGAATGACTGGAATCTTGTTGGTGTCTCATACGTGTGTATGTTCCTTGCGGAAATGGCTGGATGTTTTTGTTCTGATGTGAAACAACAGCATTCGAGTCTTGATTGTGGTACTGAACACGTGGCACTATTATGCATGTGCAAATGTGCATTGGCTTTGCATAAGCAGACAGGCTCACGCATTTTGTTGCACTTTTTGTTGAAATGACACAATTCACTAACAAGAGTGTGTTAGACCACCACCATATGATTTCATGAGCATACAGTTGTGTTCCATCTCTTCTCTGCCAAAGGACGGAGCTGTGCCAGCTAAGGGATTGCAGCTGCTGCTGCTGCTGCTGCTACACTCCCAAAATCTGTCACCCGAGGCAGTTCCCTCTTTCTGCCTTATGGTAGGAACAATCCTGCATTTCCTACATATGGTCATCATTTCATCTCACCTTCAACATATAAAACTGGGACAAAAAAATCTAGTCGAAACATCTTGCCTCCTCAACACATGAATGGTGAGCAGGGGGAAAGGGCACCTCCTGGCTCCATTGTCATAGACCCATAGAATCACAACATCATAGAGCTGCAAGAGACCACAAGGGCCATCCAGACCGACCCATCTAAGGAAGAAGACCAAGTCTATGAAAGCTCAGGCTTCCACTTCATTTGCAGTTAGTCTCAAAGGTGCTACAAGATCCCTTTACAAGCACATTGAGTTGCACAAGGTCACAATTGACTGACAAGGTGGCGGTCCACCCTCCC
The DNA here is from genome assembly GCA_034509955.1 of Urosaurus nigricauda. Taxonomy (NCBI): domain Eukaryota; kingdom Metazoa; phylum Chordata; class Lepidosauria; order Squamata; family Phrynosomatidae; genus Urosaurus; species Urosaurus nigricauda. Next base: position 18,203,317 of record JAOEGL010000014.1, on the reverse strand, counting down.
ATCTTAGAGCCATGGACAGTGAACCCATTCATGCTGTCCCATAAAATCCAATGTTTTTCATTCCATCATCACCAAGCACATTCAGCTCTTCTTTTGCATCTGATCCTACGAGGCACCGCGCAGTCTCTTAGTAGCAGATACATAGTCTCGCTTCCCACCTCCTTCCTTCAGCCAAGCCCCGTAAGTCCCCATTGTGGAGGGGAAGCTTTGCACAAGACAGCCTGAGGGAATTCAAGCTGCCTGTTGACTTATAGCTTTGCTACTTGGCACTATGCCTATTCAGATTGGTTATAAATGAGTTCAGGTCTCTTGTTATGGGCTAATGTCTGGAGCCCTTTGACCTCCCCAGGGACTCAGGCAGAGCTGCAGTAAATCAGAGCAGCAGCATGTCTGCTAAGCGGGATGCATGAAGCGGCCACCTCTTCTGGTTTGGCAGCTGAAACAGAGGAGAAAAAGGCCGGGACTGTGGCTGTGCATGGCTACTGCCTTCAGACCCCAGGCGTCATCCACCCAGAGTACAGGGCTCAGGGCGAAAGGAGGGCATTGGCACCCAAATAAGAAGTCTGCCCTCCCAAGAAATTTTGCATTGCAAAGAACGAGACCTTGAACGTTGTTCATACTCAGAAATCTTCTATTAGCTGCGTTCACCTTCCATTGGCAACTGTGCCTACCCCTTTGCTTTGGATTTCTAAATGTTCAAGTGAAAGTTGAAGCTACTGCAATGCTAGAAATTTGGGGACTGAAGGAAAAAATTGTCCTCATTTTGTGCCCCCCCCCCCGCTATACACCTGGGCTTCAGTGTTACCCACTTCTATGTACTCAGAATAGTCATAATGTCACTTTCTTTTACATTATTACCTTCATCTCTGACAGATGCTGGTGAAACGTCAGGAAGAAACTCTTCTAGAACATGGCCACACAACCCAAAAAACCCACAAAATCTATGGATGCTGGCCATGAAAGCCTTCGACTTCACATTTATCTCTGACCTTTCCTGCCAGACGATCCCACCCTACCGTTGGTTAGGAAAGGTGCTTTTAAGGGTACGGGTCTCTCTCCCCAAAGAACTGACCAAGTTACATCCAACCTACAGGCATTTTCTGAGCGAGTTTCCATTTTGCAAAATTGTTTTAAGCACCGTCCAAAGACCTCCACCAGCGTTGTGCCAGGGACTTTGAGAGGACAAAAACCCTGGCCTATTTGGAAGTGGACGGGAATACCTGTTTTGTGTCATGGTGGTAAAAAAATATCCCACAGAGACCATGTTGTTTACATTCCCCTGCAGAGTTCAGCCTCAGCGGGTGCTACCCAATCTGTCCCTTATGATAGCTTATCTGCGAGCCGCAAGTGTTTTCCCGTTCATTAATCATATGGCACATCATAGCAAAAGATCACTTTCCAAGACGGGGTCCTTTTCTTGACTGGCCTTCATCTCCACCTCCAAAGATTTTGAAAAAGAACTTTCACATCCAATCACAAGTATATTCTTGTAAAACAACCAGGCATTTATGGCGTCCGCTTCCATGAAGTGGGAGCCTATGCACAGACGCACAACCTAGATGTCAGTTTTGTAGAAAACAAGTCAAGTTCCTTGCTCATTGGAGAAACGGTAAACATCCTGGAAGCACAGGGAATGGCTTTCCATGTGCGCTGTTCAATCATATTGACTTGGGGTAGGTACATATGTGCCCTAGGCACCGAAGAAAGGAATCACACAAAGAATGAGTTAGTGAGTTAACATCCCAGCTTTCTCCCAACATGGACCCAAACCAACATACAGCTGAAAACCATCATTAGCATTGAAAAGGTAAAGCGCAATTCAATACACTATATTACGGCACAACACACAACTCTAATTTAAAGCCATTTCAAAATGGACATTAAAATTGTCATGCCGCTACCTTCAATGAGTTGCTTTTTTGGCAACCACGGTGTGGCAGAGTTAAGTTTCAAAAGTAACAATTGAGTAATAATGCAACACCTTTGTTTGGGTATCATAAATAATGGACTCTTGTTAATTTTTCACTGTTATTAAAGGGAATTTTTTGACATGGCTTTTCCTAGTTTTAAGCCATTCCCTCAAAAGAATCTATGCTGTTTGAAGGAGGGATGGGTAGCATACTTGCTGCCAGAGGAGGCAGAGGGTGGAAAGAAGAGAAACGTTGCAGCAGATCACACAGGTTGCTAGGCACTGTGCTTCAAGATTTGTTGGACTATAAATCCCACTATCCCTATCCAGCAACTGTAGGAGGGTACACATCTGGAAAGTGGCAAGTTGCGGAAGACAGCTTCAATTTCCAAAAAAGCACTTTTGAAGTTGCCAAGAATGTGCCAATAGTAGACCCTGGTGTCAAGTGAGGTATGATCAGCTGTTTTCTCCCAGCCACAACATATAGTTAAGATCACGGAAGATCAGCTGGTTCAAAAAATGGTCAACCCAGCATTGACATAAAGGGATAATATTTTGAATTCACTAATTCACTATCACTATACTTTGACTATGTATTCCAGCATGGCAGAAGGGGGTTGGATTGGATGACCCTTGGGGTTCTTTCAACTCTATCATTCTCTGTTTCTGTGATTTAGGGTTGCATCCAATTGGTGCACTACTGCTGAACAGTGCAAGCCAAAGAGCTCTGTAGTCAAGTCCTGGATGCAGGAAACGTTTGGGGCATTACATATATGTCAGCTTGCATATATAATTTATTGCATTGTTGCTAAAAAAAAAAAAAAAGATACTGGGGCTTACACTGTGATTCTGTTTGCAATATTCAATTGCAGTTAGCCCCCTAGAACTGAGAAAGCAGCGCACGAACAGCTCAAACGCCCAGGAAATTTCTGGTTGCTGGCTTTGACAATTTGGTGCCGGCAATCGAGTCCCCACTACTAAAACTAACATCTGGAGGTTGCTCCTGCTTGTAATATAAATAGATCATGTTGAAAATTGTGCTCGGCCTATTTTTACACATATTTAACATTGGGAAAATGTCTACAGTCACACCTCCCCATGTATTATTCTTCCTTTCTGACCACTTCCCCCACCAACACCAACACCAACGCTGCTACAGAGCATCCCGCTGCAATTAATCTGACTTGTAATGGAAAACAGATGAATGTATAAATCACACCCAAATCTTGACCATGTATCTTCTCGGGCTGGCGGGAGGCTCAAGAGAACTTTTCCCCAAGAATAATAAAGCCAAAAATTAACAACTCAGCATGCTCCAGTCGGTCTTGTCAACTGAAGGTTATCCCTCAAATTAGAATGGAGAAATGCAGATGCCTCCTTTCAGCCGCTAAGTTGGCCTCATCTAGTCAGAATCCCATATTCTCTTTTCATGAGTCGGTCCAAAAATCACTGAAAATGCAAGGCGAGATGCTAGGATATGAGACAGAGAGCCAGCAAGCAAAAGGATTTACCATATATACTCAACTGTAAGTCGATCTCATGTATAAGTCGAGAGTAAGTTTTGGGCCCAAAATTATAGATTTGGATATGACCCGTGGATAAGTCAAGGGTAAAACTTAGGGGCATATAAGAAAGTATCTGAAGGGCGAAGCAAAGGAAAACAATGCCAATGAACTTGCAAAATTCCAGCAGGCGTAACTGTTGGTGTTGACACTAAAGTCTGGATGGATGAGATAGTAGACGGGGGTCACTGCTTCCAAGACAGATCACACTCTTGCCTTTCTCCAGGGAATGATTCCTTTTTAAAATAAGAGTTAAGGTACAGTACTTACAATGACCCGTGGATAGGTCGGCCCATGATTTTTGGGTCAATTTTTTAAATTAAAATTTGTAGGCTTATACATGAGTATATACAGTAACTAATCTGCTGCTGATCTTACACCTCAACGTGGGACCATTTTGGTAGGTCTTGGAGGTTTATTGTCTGCTTCTGTTGTTGTTGTTATTGTGTGCCTCCAAGTCATTCCTGACTTATGGCGACCCTAAGGCAAATCTATCATAGAGGTTTTCTTGGCAAGTTTCTTCGGGGGGGGGGTTGCCATTGTCATCCTCTGAGGCTGAGAGGGTGTGACCTACCCAAAGTCACGCAATGGATTTCCATAGCCAAGCCAGGACTCGAACCTTGGTCTCCCGGTGTTGGTCTCCAACATTCAAATCACTGCACCATGCTGGCCCTCATCCACACACAAAATGCCCCTGAATAGGGGAAAAAAGAAGTGGTCAGAAGTCTCCTTATGCTATTGAAAAATGGCTGTTTTTTTTTTTTTTACATGGCTATAGGTTTTTATAGGTTTTTTTGGGCTATGTGGCTGTGTTCTGGAAGAGTTTATTCCTGACAATTTGCCAGCATCTGTGGCTGGCATCTTCATTTCTCCAAAGATGCCAGCCACAGATGCTGGCAAAATGTCAGGAACAAACTCTTCCAGAACACAGCCACATCGCCCAAAAAACCCACAAAAAACTATAGGTGCCATGCGTGGAAGCCTTCGACTTCTCAGGTACATGGTTCCTCTCAAACTATTTAACCATCATTGGTGGCAATTCACACACACACACACACAGAAAGAGATGGGGCATTCTGCAGGAGTTGGTGAGGATGTAAAAATGTTCTTGGGAGGTTGCACATGTCTCCCGTGCCATGCCTTGTCCACCCTTCTTGTATGTAACTTTCTCTAGGGATGTGGCAACGTGCAAAGTTCTCTGCAGCGGGAGCCAGTAGTATCGGCAATGGGTTTTTTGCAACTTGGGAGAGAGATATGCTCTTTCAGAATTCAGATACATTGCCGTGCTCATCTTGTATATCCGTATACAGTACAAAGGAATCTTTGAGACTCCTTGTGTGAAAGAAGTTGGAGCATACACTTTTGTAGACTTGGTTTATGTCTACATCTGAGGATGTGGATCTGAGTCTATGCAAGCTTGTGCTACAGTCTTTCACACAGTTCGTCTCAAAGGTGAGACAAGATCCCTTTGCTGACATTCTCTTGATGGTTGAGCCAAATTTGGGTTGAAGTACCTGAGTCATATTTTTTTAAAAAACATTTTTTAAAACCTGCAACTAACTCTCAAGCAAATGCAGCCAGGGCCATTGTAGAGGAACGTGCACTGATGCTTTACTGCTGATGTCGATACCTACATTAGGACAGGATTTGTGATGCCATTGGTTGACTTGTACAGTCAGACAATTAACTGCAATAAAAGTTTCTGACCAAAGCAGACTCCATAGAGTTTATCACACAAAGGAGATCGGGAGTTTATCCTGTGAATATCCTGGCAAAATCATGTAATTATGCGAAACGATTTCACACAACATCGCACAAAACCCGCCATTAAGAAGCATTAATGCACATCTTTTTGCTTCCAGGATTTCGGCAACAATGCATTTCCAATATCACTTTATTTACGTAATTGCATACTATAATCATCTGCGCAATTACTTGCCATTTTCGCTTTATTTGCAGGATGCTTTAAATGTGCTTTAATCTCTCTTTAATGCTGAAATTAGCCCCAGTGTGATAAACTCCAATGTGCGTTTTGGCCTCACACCAAGACAGGCCATTTTTCTCTGCCAAAGAGTGGTGATTGTGTGCAGTGGTTTGAGTATTGGCCTTCGATTCTGGATTCCAGGCTGCGAATCCCCACACGAGCATTAAAACCCATTGGGTGACCTTGGGCAAGTCGCACACTCTCAGCCTCCGAGGATGGCAATGGCAAACCTCCTCCAAACAAATCTGACCAAGAAAACCCTGTAATAGGCTCACCATAAGTTGGAAATGACTTGAAGGCACTCAACGACAGCAACACCTAGAGAGGCACTGAACATGTTCTGTCAAAAAGCTCTAGTGCCTTTAATCACTATGAGACTCATAGTGGAATTTGTTAAGCACTGTAGGAATTGTGATCTTGGGCAAGTCACAGTCTCTCAACCTCAGAAGATGGCAATGGCACCCCCCCCCTGAAGAAACCTGCAAGAAAAACCTATGATAGGTCATCAAATATGCCTTGGAGGCATGCAGCAACAACAACGTACTCACTTTTAAAACAACATCTCATTGTTTAAATCTATTAAAAGGCTGACGATCAATCACCTGAGAAATCCTCAGTTGGTTTACAACGCCCCTGTAAATCTCTGCCAAGTACTTACTATACAGTTCTACAACTTGTTGCTTCTGTTACCAAAGCGAATGGCCATAATGCTGCTGTCTTCCCCAAGGGTGGCTTCCTTCTTACTTAAAACTTCAAAACGTTTGGTTTATAGTCAAGTTGGGAAAGCAGGCAGGATAAGAATGGCCCAAAAGGACAAGGAACACGATTGCCCCAGGTGGACTGGAGATCGCATGTCGATGGGGATAATAGTTTATAGACTACCGCTCGCCCCCTTCATTTCTGATGGGAAAAATAACCCAGTGGGAAATAAATTTGACTAACGAAACTCCCTTTCGCTAGGTCTAGAAGGCAGGTCATGGGGAGCTTGTTGGAAGGCGATGGAGAGAAAGAGCTTTCTGAATACCTCCTTAATAAATTTTGACACCCGGACTACAAGTGTGTTTATAGAGGTCGAAAAGGGTGGGGAGGAGACTTTGTATCTGTTTTCTTAAAGTGCAAAATCAAGGCTGGCTTATGGCACCCAAGGGACCAGAAGCAGCAGCGAAGGCCACCCATCTGGAAAGCAGCTGATGGTTACCTAAACGCCCTTCCCAGGCTTTGCTTTTTCCCTCCTCCGGACCCCCTCCCCAAGCCTGTCTTTATGTTCCCCTGCCAGGCTTCCAAAGAGAGGTTATGAAAGACTAACAGCAAGTCTTGTACAGACCATAACTCGGTGGATCAACAAACATTGCTATAAATTAGCAGGAAGAAAGGACCCCATGGGATTGTCTCTGACCGGGCCTGCAATCCCCCCCACAAGACAGCAGTTTTGGAAAACATTGTCATCTAAAGTTTCAAATCAATTCGGCTTAGTTTCCAAAGCACACGGTGACAGGCTAGACTTCTTGGGCAAAGTGGACCGACAGACTATGGACAGCACAAATGTCAAATCTAGGAAAACACCGTCTAAGATTCTGTTGGTGATCATGGGGAAGTGCCACTAGGGAAGCAACGGGATCTTTTTCATCCCATGTAGAACAGTTGCAGGGTTGCAGAAGTGGAGCATGGTGTGTAGCGCACTGTACAGGGTTGTGTATGTGCTTTTGTGCACTGCGCATGGTTGGTGTTCGTCGACACACGCACCAGCTCAGTTGTACAACCCTGTCTATCAGTTGCACAACCGTGTATCGCACAATCAATGCAGCATCACATTACCCTTGGTCTTCTTGGCAGCTAAAGTGCTGTCAAACTGCTTTAATTCTGCAGTTCGGCTATACCCCAAGTCTCCCTAGTAATAGCTGCAAGGCTGTACTGAAGCGAAATGAGTACCAACAAAATGAAGAGCGGTTGACTCTCCTTCATTTCTGTATACATGGAGTAAGCATTATTTCTGGTGAGTAGAATTTATTGTTCCAGAGTGACACTTAGGCTAATTCAGATAGTCATAAAACTGTATCCTTCTCCAGTTAAGCAACATCCCTTTCCGAAAGCAAAGACAAACCACTTCCTCTTCAGTTGGAAGAGATTATATTTCTCATGGAAATGCCAAGAAATGCCGGAAGCAGCTCCCTGATTCTGTCCCTATAGCATCTCTGGTCAGAAGGATCAGGTGGCCAGTAATGGAGAAGGCTTCTCTCTGAGACCCTGGAGAGGCAGGACATAGAAACATAGAATCATAGTTGGGAGAGACCACAAGGACCATCCAGTCCAGATGGTGAAAGGTCTGGAAACCACCAAGCCCTATGAGGAGTGACTTGGGAAGCTGGGTATGTTTAGCCTGGAGAAGGGAAGGTTAAGAGGTGATATGATACTGGTAGCTCTGTTTAAATATCTAAAGGGGTATCATGTTGAGGATGGAGCAAGCTTGTCTTCTGCTGCTCCAGAGACTAGGACCTGGAGCAATGGATGCAAACTACAGGAAAAGAGGTTCTACCTAAACATTAGGAGGATCTTCCTGACAGCAAGAGCTGTTCGACAGTGGAAGACACTGCTTCGGAGAGTGGTGGGGCCTCCTTCTTTGGAGGTTTTTCAACCGAGGCTGGATGGCCATCTGTCAAGAGCAGGGTGACTTGAAAAATGGAGGCCATTACCAAATAAAAGCTAAAACGCAGATATAAATCCATGCTTCTTAAAGGTAAAGGTAATGGTACTCCTTCGATATGAATATCTAGTCATAACCGACTGTAAGGGGTGGTGCTTCTCTCCGTTACTAAGCCGAATAGCCAGCCTTGCCTGAAAACGACTCCATGATCTTGTGGCCAGCACGACTGCCCCGAATGCTGATTCGTTGTTATACCATTATTATCACACAATTTTGCATTGACAGATATCTGTTACCTTCCCACCGGAGTGGTACCTATTTATCTACTTGTATTTGCATGCTTTCGACCTGTAGGATTCTAGATCCGGTGAGTGGGGTTTTTGGTTATTTGGGCAAACCGAGGAAAAGTGTGGGACATGGCATGCCGAACCTGCTCAAAACTGAACTCTGGAGACGGATCCAGAGAAAGAGCCAAGTTACAACAACAAAGCAAGCAGGTGAATACAGCCACGAGCAAGATCTGTTAGCAGCACCTGTCGTGCAAACACATCTTTACATAGATACTTGATATTAGGAGGGGGAACGTCAACAGTTTGATCAAGTCCAGGGTTGTCAGATGGCAGCTTCCCAGATTTTGCTTGCGTTACTTCACGGCGCTTGGGATCTCCTTGGGCCTCCTTCTGTGGAATGCTTTTTTTTTTACACTCCACAAACGCCAGTCCCTGCACAAAGAGCTTTAGATAGAACACAGTTTGAAACTCAGCCTCTTCGCTGGGTCGGCTTCCTCCATTTTGCAGCCTGAAGCCTTTTTTACGTTACCCTGATCCAGTGACACAAGACCTGCTACATTCTGCGTAATGGAACATGCACCTTAGTGCGAAAGGAATTACTTTGCAAAAGTACTGTGTCTCCTTTGTAACTACTTAGTTGCAAGCTCTAGGGAACGCAGAGGCTTTGCCCAGCCTTTGAACATGTGGGTTTCTGTCTTTGTGGGAAAGGCAACAATGACCTTGGTGAGGAAGATAAATGAGTTTCAACTGGAGGAGTTTAGTCATGTTTAATGCATTGAGCCGAGGATATTTGATAGCACAAGGCTCCTCTTCGTCCCCATTTGTTTCCGCTGTTCAGAAGAAGGAAAACCGTCAACACCCTCTCTAAACAAAGATGGAATCATAAACCTTTTGTTTCAGCCGTACGCTTGGGCCAAAAGAATGGGGGATATTTGTCTGGGATTTCTTACCGATGTGCGGAACAGAATGCATTCCCTTATGGCCTTCGAGGGGGAATCTGTACCCATGGCAGGTTGACAATATTTCAACCTGGGCAAGTTTTGGGCACCAGTTCATTTTCATAAGACAAATGGGTTTGCAGCATGCCTGTCTGTAGATGAAAGCAAGGGCGACGTGCCCTTGCTCTGGTGTGAAGCCAAAAAGACAGGAACAGAGATGGTTGGAGACATCAACCGAGGTTTGGAAAAATTCCTTTTTTGGACTGTAACCTCCTGAACCCCAAGGGACTGGGAACTGTTGTGCAAACCTCTGCCTCTAATACGCAGCAGCTGGGATGCTGTTGGTGTCATACAGATGCTTGCCTTCCCTTCTGGAACCAGAACAGGACATGTATGGCCAAGGTGTAGTCAAGATGGCAAAAAATATTAATGAGGAAGGACAGACAAGCTAAGAGAGGTGCAGCAGTTTGCTTTTGCCTGTGACTACTGGGAAGGGCAAGATTTTTGTTTCCCTCCACTGAGTTAATTGAATGCGAACTACAGTAGGCTCTCTGTATCCGTGGATTCTGCGTCCATGGATTCAACTATCCATGGCTTCAAAATATTTTTTTAAAATACATAAAATCCAAAAACCAGACCTTGATTTTGCCATTTTTAATAAAAGACACTGTTTTACTATGTCACTGAATTTAATGGGACTTGAACCTCCATAGATTTTGGTATCCGCAGGGGGTCTTGGAACCAAACCCCAGCAGATACCAAAGGCCTACAGTATTTTTGCACGTTGAACTCAGTTTGCAGCAATTGAAGATAAAGCAGGAAAGTAGGAGGAAGAGCAAGAAACTGGGATGTTTTAAAAGGAGCTGAAAAAGAGGATTAACTGGACATTTTTGTCTGATGTGGAACATTTATTTTCAGTTCAAGCTTGCAGAAACCGAGTTGCACATGTGCTTCATTGTTCATGGATGTGCATTTGGTTGCACATTCGGTGGCCTGGATCGGCTGCACTATGTTGCCATTCAACACAAGAGTTATGCTGCACAGGGTGAGCAGATGCCCTCCTTTTCCAGGACCTGTCCTACATTTCAACCTTCTGTCCAGGAGGCATTTCAAAAAACTAAGCATGATTAAAAAGCATGTATTTATTATTTATTTATTATTTATTTATTATTTGTTACACCATACAACCAACATTTATTATACATTACATACATTTACATATATTTAAATACAAGATAACTTCATGTTACATACAGTTACATACAATTATGTACAAGAACAATACTTCACATTCAACTCTACATTTTAGAGAAGTATAAAAATATATAACAGAGATACTGTAACTTGCTACGACCCACATCTCAGTTTATCTAATCGACACTGTTTTATCTTATTACTAATCTGCCTGAGAATTCTACTTTAATATCCATCATGTATTTTAAAAGTTTAAATCTTAATTCAATGAATGCACTATACCTTCCTTATTATATCCGTTCAATAAACCAAAAAAAATGTATACCTCTACTCAGTTCAAGACATTAGCCATTATTAATATTCTCTTACAAGTTTATAAGAAGCATGAATTTATGAGCACGACTAAGAAGCATGCATTTATATTTATAGTAGAGTTTTTAGCTTCCAGGCCTTTCCTGAATAGTCTCTCCGGCTATTAAATAAGAACTTTAAGAACTTTAACGATGGTCTATAGTTTGTTGTTGTTATTGTTGATGTTTTGTGTTTTTTTAAAAGTATGTTTTAATTCTTATATTGTTTAATTGTATTTTAAGAAGGGGGATTGAGGGGCTTGAATATATGTTTTTAATCTTTGTAAGCCGCCCTGATTGCATTTTGTAGAGGGGTGGGTTATTATTATTATTATTATTACTATTACTACTATTAATGACCTACTATTTTTTTTTCTTGAAATGACCTCTGTTTTGCGGCACCTTGTCAATCTTTGCGGTGGGGACACCTGGTCACCCTGACGCTGCACAATTCATGAATGACTCCGCATGCAAAAATGGAGGCTAGGAACTCCACCAAGGGATCTGCGCCAATGTACATACAAACCTGAGTATTGTCTCGAGTAACACAACAGCCTGCCAAAGATGGAGGCTTGAACCAAATCAACAATTACAACAGGATCCAAATGGCTAAAGTACTCTGGGAGCTTTTGTAACCATTCCATGCGGCATATCAAAGTGCGGCAAAGGGGAAGCGCTCCCTTCCTTCCTGTTTCATGAATTGACCCATCAATTGTCATCACATCAATCCAACATGGGCTGATGTTATTGACACACTGGCCATGTTGAAAGAGAACATCCGTCTGTCAAGAGCTCTCCCCCACCACCGCCACCGTCACCGTTGAAGCCAATTTGCTTTTAGTGCCAACAACTGTTCTTTAGATAATTTTCAATTGCTAAAGCAGATACGGTGCTTGCTGTCAGCTCCGCTTTGATTCTAGTGGCTTCTGTCCCCGCACTCCGTTGAGCATTTTAGAAAGTGGGGATTCGCTCTCATAGCCTTCGTGCGATGGGTCAAAGCCAGAAATCTGGCCTGTCCTTATTGTCCCAAGGTAAAGGTTTGCGTTTTATGAAAATGAAAAGTTCACTTGAAAGGGGAATGAGACAAAGTCGCAGCGCACAAGCTCCCTTTGTTAATGATGCCTTTGCAATCGTATTTATAGTAGTCAAATTTGTCCTTAGGATAGTGAATGACAGCAGTTAAAACCCGTTAAAAACAACTAAACTATTTCATTAAAAAAAACTGTTTAAAAAATTAAAATAAAATAATAACAAACCATGATGGGAACCTGTCACCTCAACACTGTAGAAATAATACAGTTTGACACTACTTTAACTGCTACACTGCCATCCTACAGAATGCTGGGATTTGTAGTTTGGCAAGGCAGCAGCATACTTTGGCAGAGAAGACTCAAGACCTTGTAAAAGCACAAATCCCAGGATTCCGTCAGATGGAGCTATAGCACTTACAGTGGCATCAAACTGCATTATTTCTATAGTGTAGATACACCTTCTTGTGAGTGTTGGCTAGATAGGCCTTTGGTCTGAAACAGCATGTTTCTTTTTTACATTCTTAAATAGGTATTCCAAAATCAATCAGTCAATCAATCAATCAAAAATCCACAAAAAATGCCTATTAAAAGCAATCAATTCATAATTTAAAAACTCATACTGTATATACTCATATATAAGTCTAGAAATTTATGTTAAAAAATTGACCCCAAAAACGTTAGTCGACTTATCCACAGGTCAATGTAAGCATTGTATTTTAACTCATATATATGTATTGGTAGAATTCAAAGATATAGCCATGTTAGTCTGTAGAATCAGTACATAGAGAGATCTTGAGACTCTCAAAGGTGCTACAAGATCTCTTTATGTTCATACATACATATATATATATATATGGTGAAAAGCAAGAGTTTAATCTGCCCTGGAAGCACTGACCCTTTTCTACTCTCTCATCCATCCAGCCTTTAGGATGAGCGCAAATAGTTACACCTGCTGGAATTTTGTACGTTCTTTGCCATTGTTTTCCTTTCTTCGTCCTTTACATCCTTCATTAAATGCCCCTAGATTTTACCCTAGACTTATCCATGGGTCATAGCAAAATCCATAATTTTGGCCCTAAAACCTGCCCTTGACTTATAGATGAAGTCGACTTATCGTCAAGTATATACAGTAATTTAAAAACCATCTGGATAGGCCTGCTGGAAGAGACTGGTCTTTCATGCATTCCTTGTGGATTTCCTTCAAGGATCTAGGCATCCTCCATGGGAAACAGGAGGCTGGATTAGGAGCATCCCGCTCAAATTCAGCAACTGGGAAATGCTTCTTTGAAGAAAGAAGACTTTCAAAGGGTGGGGGGGAATCTATCGCCATCCAAACACTGCTTGGCAAGATGGGAGTTTCAATCTAATCGTCCAATGACAACTGAAGGAGGACATCCCCACCATCACAGGCTGGTGGACAAGAAATATGTACAGTACTTGAAGATTACTAGTAGCTTTGGGATAAGAGTGGAAGTATATATCATTTTTTAAAAGAATCCTTCTTAGGGTTGGGTTGCATGTAGACTGTAAAATGGATGCAGTTTGATGCTGCTTTAACTGCCATTTCTCGATACTATGGGATCCTAGGATTTGTAGTTGAGTGGCGCACCAGAGCTCTCTGCTAGGGAAGACCAAATATCTTGCAAAACTCCACATCCCATAGCAAGGCACCCTGGTGGCGCAGGGGTTAAATGCCTGTATTGCAGCCACTCACTCACAAATCACAAGGTTGTGAGTTCAATACCAGCCAGGGGCTCAGGGTTGAATCAGCTTGGCATCCTTCCATAGGTCGCTAAAATGAGTACCCAGCTTGTTGGGGGGGGGGGGGATTATCTTACACTTTGTAATCTGCTTAGTACCTTGGTAAGTGGTATAGAAATGTACTTGCTATTGCTATTGAGCCATGACTGTTAAAGCAGTGCCAAACTGCATTCATTCTGCAGTGTAGATGCAGCCGTAGTCCTACAAGGAAGCCAAATGAGGCAGTAGCCTCAGGCCACAGATGGGGTGAGAGTTGAAGAACAGACCAATGGATGCCATCCAACCTACTGACCACTTCGTAAACTAACTAAGGTGTGATGATGAACTTGGCACTATCAGCAGCATGATGTCAGAATCCATTGCCAATCCAAATAACTTCTGAGTATGGAATGGTGCGGTATAAAGACAGATGCCATGAGGCTTTCATAGCATCATAAAATCCTAGAGTTGGAAGAGAACTCAAGGGTCATCCACTCCAACCCACTTCTGCCATTCAAGAAGACACAGTCAAAGTCCTCCTGGCAAATGGCCATCTAACCTCTATTTAAAGACCTCCAAAGAAGGAGACTCCACCACTCTCCGAGGGAGCATCTCCCACCGTTGAACAGCTCTTACTGTTGGGAAGTTCCTCCTAATGTTTAGGTGGAATCAATTTTCCTAGATCTTGCATCCATTGTTCCGGGTCCTGGTCTCTGGAGTAGCAGAAAACAAGCTTGCTTCATCCTGAACATGACATCCCTTCAAGTACTGAAACAGGGCCATCATATCACCCCTTAGCCGTCTCGTCTCCAGGTTAAACATACCCAACTCCCTAAGTCTCTCCTGATAGGGCTTTATGGTTTCCAGACCTTTCACCATTTTGGTCACCCTCCTTTGGACACGCTCCAGTTTCTCAACATCCTTGTGAATTGTGGTGCCCAGAACTGGACACAGTATTCCAAGTGAGGCCTGACCAAAGCAGAATAGAGAGGCACATACACATATATGAAAACACATTAAAACTTTCCCTCAATCAAGACACTATACTTCTATTGATGCAGCCTAGGATTGCATTGACTTTTTTAGCTGCCAGATCACACTGTTGACTCATGTTCAACTTGTTGTCTACTATGACTCCTAGATCCTAAGGTTTGATTCCCAGCTTGGCCATGAAACCCACTGGGCGACCCTGGGCAAGTCACACTCTCTCGGCCTCAAGGAAAGGCAATGGCAAACCCCCTCTTTTGGCAAGAAAACCCTTTGATAGGGTCTCCGTAGGGTCGCCGTCAGTTGGAAATGACTTGAAGGCACACATCATCATCATCATCACCAACAAGCTTGTCCTTCGCTTCCGGCTGGACAAAGTTGGCAGCCAGTCCTACACTTCTTCATTCCCCTGTTGTTCAGCCTACACACAACACACACACACACACTTTGCCCACCCTGAGTGTGGCCTGTGTTTAGATTACTTGGAAAGGGAAGTTCCCCCTGTGTTTGTTTTCCAAAAGTGGCTACAGAGAGGGTCGAGGAGCCATCCCAATCTCCTCCAGCCAAACATGCAACCGGCTGCTGCCTTTGCTTTGGTTTCATCTTAATTAGCTGCGTGTCTAATTAGTGACAGCCCCCCTAATTCTTCTGAAACTGTAGCTGTTCCCCCTCGACTGGAGGCCTTCAAGAGACTTGTCAGAAGAACTCAGAATGCCTTCCATCTGGCCTGTCCCACCACAATCCCTTCCCCCTTGTCTTTTCAACAATATTAGGATTTGTGAGACTTTCTGGGTGTTTTTCTCATTGTGCCAGACATCCTTTGAGAATGACCTAGGCGGCATCCACACGGGGCAAACAATCCGCTTTGACACCACGTCAACTGCATGGTTCAATGCTATGGAATTCCGGGAATGACCGTCTATACTCGCCTATAAGTCAACCACATGTATAAGTCGAGGGTAGGTTTGGGGGTGAAAATTAGGGATTTTGATATGACCCACGGATAGGTCGAGGGTAAAATTTATCAGCATGTGACAATCTATAGGATGAAGCAAAGGAAAACAATGCCGAAGAACTTAACAAAATTCCAGCAGACATAACTGTTTGTGTTCCCACTAAATGCTGGATGGATGAGAGAGCTGAGTGGGGTCAGTGCTTTCAGGACAGGTCACATTTTTGCCTTCCACCAAATGATGGTTCCCTTTTTATAAGAGTAAAAGTACAGTACTTACATTGACCTGCGGATAAGGTGGCTCAGGGGTTTTTTGGGTGAATTTTTTTACTAAAATTGCTAGACTTATACATGAATATATATGCAGTATAGTGAAGCTCTGGTGCCCCAACAAACTACAGCCGGAGTTCCATAGCGTTGAGCCATGGCAGTTAGAGTGGTGTCAAAGCAGTTTATTTCCACCATGCAGATGCAACACAGAAAAATAGACGCAGGGCTTTTCCAGCGCTTCAAAGATATTCTCATGTTCTTTGGTTTTTGCGTGTAGAGAGACTTTTCCTTCTGCAAAGTATGCCCTGATCTGTGTCCTTTCTGTCCAAACTTGGAAAAGTTACCTTTTTTTTCCTTTTCACTCCAGTTCCCAGAATCTTCCAGCCAGAATGGCCAGTAACCTTTCCAAGCTCTGGTCAGATAAATGGCATAGCGAGTCTTGCTAAAATGCATTTCACCATCCCATCAATTTCTGACTTTCTTTTTCTAGTGATTGTAGAAACTCTAGTTCCGTACTTGCTCAAGCTTCCATCCCATATGCAAGGTTCAGGACATAACAGATACACAGATTACAGAGGAACCAAGAGATAAAAATGTAGGGTTAGCATAAATTCCCAAGGGAGAGGAAGCTCTCCTGATGTGTATATAAAACTGTAGGATTTTTTCCCCCCCAAAAAAGTGCCCAGAATTTTTTTTTCTCAGACATGAATGGCAACTCACTCACAGTAAGCATGCCATTGAACCGCACAGAACTTAACTCAAATCACTTTGAAGACATCCAAGGCACACATCTGGCATTGCAGAACTTAACCATAACATTTTGCTCCACGAGCGAGAGATCATAATAGTTATTTCAGATCACAGGATGGTTTGTTTTTATAATGAGTAGGGCAGGGTGCTCCGTACGGGGCCATGTCTTCCACGGTGACACCTCAGATGCCAGATTTTTATGTGTCAGGAAAGCGTATCTCCTGCCCTTATTGCTCAATTGTTTCTTATTAAAATGTTTGTTATTAAGATTTTCCTTCCAGAAATGAGAAGTTCTGAGCTTGGATTTTTGCTTCCTCGGGGATCAGAATAACTTCCTTGTGCCATGTTCAATGTGAGCCATTTGCTCCCCCAACTCAGGCTGCAAAATCTCATGGGCTGCCTGGACCTGAAAACATCCAGTATGAGAAGGCAGCTAGAAGAGACTGGGAAAGAGTATTATTATTATTATTATTATTATTATTATTATTTGTTTTTCCTGCCTCTCTCTGCAGATCGAGGCGGGATTACAGCATTTAAAACAGTACAATACAAATACAGTATAAAACCAATAAAATACCAATGTACATTACTATTACACCAATAAAATAACTAGGTAATTATCCAGTTGTCTATCATTCATACAGTCGTGATCAAGAGTGGCGTCATTATTCTTTAATAATCCTTATATAAGATCAGGTGGATAAACCCTCTTGATGCCATCCAGCAGTATCTAGCATCCAGCAGTTTGCCATCCAGCACTGTCTAGCATACTTAACCTCCTAGAATTTGGATATTAGATATTGACAAGCGGGAACGTGTCCAGAGGAGGGCAACCAAGATGATCGAAGGTATGGAAACCAAGCCTTATGAGGAACAAGTGAAGGAATTGGGTATATTGAGCATGGAGGGAAAAAAGGCTGAGATGTGACATGATAGTCTTCATTACATACAGCCGGACCTTGTTATTTGCTGGGGTTTGGTTCCAGGATCCTCCGTGGATAACAAAATCCGTGGATGGTCAAGCCCCATTAACTATAATGGCAGAGCAAAATGGTGTACCTCATATCAAATGGAAAATTGAGGTTTTCTATTTGGAATTTATAAAAAAAATTGAAAATTTTCAAGCCATGGATGCTAGAAATCCATGGATAAAAAAAATCCATGGATAAGGAGGGCCGAATGTATACGAAGGATGTTATGTAGAAGATGGCGAAAGCCTGTTTTCTGCTGCTCCAGAGACTAGAACACAAACCAATGACTTTTATTTTACAAGAAAAGAGATGCCCGCTAAATATAAGAACAACTTGGGTGAAAGAACCTTTTGGCAGTGGAATGGACTGCCTTGGAGAATGGCAGACTCTCCTTCTTTGGAGGTCTTTAAACAGAAGTTGGATTGGCATTTTTTGGAGTGCTTTAACAATGTATTCCTGAACTGGCAGTGGGGTGAAATTCTGTGGTCAACATCTGCCAGACACTGACCATAGAATTACACTGGAGGAGCTACCGATGCCTAAGGGAGTCTTCTCTCTAGGAATCTTTAGGTCCTTCAGTGCGGCTTTTGGTTCCAGTTGACCACAGAGTTGCGCTGAAGGACCGCCAAAGTCAGAGCCACAAATGTGGAGGGACGAATGTCTTTATGTTTTGCTCGGGGACCACAACAAACTGGAATGTCCAGAATTCCATAGCACTGAGCCATGTCAATAAAAGCAGTGTCAAATCAGATTATTTCTGCAGTGTAGAGGCATCCCAAGAGGCATGGCATCAACCGCAGGGAGGTGCAGTTCAGCTTTTGAGCCTCAGCCTTTGGGGTCCTGTGATGGAAGAGGGGCTGTCAGCCAAAAAGGATACAACCAAGCTGTCAGGAAGCTGCCCTTCATTCTCAATTTCACTGGGAAACAAAACATGCCCGGCCCTTAAGGAGGGAGGATACCAGCTGTGTGAAGCCTAGGGGTTGTTTATTCCCCTTTCCTCGGCAGTCCCCAAAACACAACACACACACACACACACACACACACACACACACCCTGCCAGGCTTCATCTGCAGGTCCCTAAAGAGAAGGGGATTTGTTTAGCTCCCTACTGGAGCCAGATCCTCTTGGTGCCAGGATGACAGATGAGTGAAAACCCTGTGAGTGACATGAGGATGCTCTTTCAATTAGCAAGGATGGCTTCCTCTCTCCTTCCCACATTTTACGCTCACCTTGAAGGCCTGTCCATCTTCTCCTCCACTTCCCAATGGGCTCTGCAACTATAGGTCGCCTCCTTGTTGGTTTTATGGTGGTCTTCGTGTGCAAAGAAAGTGTTTTATGGGACGGATCTGCAAGCCCAGGGCAGGCATTTACAGGGCCAGGAACTGACGAAGAGCCAAAGAGGGCAGACGGAGAGCATTGCTCCCTCAAATAACACTCAATGAAATTTTCCTTCAATCCCCTCGCCATACGTCGGAGATGACGTGAAGGCACGCACCACTCTGGGTTTGTTTCCAAGTGTTTATATTGTGGGCTGCCCTGGTAGCTTATGATAAATGTTGTATGAATCAATCAACCAATCAATCAATCAAAAGACCCTCACCTTGAGGCCTTGGAAAAAACTCCTGCCAAGCAGAGTAGGTGATACTGGCCTAAATGGACAACTATAAAGCAGCTTACAAGGCACCGCATCATCCGACGCAGCGGTCGGTGTTGGCTTACCAAAGCTCGTGCTGGAATAAATTCATCTTCGAAGGTGCCACAGAATTGTTTGTATCCTTTTAGTAACACAAGGCTGGACAAGGCATTCTTTCAGCCCGAGCATCAATCTGATAAAGATGGCTGCAGGCAAACAGCTCTCAGAGTCAACACTGGAGATAACAAACAATAGAGGGAAAGGTCCATCAATCCAGCTCCGTCGACTCACAGCAACCAGATGAAGAACACCGTTGGCTCTCCCTCCCAGTCTTGCAGCCCTTGAAGCCCCTCCAAAATGCTACATAGAAGGTTGGAAGGTACTGCTGGACAGGATGAGATATAGTGTCCTTTGCACTGGAAGCTGGTCTTTTGTAAGGCGAACGGGTCTTAATTGCCCATTGAAGACTAAGCTCTTAACCCATTTATTGGTCTTTTTAGTAGTCCATGGTATCCTGAGATTTCTCCTTCATATTTCAAAGGAGTTGATTTTCTTCCTCTCAGCTTTCTTCATATTCCACCTTCCACAACCATACACAGATATTCGAAATACCATGGAATGCATGACTCTGGTATTCAGTAATATATCTTTACACTTACTTAGTTCCTTCCTAGCTGACTTTCCAAGACGTCTTGTGCTACATCTGCCCCACAGAAATAATGCATTTTGACACCACTTCAACTGCCATGGTACAGGGCTGTGGAATTTGGGGATTTGTAAATTTGTGAGATATTTAGCCTTCTTTTGTGAGAGTGCTCTGGAGCCACAACAAACTACGCATTCCAGAATTCAATAGCATTGAGCCATGGAAGTTAAAATGGTATCAGACTGGATTATTTCTGCAGTGCAGATCCAGCCAGTCTTCTTCACAAGGACTTTAAATTCTACAGACATGAGGATTGATTGAATGTACTCCTTTAACAGTATTATAATTTTTGATATTAGTTGTTCATTGTCTGTGCCACAATCTCGTCCTTGTCTTGTTTTGTAGACAGAATGGAACGTCTCCATCTTCTTCTTCTAATTGTCTATTTGATTCCCATAAGGAGCAATTAAAATTAGCCCTTTTGGGCTTGCAGAGAAATATAGGATGCCTATTGTTCCTGGGATAGAAAACAACAAGTGAAACTCATTCTGGCACAGAGACGGACTTCAAATGGGGAACACACTTCCAGAGTTTCAGAGTTTATACCATTCCAAAGACATTCTTTTTATTCCTTTGCTCCCCATACATTTTCACTTTCTTCCACTGTGAACTCGTTCATAGGAGGATGAAGGTACAATGAAGATTATATATGCTGATTATCTCTTGCCTTTCTGCTAACATCAGTGCTGAACTCAGCTCAAGATCAAATGCAAATAAAATATCTTGAAGAGCAGCGACTTCACTGGGCCAGGTAGTCCCTCCATCAATGGAGATCACAACTATTCGAGCTCATGGTTGTGTTCATAGTTGCGGTGACCAATTTGTCACCTCACGTCCAACCTTCCAGGCAGCTTTGTATCATGGAACACAAGTTGCCCTTCCATGATTTCGAAAGCCAGTTGTAGCATAGTGGGTTATAAGTGTAGGACTGGGACACAAGAAATCCAGATCCAAGGCTTTTCTCAACCCATGAACCCCATTGGGTGGCCTAGCATAAAGCGGAGAGGAGGAGATGCATGAAGTCACATTGAACTCATTGGAGAAAAGGTTGTATATAAATGTAACTAATGCACAGAGATAGAGCGAGGCTAGGGCTGCTTTGGCGAGGAGTTAGAGAATCTGTCTTTCTGTCTGTCTGTGTCTCACTCCCAGTTTGAGCACGAGGCAGTTTGCAAGGACCTAAACAGCTTCTCAAAACCACAGGGTCCACCATGCATATGTTTCATGTGTGGAAAGAGCAGGTATGCTTGGAGGAGATGTCCCACTACCATCCCCCAAAACAATCTCCCAATTTCAAGATGAATTCCCTAGACATTCCTCGGTGCTTGGAAAAATTAGAATAGGGAAAACACCCGCTTGTTTTTGCAACTGTAATGAAATCAAGATAACCTTTGGCATTTGGAAGGATGGAGGCCAAGTCAGAGCGCTCTTTGACCTTTCCTTATGACCTTGAGTCAGCCTGTGATTCCACAGAAGGTAAAGCTATTTTGGCCAACCAAATGGACGGAGGTAGAGAGGCTTCGGTTACCTGTCCGGCTGATGATGCCGCAGGGATGTCGGGTGACGTTTGAATGACTGCCCTCTTTGATCTCGTGCATCTTTTTAGGGAAAAATCCTTCTTAACTGGAAAGATTGTCATTCGCATGATGCCCTCTGAGTACAATTTTAAGGTAACTCAGTTCAGAGGATACCACTCTGATCTCCGATTGTGATTAATTATCCAAAGCAATGTAGACTGAGGACAGGCTGAGAAGATAATGGAGTTGTCTGGAAATGAGTGAACAGCATGAGCTAAATCCCTTTACCCTCTAAGACAAGTAAAAGGCATATCCATCTTTGCAAATGGTTAAATGAGCTACTAGTTCTCATCGTGTACTAATTATTGTTTTTTTTAAATTGTTCATTAGTTACCCTGGCAATGTGCTCAAAGTGGCACATGCAGCTCCCGTCTGCTCCCAACAGTCCAGTGGGGCAAATCAAACTGAGAGAGTGTGACTTGGCCAATGCTCAGGCCCACTGGGCCAGTGTGGCTAAGTGGGGTTTTTAACCAGGGTCTGTGAAATCACAATCCAACACTCTAAACACTACACCATCGTGCCTCCATCCACTGTCCTGCCTCTAGCTGTGCACACCCATGTGCACATTGTTTCCCATATTTTAATGGCAGATATATCACGTACCCACTGTTCTCAGAGCCACATCTCCACACCCGTGCTGAGTCTGCCATTCACTGAAGGCCACATTAAGATGTCATGTTGCTAAATGGAACTTCCATCTTCAGAGGCAGTTGCGTCACTAGGCAGTGCGGTGGGTGCGGACCATACCAGGTGACATCCTAGATGGGGAGTGTACACCTGGCGGGAATGGCACAGCTAAGTCTCTCTTTCTTGGTCACCCTTTTTCATCTCCCTTTCTCGCCCTTCTCTTTTGCTCACCCTTTCTCATCTCCCTTTCTTGCTCACCCTTTCTTGTCCTCCTCTCTTGCTCACTCTTTCTCGCTCACCCTTTCTCACCCTCCTCTCATGCTCACCTTTTCTCATCTCCCTTTCTTGCTCACCCTTTCTTGCCCTCCTCTCTTGCTCACCCTTTCTCATCTCCCTTTCTCACTCACCCTCTTTATCTCCATTTCTCGCTCACCTTTTCTTGTCTCCATTTCTCGCTCACCCTTTCTCGTCTCCATTTCTCGCTCACCCTTTCTTGTCTCCCTCTCTCGCTCACTCTTACTCGTCTCTCTTTCTCACTCATCTCCCTTCTGCCCTGCTGGCAGGTTTCTGAGAAGCAGGAGATGATGGGACTCCAGGTGGATCCAGCAGGACTTTTCTTATGTTCCAGCCAAGGGAGAGAACCCAAAGAGTCACTGAGCACAATACAACTACAGATGCTGAAATACAGACAAGGGGATGTCATACATACAAAACAGACCGGGTATGTTAGCACTTTTCATCGCCGTTTCAGGCTTATCTCCTCTTTCTGACTCTCGATTTGCACATCTTGCTCATTTTACTCACTCAAGTGGTCCTATTAAGGGCAATTACATTTCGCTTTGGGAGGTCCTGGCCATCTGGATCATGCCTGTGACAAGAAACCATAGTGAGGGAATGTGCATAGAAAATAGGAGATGAGAACAAGATTGCCCCATATATATTCTATTACCTCCCCCCCTCCACACACACATATATGGGAAAGTAATAGAATGGTTATGTTGGGACAAGTGGTGTTATCATAGGGGTTTATCACACGGAGGGCAAATAGGTGAAATCCAGTGCATTTTAAAATCTGGGTGTTGTTGCTCAGTTGCTTTGGTGTGAAAGAGAAATAACCCAAAAACATTCCAAACAGAAAGCTGATTTGTGCTTTTGGAATTTAGTGAAAGTAAAAAGGTGCTAGTTTTGATGACTTTGCATTCGGGTTATTTTCGTATTATTTCTCTTTCATGCAAACTTCACCTGATAAACATCCCGCAAATGCAGTTTTTTTCCCACTTTCCATTCAGGTTAACCCTGAACGTCGTCTGAAAAACAACCCGTGTGATAAACTCCATAGACGTTTCTCATGAAATGTGTATCTTCTGCCCTTATTGCTCATTTATTATTATTTTTTTCCTACTCACTTATACTTATACCTGGAAATATCCTTATAGCTCATGAAAAAAGTTTTGGTTTTGGAGCATTTTGGATTTTGAAATTCCAGATAAGAGAGACTCAAACTGTATTACTGTATTAATACAGTAATACAGAGACTCAAACTGTATTACTTCTTATAGTGGTGGACCTGCCAAAGATCAGTGGTGGACTCTTTACAGCAATAGACTCAGCCTGGCATCCATGCCCTGCGGATTGTTGGCAGATAACATTAGCATCGTTATTGATGACCGAACCAGTCCAATACATGAAAAACTGTCCAACTGCATAGATTTGCATTCGGATTCTTCTCTTCCCCAACCCCCAACCTCTATTAACTTAAAGGTGGCAAGGTCCAAGTTTCTTTGAGGTAATGGTGCCCCCTAATGGTGCCCATATGAAGCCATTTGTATCAGGCCTGGATATTCCTCGATTGAGAAAAAGGCAGGGTGCAAGTAAGTGAGACAGACCTAGGTTAATCTACCCAGTGGCATCCCTAGAACACGGCCTCATAGACTGAAAAACCCACAATACTGTTTTAAATACTGTATGTTGGTCCCTTTATTGGGAGAGAGGCAGGATGATGAGGATGAGGATGATGAGGATGATGATGTAGGCAACACAGTTGTTACTGGTGAGGTTGGGTCAGGGCTTTTGAAAGAACAACATTTGGGATGTTGTTGTTTTTAACACACAACTTAGTTACCGTTAGAGTTCCAGTGTTCCCAAAGTAATTAGACAATGTTATAGTATCTGTTTTTAAATGTAAGTATTGGCTTTGATGCTATTCAAATATAACTAAAATGGTTTCATCTCTTTGCTTGGTCTGGGGGCCGTTCTTATCTCTGCACAAGGAGTCATAGGCTGCATCTGCACTGCGGAAATAATGCAATTTGACACTGCTTTAACTGCCATGGCTCGATGCTATGAAATGCTGGGATTCATCGTTTTGCGCGCTATTTAGCCTTCCCGCTCTGAGAGCTCTGGTGCCACAAGAGACTTTAAAAAACCCAAGACTCCATCGCATGGAGCCATGGCGGTTAAAGTGGTATCAAGCTGCATTATTTCAGCAGTGCAGAGGCAGCCATAGAACCATGGAATCGGAGGCCATCTAGTCTAACGTCCTCCCCAAAAACAGAAAAATCCAGAGCTAGAGCATGCCCAAAGGGTGGTTGTCCAACCTTGGCTTGAAGAGCAAGGAAGACCCATCACCCTTCTAAATGGGACCACTGTCAAAAGATTGAAGGTGACCAAAGGAAGAGTTTTGAGGGAAGCTGCATGAAGAAGAGGCAGCTCCCCATGATAGATTTGTCCTCGGCAACCAACGCTAGGATGTTTAACAGCTGAGATCGCAAGTTTCTGTTTTTGCAGGTTCTTATCAAAGACAAATCGAAACCTAAGCCCCCCAGGATTTCAAGAAACCCTGCAAGGAATTGGCTAGAAGACTAGTCTTGATAGTCACCGATTTCAGATAACACCTGGCATACCATCAAGCTGGGAGACAATCTGACCCTCGTATCATGTTGGTGATGTTTTTCTTGGCTTTTCCTGCATATACCGTCGAAAGCTGAGAAAACAGCTGATTAGATCCTCAAAAACTTTCCCTCTGCTGACAGGACTTTTCGTCCTAATGGGACAAACCCATTCAACGAAGGCATTTCCCCCATCGGAGCAAATCGCACACTGGGAGAAAGTGACAGGTTGAGTCTCCTTTATCTGAAACGCTTGGGACGAGAAGTGTTTTGGAGTTTTGGAAATTTATATTATTATTATTATTATTATTATTATTATTTTGGAAAATCATAATTTCCATGTGCGTACATTATAAGATATCTTGGAGATGGGAGCTAAGTCTAAACACAAAATGTGTTTATGTTTCCTATACAGTGGACCCTTGTTATCTACTGGAGTTTGGTTCCAGGACTGGATACCGAAATCCGTGGATGTTCAAGTCTCATTAAATACAATGGCATAGTAAAATGGTGTCCCTTGTATAAAATGGCAAAATCAAGGTTTCCTTGTTAGAACTTTTTTTTTTTACTATTTTCAATCCATAGATGTTTGAACCCGTGGATTAAAAAAATCCGTGGATGTTCAAGTCCCATTAAATACAATGGCATAGTAAAGTGGTGCCACTTATATAAAATGGCAAAGTCAATGTTTGCTTGTTGGCATTTATTTTTATCTTTTTTTAAATTTTATTTTGAATATTTTCAATCCATGGATGCTTGACTCCGTGGATAAAAAATCCATGGATATGGGGGGCCGACTGTATATCTTGCAAACGTAGCCTGAAGGTAATTTTATACAACGTTGTTTAATACTTTTGTGCTTGAAACAAATTTTTAGTAGACCGAGCCATCAGAAAGCAAAGCTGCCACTATATCTCAGCTACCCATGGGAAAAAAATTGGTTTTTAAAGTATCTCGAATTTTGGAATTCCAGATAAGGGAGACTCAACCTGCAGTTGCTTTTTTCCTTCTCTTTTTCCCCGTTCCAGGGCTGATTTGCGCATAACTGCAAAAGTTGATGGTTCAGCATTTAACACTGGCTATAGATGCAGCATTTTGAACTCGCTCCCATGTCCAGCCCTTCCTTTTTATTCAAAAGGCAATTCAGTAGGGAAAAAAAGATGCTAATCTGTCTTCTTCCCTAAGAGAGAGACCCCTGCATCTGCACTGCAGAAATAATCCAGTTTGGCAGCACTTTAACTGTCAGGGCTCAGTGCTATGAAATTCTGGGATTTGGAGTTTGTTGCTGGACCAGAGGTCTCTCACAGAGGAGGCTATCTCATAAAACTACAGTTCCCTGAATTCCATAGCATTAAGCCATGGCCGTTAAAGTGGTGTCAAATCAGATTATTTCTTCCGTACGGATGCAGTGCAAAATCCTCTTGAATCTTGACAAGAAGGGGGAAGATGGAACTGAGATTTTGGATGGAATATAAGGGTGAAAATGGCTCAGGAGAAGGAGAGCAACGAGGTGGGATATAAAAGATATTCAGATAAGTTGTAACAGGATGTAGAAAATATATATACGGAATTATGTGTTGTGGGAAATTCATTGCATGAACTTTAGTTTCAATTTAAAAAAATAAAAATTAAAAATGGGGGGAAAAAATCTCTTGAATCTTTACTAATTATCCTGTTTCCACTAGAAATATTCTGACTTAAATCCTATGATCAGCCTCAACTAAAGTAGATCCACTGAGCCCACATTTCGACTCACCATTCATCAAGTAATTCAGGAGATTTACTCATGTTGGGACTAAGAGGATTCCAGCCATTATAGTATTACAGGTTTACCATGGATGCTCAAGTCCCATTAAATACAATGGCAGAGTAAAATGGTGTCCCTTTTATAAAATGACAAAATCACTGGCTGGACATTTCTGGGTATTCTAATCCAAAAAAGCAACCTTCCCGAGCTCCGAAGCTTTTCCATCATTCCCACGACAAAGCATCGTTTGGACCAACTGGCCGAGCAATTACGCTGCTTCCTCCATAACCATGAGAAAGCAACACACAAAACAAAAAGGTTCCTAAAAGTGACTTTAATTTGTAGCGCGTGTGGATGGATGCCTGCTACTTTGGGTGCTGCAAAACAAAAGCTCCTGAATGCAGCTCAATGCCCTTTGCAGGTTCTCAGCCATTCTGTCTGCCTCAGCTGGGCATCTTGGTCCTTCTTCTTTTACTTGGGAGATTCAGCTGACACCTCTGATGAAAGGTGAGTTGTTTTCTAAAGCTACAGGGTGGATTCTTGTGTGGCCCTACCTTTCAAGGAGTGATGACAGTAGTGGATATCCAGGAAGCTGGGTTACGCCCAGAGATTCCTCCTATGAGTGTACGGCAAGGCAAAATGTCATTTTGTCTCCGGTGTCTCATGGTAACAAACATGGAACATTCACCTATCTAATATGCGAGGCATTTCCTAAGTGGTTTACTTAAAAAAATAATTATATGCCACCGTTCTGTCCGCAAAGGTGCCTTGCAATACAGGCTGAGCATCCCTAATCTGAAAATCTGACATCCTAAAAGCTCCAGACGCCAAAGCGATAGGGACACCCTTTGCTTTCTGGCGGTTTGATATGCATTGCACACACTTGGATTCACGCACAAAATTATTTACAAGAGTGTGCATAAAATTACCTCTCAGGCCATGTTCATAAAATGTATAGCACACATTTATAGCAAGCATTTCAAAATGCAAATGTTCCAAATTCTGGGGGTGCAAAATCCAAATTCCAAAACTTCTGGTCCCATACATTTCAGAGAAGGGATGCTCAACCTACAAGAAAATTCACATGCAGCAACAAAATCTTATTTTCTATGCAGAGCTTAGAAAAGTTACTTGTGGTGGTGAGCCACAACTCTGAAAGCTTGGCTTTGCAGGTTGGGAACTGTTGTCCAGGAAAGTAAACTTTCTGAGCTCTGTTTTCTTTTTTAAAAAAGAAGTCAGTGGTGACTTATTATTCTGTAGGATAAACCCATGGTCATTCACATGATGTGAAACCGCATTATTTCTACAGTGTAGATGCATCCCGAGGCAGTTGTTTCATTCTGCCTAATGGTAGAGCCAGCGTGATGTCCCGGTTTGAGTGCTGGACTATGACTCTGGAGACCAGGCTTTGAATCCCAGCTGGGCCATGTACACCCACTGGGTAACCTTGGGCAAGTCACACTCTCTCTGCCTCAGAGGAGGGCAATGGCAAACCCTCTCTGAAGAACCTTGCCAAGAAAACCCCATGATGGGTCCATCTTAGGGTGGCCGTAAGTCGGAAACAACTTGAAGGCACACAACCTTAGAGCCAGCCTTGATCCTAAGCATATCCCAGCTTCCGTCCTATATAAAAACCTCTGTTTAGCTATAGCCAGTTATTGAGATAAAGGCTACCAGGTAATTTAATAAGAAATGATAAAATGGGAGACCAATTGCAGGAAAAGTATTAATTTTAAAAACTGGGAATAAGCTAAAAACCAGACTAGGAAATTTACTAAATCTCAGTCCTTCAGGGAAAATTATTGGAAAATGGAAAGGCACCTGACACCAAAGAAGATGGCAGAAATTTACAAAACCAAATTTTTAAAAAGTTGGAAATGTGATGCAGTGGTTGGAACATGGTTTTATACATGGTGACGCTGCCCAACATTGGTAAAATACTGGAAGAGCATTCATATAATTATTGAAAAGATGCTGCACATCGAATTTAAAATGGATCCTGAACTCTGCTTGTTGAACATGTTAAATATATTCCAGCACATTGAAAAGAAATACTAGAGGATTTTGATATATTTGATTACTGCTGCAAGATCGGGGATCGCTCAATACTGGAAAGCGAAGGAACTGCCTAAAATAGAGGAGTGGTTATTAAAAATTATGGAATTAGTGGAAACGGATAAAACAAAAAGCTTGTTTGAATAATAATAAAGATGTGGAAAGGATAGAGGAAGAGTGGTCTCCAATAGTAGCGTATTGTAATAGCATATGAAATTAAAGGCAGGATAAAGTGGGCTGATAATGAATAAGATATGTTCAGATATGACTAAACGTGATAAATCAAGGTATAAATCAAACGTTGCATTCCAGGGAATTGTTAAGCAGAGTATCATGAGAAGTATGATGACAATGTTGCATGGCGTATTAGATATAAGTTGATAAAGGGCACAGAAGCAAAAATTAAAAATAGAGGAGTGATTACTTAACTGACTGTGGAAGTCTATGATAACAATGATATATATTCATACGTTTATGGTCATAGAAAATTCTAGATCAGATCTGATGTAAATAACTGTAACAAGCAATTTTTTAATGTGTATATATTTTGAAAATAAAAATTTATAATGATTAAAAAAAAAAGATAAAGGCTACCAGTTCAAATGCTTGGTGCGAGAACTGCAAATATATATATATAAGTAGAAATAGAACCTTTTCTTGAATTGTTTGGAAGAAGGGGTGGAGGACATTTCATTTTGTGCCAGCAATGATTTTATTTTTTAACCTGAAATGTTTCAGAGATGATCTCCTCCTCTATCACTAGCCTCTACAGGTGCTTTCTCTCTGAAAGGCCTTCAGTTAGGTCCTGGCCTCCGGTTATAAATTAAGCCAATAAAAGGCCCTGGAAAACAAACAGAGACACAGGCCTTCCCCCTTGCCATTCAGATTTACTGAAGTGGCAAATGCCACTTTGGCCTGAAAAAAGGCTTTCGGGACCCTGGGGCATCGAGAGCGAATTTGCCCAAGTGATAGAGTCGCCTCAGTGCCCAGGTTGCAAGGGAGCATTGGGTGGGCCGTGAAGGTCAGCCCACGGCCATACTCTCCTGGGTTTTGCCTCCAGCAAGGCCGCCCCACGTAATTTACGGCTCAAAAGAGGCAGCTCCGGAAACCTTCTCCAAGCAAGGGCCACCAAAAATAGAACTGGAAGTCACCGAGGTTAAGCAAGCAACATTATTTTTTTTATTATAGGGGCCTGGCCCGCCACAAATTTCATGAGGGAGACTACATTTCACCCAACGAGCTCCAAGCATATGAACACAAATGGAAAATAGAACTCCTGCTGAACCAAGTTCGACTTTCTCAGCAGAGGCTCGCCACTAGAGTTGGTGGGTGGTCATGGATCCATAAATAAGTGTGTTCTTGGACATAAGGCGACCAAGCATCATGGTAGGGGTACAGAGCACTGAAGGAGGGACATCTGGGCCTCCACCGATGGAGAATGGCCACCGAGACCCTCTACAGAAGGCCTTCTCAGTCTATCTGACATGAGGAACCAACCCTATTATGACCTGCTGGAGGAGATCCGTCATATTACCACTCTTGAGGCCTTTAAGAAAGCCGTCAAGATGGACCTCTTCCGGCAGGCCTTCCCAGACTGACACCCATTACACTAATATGGATGGTCCCTGTCTGCCCCAAGTTGTCTCACTTCTGTCCGATGGTTTTAACTATTATTATGTATTATTATTATTTCTCCTAAAGTGCCAGGGACTGGTGCCATATTTTTGTCTGTTGGCTACAACTCTTCCTTGCTTTCCTGGGCACTCTCCACGGACGGGCAACCGGTGGCTTGCAGACCAGTGGTGGTCCATAGACCACCATTTTGAGAAGCATTGTTCTATGGTATCCCACCAAACCCATGTTTAAGGGCTGCAGACCCTGGAGAAGGGCCTCCTGTGAAGAACTTAAAGCCAAGGCAGGGCCATATGGAAAAACGTGGTTAGATTAAAATTCTTATTGCCAGGAGACACATCTCAAGTGTTGGAAATGTAGGGTATGTGTGTGTGCAAAAGTTGGGAAAGCACCCAAATAATTGTGTAAGGTGGAAGGTCTTCACCATCTTGAGAGGTACAGAAGGTCCCCAGATATAGCTCCAGGAGTGGCATAGGCTCCTTACCCTTCCTAGGCTGCCAACATGGTTGCCACTGTTGCAAGATACAGAAGCAAGGAAGAAAAAGAGGAAAACCCAAATTGGCACTGTTCCTTTTTTAAAAACAAATAATACTTTTTTATTAAAAGTAAAATCCTTCTCAGATTACGAGTCTATAGGTAAACGAACAGGATGGTTCAGCATAACTAAATAAGGAATAAGATACAAATGTGGTAATAGCCAGTACCAGTTAAATCAAGATGTGATTATGAAAGCTATTTCTTTCAAAGACAGCTTATGGATATTGCATCTCCCGGTTTTGAATAATGATTGTGGAGTTTCTAACAGGGTCTCCATCAACTGTTTTGAGTATATAACATCTTTCCAAAGATCTTGGTGGCATTCTGGTGGTCCGCTCAATTACGTCTCTGCATTTACAAAAATTAATAAATGGGTACCATTTCATGATAAAGGGGTCTTAGTTTGTATCTCCTCCAGTTCTTCTTATATTTTTTGACTGTTTCTCAAGCAACCAAGTGTCCCATATGTGGTTCCACCACTTCTCTAATGTTACATTGCCTGTTTTCTGAGAAGAGGCTATTTCAAGTCAAGCCGCTAGTACAAAAAAGATGTTATTAAATATTTGTGGCATTGTTCTTGCAACTACGATGATGAACTTCACACCCCAGAGAAACTGTTGGAGAATTTCTCCTTCCCTTGGAGTAATTTGGTGAAATGTGTCCCCCCACCACCACCACGTTACCGTGAACAGATATTAGAGGAGAATTATCTGCCATTAATAAACAGAGACAACTAATGTGGATGGCATATTCGAGTGTATGGAACAGTACAAATCTCTTAATGACAGCCCTATTAACTGTAGTTGAGTATTAGAACCATAGACTGGATCTGCAGTGCAGAACTAACCCCGCTTTAACTGCTGTGACTATGCTACGGCATCCTGGGATTTGTAGTTTTGCAAGATATATAACGTTCCCTGGTGCCCCAACAAACTAGCATTCCATAGCATGGAGCCGTGGCAGTTAAAGCAGTGTCAAACTGCATTCTTTCTGCAGTGCAGATGCAGCCTGAGTCAGTGGCAGAGTTTGGTTAGACCTATTGTGCAAGGAGAGCAGCAAAACGTTTTCTCACTACTCCACCTTTTCTCCACTGATCACTCGCCAGGTTTGCAAGCCGGTCGTTTGTTTCCGAAGGCAACCAAAAGACCCTAGAATGACTAGTAAAAAAGAGAAATGTAAAGGAAAAGGTGGCATTTTGGAGGGAGGAAGGAAGGAAGGAAGGAAGGGGAAGAAAGAAAGAAAGAAAGAAAGAAAGAAAGAAAGAAAGAAAAGCCTGCATTCTCTGAGGGTACTTTTGTGTCTCTTGTATGGCTGAAATGCCCTGGAAATGTGCTTGCCGTTTACCTAGCTAATTACAAAAACAATACAAGGCCTAACTGACTGTGATGGATAGCTGATGTACAAGATAGGTGTGTGATAGCCGAAGAATTGTAATTACACAAGTGCTTCCACACCATCCGTGCATCCGATTGTTTGGCAAAGGAAAAGAGCCCTCATTCTTGCCTTGCCCTGAGAGATAAGAACAGAATGCCCTCACAAGGCACGGGTAAATAGGAGTGCTCTTCCTCCGACATCGGGGGAACAGCAAGCATTCATTGGCCTGAGCCAACACCGAAGATTCCTCTGCAGAGAGGATACAATAGAGGGGAGGCAATGTACACTCAGGCACCAGGCACCTTTTCTACTGGGCCTGAATAGCCAACGGGGAGATAAAGATCACCGAAGCAAGGGCCACAGGCCAAGCGGACAATGGCTGGACTTAGGCCTCGCAGCCATCTGTCATGTTGAAACAAAGCAGTTGTCAGTCTGGACGGCTGCATCCTCCAGGCATGTCAGCCGTGGACCGTGTTGGCTGACAAATCCATTGAGGCTTGAGTAGACCTTAAAGAAGGGACATGTTTGACTGAAGAAAGAGCCATAGTCCTTATCCACCTGAGTGCTGCACATAGAATGAGTGTTGTTCAATATATATATATATGGATTACAGTTCCCTGCATCTCCCAGCCAGCATGGCCACTGCTGTACGCTTTCAGAAAGATGCTCGGACTTGTCATCCAAAAAAAGAACCATTG
The DNA here is from genome assembly GCA_034509955.1 of Urosaurus nigricauda. Lineage (NCBI taxonomy): Eukaryota > Metazoa > Chordata > Lepidosauria > Squamata > Phrynosomatidae > Urosaurus > Urosaurus nigricauda. The sequence continues at coordinate 18,170,274 of JAOEGL010000014.1, read as the reverse complement.
CCAAACTTGGGGGGAAAGTATTGACAACATTTCTATCACACTGTTCCACTTAGGTAGCCAAGAAAAAATACTACTACCCATAAAGAAACCTATCTGATACAGCAGGACCTTGGTATCTGCAGAGGTTTGGTCCCAGGACCCCCCGTGGATACCAAAATCCATGAATGCTCAAGTCCCATTAAATACGATGGCAGAGTAAAATGGTGCCCCTTATAAAAAATGGCAAAACCAAGGTTTGCTTTTGGGAATTTATGTATTTTTAAAAATACTTTTAAGCTGTGGATGGTTGAATCAGTGGCTAAAACATCCGTGGATATGGAGGGACAGCTGTATAACCGCTTGGAATTCCACCCAACATAAACAGCAAGGACTGTAAGTCAGCCGTAGGACTTGTATTTAAAAAGCCTTGTTTTCAAATGTCTCCAGGCGATCGAAAATATTCCTACTGGAAAACCTGGGCTGCATCTGCACTGCAGAAATAATGCAGTTTGACACCACTTTAACTGCCATGGCGCCATCCTATGGAATCCTGGGATCTGTAGCTTGTTGTGGCATCAGATCTCTCTGACAGAGAAGGATAAATATTTCACAAAAGTACAGTTAAAGCAGTGTTGAGTGCATTATTTCTGTAGTGCAGATGCAGCCATAAATAATCTATTAATAATATTATTATTAATTATTATTATTATTATTAACCTTTATGTATAGAGCGCTGTAAAGTTTGCACAACGCTTTACATAGTAAGGGTCAAATAAAAATAAAAAGGGAAAAAAGAATAAAAGAATAAAAACCTGCCAAGCAGCATACAATCTAAAACAACAACGTTACGTGACTGAAATATCTCTAAAATAATACTAATTATTATAGCATAAAAACAAAGTAAGCAGCAGATTAGTATTATTGGCTAGAAGAATCACTAGTTTGGCTGAGTATAAGGCAGTTTTATGATCAGGGCCTGTTTGTGAACATGTCCATCTGCATGCAAACAGTGGTGTTTTTTTGTACTAATGTTACCCGTAAATCATAATCCCGGCAGATCACTATATTATGACATAAACAATGAGCAAAATGAAAATTATACCTTTGCGTTACAGTATCATACACGCAGCCTCAAGGTATTTACCTACACACAGCTTTGCGGGGTTCCATTGAACGTTCAGTAAGCTGTGAGGTTCTTAAGGAAAAATTTAAAAGAATTTTAAAGAACTAAAAATTAAAAATTAATTTCAATTTCAATTTTTTGACAAATCAAAAGCCTGGGGCCTCTACATTTTGCTCCCATTGAGCCTTGCCTCACTCAACCCATCTCTTCCACTGGGCTCTGGTGTTTTAAAGGGATGCAGGCATGTGCCACAGCCTGTTTCTGTCCAAAGGCAGACGTTTGGGGACCGGTGGTGTCACCCTCCCTTTCGGGTGTCACTGGGTGCTGTCCGCACTCCCCGCGCATCCCTATTGATGTCCTTGCTTGCATGGACATAGATAACGCGTTCCAAAACCCAAATGTGTGGCTCTCATCCGATCTCAGAAACATTCTTTTACCCCGAGGTTTGGACCTCTCCCATGGAATGGAGCCCCCTCCCTATCTTCTTCCAGCCTGCTCTGGACTCTGAGACTTTTCTGTGTCCCGTTTGGTGACTTTTTGCTTATTTTTCTGCAGTCGGGAGCGATGCCATGAAGCAGGAGCTGGGCCCTTCCACCCATTAATCAAAAGTAGCAAGGGCTCTGCAGGGAGACACAAAACCTCTGTGTGTTTTCTCCCATATTTCTGAAGCAAGGTCAGCAGGAGGCCGGATGGGGGGGCCGAGGCCTGGCCCAAAGAACCCCCAGTTAGATTAACATTTTATTCCAATGCCTATTTATCAAAGTCAGAAGTGGCGTGAAGTGGCACCAGAAGAGAGAAATGGCTGGATGGCCAACCTCTCTCCTCCCTAAAAAATTTTTTTCTCTTGCTTTTCCTCGCTATATTGAAGTTGCTCCAGTTTTCCAAAGCTCTGGAACACAGCCGGATGGATTGTGTATCCGGGCGGCCTTGGCATCCGCTAGCCTTTGGTTCCGGGACCCTCCGTGGATAACAAAATCCGTGGATGCCCGAGTCCCATTAAATGCAATGGCATAGTAAGATGGTGTCCCTTATATAAAATGGAAAAATCAAGGTTTGCTATTTGGATTTTATACACATGCATACACATTACGCATCTTCGCAATTCACTAACAGGTTTCCTGCTACATAGGTATGTATGCCTAAAGTTACACAGTGTAGAAATGACAGAGAATTTCTCCCTGCTTACATAAATGGAGCACCTCTTCATATGAAAATTAAATTTGTTATACTTTTATACTTTTTTGGAATCTTTTCAATCCGTGGATAAAAAGAAAAAATCCGTGGAAAAGTAGGGCTGACTGTATTCAGAACCCAAGCAGAATTTGAGCGGCTTGATCCAAACTTTTAACCCGGCTCCTTTCCCACATGGGTACCACAATCCATCATGCCATACATACTGTCTCATGAACCGTGGAAAAGAAGTTTGTTTTCAATGATGACATTACCGTTACTTATTCTGCCATTCTGAAAAACGCCCACGTAGCAAAGCACCTAAGCATGGGTTTAAAAATGACCATTACACATTAAAATCCTCCAGATTAAAATATACCAATTTAAAATGCATCATTTAAAATCGATTGGGTAGGCTTGCCAGAAGAGAGAGAGCGTCAATACTAAATTCAGACAGTGTATTTAGCTGTTGAAAACCCCATGATAAGTTTGCCTTAGGGTTGCCACAAGTTAGAAACAACTTGAAGGCACACAACAACAACAGGCTGGTTGCTATTGCGATCGTGTTCATGTCCTCTCTGTGGACATCCTGTAGGCATCTAGTGGGAGATAGGACATTGAATCATATGAACTTTTGGTGTGATAGTATAGGGTTCTTCTTGTGTTTTTCTGCAATGCGCATTAGAATTATTATTTTCATTTTTATATGAAGAGGTGCTCCATTTATGTAAGCAGGGAGAAATTCTCTGTCATTTCTACACGGTGTAACTTTAGGCATACATACCTATGTAGCAGGAAACCTGTTAGTGTATTCCAAAGATGCGTAATGTGTATGCATGTGTATCACATAAAGTGAATATACGTATTGGGCTCTACCAATGTGCATCGGCACTCCTTAGCCAGTGTCCCAATGCGCATCATTCCCCTTGAGCATTGGGTTCTGCTGTGCATCGGTCCCATTGCGCATCAGGTCTCATTGTGTATTGGTGCCAATTTTGCCAGTGGAGCTTCAGAAGCTTGCAACATATATTTTGTGCATTTGAATTGTCCAATAAAGGTGTCACTGTTTTGTGGATTTGGGATGTTATTGTACTTCCCTAGGATGGTTCGCAATGGTGAGTGAAGTAGACACAACTGTGTGATCAAAAGATGTTGACTCTCATACAAAAAAAAAACCCCTCAATGCTATGAAAGAAAAGGTGGCTCTATCTGCAAACATATAATGGCTGCTGCCGGTGAAATATTGGGGTTCCTTTCCCCATAAAAGCCTATTATGAAATAATCTCCACTGTCTGGTTTATCACGTCCATCAATGGAATGCAAAGGTTTTGTAATTCATCTCTCTGTCTGCAGAAAGGAGGTGGAGGGGGAAGAAACCCAGACAGCTAATAAAATATAAAAATTGCTATGAGAAAGGTAGAAACAAGGCCAGGGAAGTTCCTTCATTTCACTCCCTGGCTTTTGCACAAAAGGGATCATGGCATTTCATATAAGGAAGCCATTGTCCTGGAAATAAAATCTCCTTTTCACCTTTCTTTTCTGGCCTTGATCAATAGGAGGAAATTGAAGTCTGTCCTGGGAAGGGGGGGAGAAAAACCGAGTTTGCTAACACAGTGGTGAAAGATCGGTAATATGCAAGGGCAGAAAAGCGTGTTTGAGGTTTGAGCACCATCTCTTGGGCAGCGAGAAGAAAGGTTGCTAAAGGGGGACTTCTCAGGATCACCACAACAGCCTTATCATTGTTGTTACTGTTGTGTGTCTTCAAGTCAACTTCGAATTAGAGGACCTTATCAGATGGGAGGAATTTCTCTTTATTGCGAATGGAGCCAATTGGAGCCAATTCGAATTCACGTGAATTCGCTAGTTTAGCAAATTTACGTGAATTCCAATTGCATTTGGAATGCATTCAGAATGACTTCCCATTACGCGAAAATGATCCCCCATTGGCCCAAATTGCGTGAGATGCTTTAATTCGCAATAACGTGAAACCCCATGATTGCGTTTGGATTGCCATTAGATTATACTTCCAATTTCCAATGTCTGATAAGATCCAGAGTGACCCTATACTACCGTTTTTTTGTCAAGAGGAGGTTTGCCATCGTCTTCCTCTGGGGCTGAGAGAGTATGTCTACCCAAAGTCACCCAGTGGCAGGATCAGTCCTTTCAACCCGGCTTAAACCATGGTTTAAACCAAATGGCTTTTTAATAAACCACTCCTGGATTTTAAATTAATTATTCATATTTTTTATTTTTAATAGATATTTTCTTTAAAATTTTATAACATACGTAACATCGCTAAACAAAACACATCACCTAATCCTTATCTAAACTAAAAACATCAGCCAAATCCTACTATTCTATAGTACTCCTCCGCCTGTATCACCCATTATACAAAACCATTACAATTCACTCATAACAATTTCACTGAACATCAGTAACCCAAGGTATAATTGACTTCCCACTTCCCAAGCCTAAAAATACTAATGCGCCATGTATATGATTTCTCGCTAGTATGATATTATTTTAATCTACCTTCAGTCCTAAATTATTCAACCAAGGGCTCATTCCCACTGGCAGAATAACACGGGTTGTGATTTGGATCCACTCCGTGTTTGTAACTGATTTCAAAAGATCCCTCATTCTTACTATAAAGGGATTTTTTTAAAATATATATATATATATTTGCCTCTTGAATCAGTTTTCTTTTTTTTTTGTCAAGCCAGGGATGGGGGAAGCCAGCGATGGAGCACAAGCTGAAGAGGGGAGAGAGTCAAGGCTGGGGACAGCAAGGAGGCACCGGGGAAGCCAAATGGCAGAAGCCAAGCGGGGAAGGAAGGAAGGCAAACAATTGATCTAGCAATCACATATTCTATCTCAATCATATTTTATCTCAATCACATATCAATCACATATTCTGTATCAATCACATATTTTTATCTCAATCACATATCAATCACATATTCTGTATCAATCACATGTTATATCTCAATCACATATTCTGTATCAGTCGCATGTTCTATATAATTACATATTCTATATCAATCACATGTTCTGTCTCAATCACATATTTTATATCAATCACATGTTCTCTCTCAATCGCATATTCTGTATCAATGACATGTTCTATCTCAATAACATATCAATCACATATTCTGTATCAATCACATGTTCTATCTCAATCACATATTCTGTATCAATCACATGTTCTATCTCAATAATATATCAATCACATATTCTGCATCTATTGCATGTTCCATCTCAATCACATATTCTATATCAGTCACATATTCTGTATCAATCACATGTTCTGTCTCAATCACATATTCAACATCAATCACATGTTCTATCTCAATCACGTATTCTATCTCAATCAATCACATATTCTATCTTAATCACATATTCTGTATCAATCAATTGCATATTCTATATCAATCACCTATTCCATATCAATCACATATTCTCTAGCAATCACATATCCTAGCAATTTAATTTTTCTTTAAAAAAAGGGTCATATAGCCCGCATCGCACTTTGCAGCAAACTGTAGTGGGAATGAGGCCCAGATTGCATTAAAACCCAATATCTGCAAGCAGAATCTTCCCTTCTTTCTTCTTCATATAAAGCAAAAATAATTCCAGTCTTAAACTACCACCACCCCCAAAACCCCCCAAAATATTTGAAACAAATAATAATAATAATAATAATAATAATAATAATATTTTTGTTTTTTACTGGGGGGGGATCCCCAACCCTACCTAGTGATTTTCCATGGTTGAATGGGGATTCGAACCCTGGTCTCCTAGGCCAGCACCTAAGCCACTACACCATGCTGTCTCTCACACTTTAAAAAGCTTGTCAGAGTTCAAAATGCAGTCTGTTTGGTAGGAAAAAAAGACACGTGAAATAGGTAGGAAACGTTCATTTTCTTGTAACCAGTCCTGACAGTGTGAAAACACTACTTTCATCAAGAATGTCAGGTCCAACCCAATTTACTTTTCATCCCTATCCTTGATATTTGGTGTTCGTTTGTACAAACTACGAACTGCCCTACCATTACTTTAGGCAGTAGATTTCCAGTGTCCCTAAAGGGCAGCAAATTGTGAATTATTTGCATTTTTGACTATCAAGGAGAGCAGTGGGTGGAGGTGTCTGCCGAAGGTACCAAAATAACCTGGCAAGCCATGGATCTTGTGTACCTTTATTTATTAACTGGTTGTATATTGCATCCTTCCTCATAAAAGCCGAGGACAGCTTGCAGTTGTGCATCAAAACAAGAAATAAAATGAATTATTATTACAGTGGGTCCTTGGTATCTTCTGGGGTTCGCTTCCAGAACCTCCTGTGGATATCCAAATCCGTGGATGCTCAAGTCCCATTAAATGCAGTGGCATAATAAAATTGTGTCTCTTATATAAAAGGTCAAAATCAAGGTTTGCTTTTTGGAATTTTCAGATGGATAGATAGATAGATAGATAGATAGATAGATGTTTGAATATTTTCAAACTGTGGATCGTTGAATTGGTAGATAAAGAACCTGTGGTTATGGAGGGCTGACTGTGTTAGTACATAAACATATAGTTAAAATCACAAATCCCAGATTCCTAAAACACACATTTAAGCATCACAAAGGACACATCTAAAATTATAACCACATGCTAAAAACAATGCAAACAGTTGCAGTCGAAGACCGCTTTCAAACCCCTGTAGAGCAGGTTTCCTCAACCAACAGTACCTTTGCGATGTTTTGGATTGCAACTCCCATCAGCCCCAGCTGATGGCCAGGGATGGTGGGACGGCACCAAGTTGGGAAAGGCTCCCAGAGAGTGTTAGCAGTTTCCGGTGACATGAGAATGATCCTGCAGTGGCCTTGACCGATTTCTGAGCCTCGAGAGAGCAGCCGAGCCATAAATCTATGCGCCGACACTTCCCCACTTGCCTCAGTGAGCAAACAGCGCATGGCTTGTCATGCTCCTTTGGCTGTGTCGGGACAGGCAGGAAGGGCTGGTGATTCGAAGAGGACTGCTTCAGTCAACCTGGAAGGTGTGATTTATGCCGCCTTTGGCAATGAGATGAGAAGAAGGAATTCACAAAGGGCTCCTTTCCATTGCTTAAAATACACACGCATATATATATATATATATACACACAGAGAGAGAGGGAGAGGGAGAAACAGACAGACATAGACATACCATGGATATACACTATTTGAAAAAAAAGCCATTTGACAACACTTTAAGTACCGGAGCGCCATCTGATGCAATCTTGAGACTTGTAGTTTTGCAAAGTCTTCAGCCTTCTCTACCCAAGAGGCCCGATGCCTCGCCAAACCACAAATCCCAAGATTCTGTAGGATGGAGCCAAACTGCATTACTTGCACAGGGTAGGTGCAAGCAAATTTAATAAAGCCTCCTCCCACTGAACCTCTCCTCCCCACCCTTAACTCTGTATGTATGTGACATTGGATGTGATGCTTGAGGGTTAAGATGCTTTTGTGTATGTGTTTTTGAAGGTTCTACAAAGACTGGAGATGGTTCTTTATGGCAGCATGAGTGGCTGAGATAGTGACACCTTTGCTTTCAGATGGTTCAGTATACACAACCTTTAGTTCATACGCAAAATTGTTTAAAAGATTGTATGAAATTACCTTCAGGCTATGTGTATAAGGTGTATATGAAACACAAATGAATTTCATGTTTAGCCCTGGGTCCCATCTCTAAGATATACATATATGCAAATACGGGTATTCCACAATACGAAAAATTCCAAAATCCAAAACACTTCTGGTCCCGAGCATTTCGGAGCAGGGAGGCACAAACAGTTAGTCTTTGTGCGTGGAATTAGGTGAATTTTCTTCTTCATTTCAGGAAGCAAAATAATTTCAGGAACTGTTGTTTTGTGCAGAAATTCCCTTTCTTTAAAAAAAAAAAATGCCAATTTTCTAATTTATTTGTTTTATATGCTGCTTTTCCCCCCAGAAAGGAATCCAGACAAAATAGTTTTAAAACTTTACAATAATTTTTTTTAATTGTTAGTAGATCATCAGGATCTTCCAGATGGAAAGAGGGTTCTGGAATTGTCACTTCCTGGGAGAAGATTACTTTGTACCCAAAGAGCTTCCGTATTGATCAATCGGTAGCATTCTTACTATTAGCTGCCCACGGATCCATGTGCTCATAGAATTCATCCGTGGTTCTCCTGGCTTCTTTGGCGATCTTTTGGAAACGACGCACATAGATGAGAGCCAGGATGAGCAGAACCGCTTGCAGCAGGATGAAGATGAAAAGACAGACCTGGGAGAAGAGCGCCACGGTGCAGTACCAATACTGGCATGTGGCAATGATCTCGTCCTCTGACAAATAGGTGATGATCCTGCCTTGAAGATGAGCAGGGGAAGAGCACACAATATTTCGGTACGTGGTCCGGTTCTGCTGCCACTGGAGCCAAGAGCGCAGGTAGAGGATGTTACAGTCACATTCCCAAGGGTTCCCCCACAGGTAGACCTCTTGGAGACTCTTCAGGTTGTCAAAGAGCCCACTGGGGATTGAGGTCAGTTCATTGTTGTTGAGGTAGATCTTTCGCGTTGAGGGAGCAAAGGAGGTGGGGATGACGTCATCCGTGAGATGGGTTGACATGCAGTCGATGATGTCGCTGGCGCATCGGCAGGGCTTGGGGCACGTAGGGATGACCAGAGGGACAAATCCAAGGAGAAGGAAGGGCCCAAGCAAGCTCATCTTCCACTCTGAAAGACAACAGTGGACATTTCAGAGTCTTAAAATGAACCATCAAGTGAAGCATCACAAAATAGTGTTTAAAAAAATTGCCGTGCTCGATGTGAAGTCGAAGGCTTTCATGGCTGGCATCTATAGTTTTTTGTGGGTTTTTCGGGCTGTGTGGCCACATTCTAGAAGAGTTTCTTCCTGATGTTTCGCCAGCATCTGTGGCTGGCATCTTCAGAGAATACTGGCATGGAAGAGAGTGGGGTCACACAGTATATATATATACACACACACACACACACACACACATACCCCACTATCTTCCATGACAGCATTTTCTGCCACAGATGCGGGCAAAACGTCAGGAAGAAACTCTTCTAGAACATGGCTACGTAGCCTGAAAAAACCACAAAGACCTATTGCTGTGTTCGTCTGGAAAATCAGTCTGCAAAGGGATCCTGTTGCAAATTTGAGACGAACAGGCTAAACAGAATGGAATGTGGGGAAGACCATATAGTGTCCATGGGAAGACATAGGGCACCTGGCAGTGTCCTCCTCCAGCTTCGAGAAAAGAGCAACTCTTGCCCTCCTAGATCCATTGTCCTACACCTTCCCATATGCAGAAAAAAGGTCCTGAAGGTACAATTTGCTCTTTAATGAATCATAGAATCATAGAGTTGGAAGACACCCCAAGGGCCATCCATTCCAACCCCATTCTGCCATGCAGGATCTCTCAATCAAAGTCTCCCTGAGAGATGACCATCCAGCTTCTGCTTAAAGACCTCCAAGGAAGAAGACCCCACCACTCTCCATTGAGGGAGTGTGTTCCACTGTCAAACAGCCCTTACTGTCAGGAAGTTCCACCTAATGTTGAGGTAGAATCTCTGTTCCTGGAGCTTGCATTCATTGTTCCGGGTCCTAGTCTCTGGAGCAGCAGAAAACAAGCTTGCTCCCTCCTCAATATGACATCCCTTCAAATATTTAAACAGGGCGCTCATATCACCTCTTAACCTTCTCTTCTCCAGGCGAAACATCCCCAGCTCCCTAAATCATTCCTCATAAAGCATGGTTTCCAGACCCTTCACCATTTTAGTCACCCTCCTTTGGACACGCTCCACCTTCTCCGCATCCTTTTTGAATTGTGGTGCCCAGAACTGGACACAATGTTCCAGGTGGGGCCTGATCAAAACAGAATAGAGTGGCACTGTAACTTCCCTTGATCTAGACGCTATACTTCTATTGATGCAGCCCAAAATAGCATTGGCCTTTTTAGCTGCCGCATCGCACTGTTGACTCATGTTCAACTTATGGTCTACTTGGATCCCTTGTTCTGTCAGTGGGGAGGAAGGCTATGTATGTTTTGACAATGCAGTTTGTAGTCTGGTTATGATCTGTCCTTGCATGTGTCTCTGCATATTCTTGCCTGTTCTTTTCTTTTAAGGGGTCTTGCCATCTCCATTGCAGTCCAGCTTTTTAAATATCCCTTCCCCGAGAAATGCTGACCCGTAAAGAAGCACTGCCATGGGGCGGTTTGGAGGAAGACATCAAAATGTTATGAGAGCTTTTGGGGAGACCTGGAGACCCATGATCTCACGCTGGTCATTTTTAAAATGGCCAGTTATGCCATGGCTCCTTTCTGAGGTACATTTGGTCACTTTAACTCATGTAGGATATTTTGAGAGCTAGGAACGTCCCAGGAAAAAGTGAACAAAAATGATCAGAGGGTTGAAAGACTTTCCACACAAGTTAAAGTGTTTGGACCTTCTGCAATCCACCTTGGTAAACCCTTTAAAGTCAAGGGAAATTGTCCCTCCGAGTGTGGCTTTGAGTATAACCGTTGTTGGAATTTAGTAGATTCCAGCATTAAATGCTTTTGGTAGATTCCAGCATTAAATGCTTTTGTTAGAAAGAGAGGTGGTGTTTTTTGTTTTTGTTTTTCATTCTAAAATGAAAAGTGATCAGAGGTACAGATATTCCACGAACCTAGGCATTTCTGAGATTAAAGTTTCTTTGACTTTTAATCAAATTTGCCAGACATTTCTTTCTGATATGATTAATGTTTGGAGAATGTGGACAGTATGTTAAGCTTACAGAGAATTTGGTATTTAAATAGAATATAATCTTAATAGCCATTTCCTCACTTTAACCCTCCCTGTCATAAATTTTGGCTGCTCTTTGTTGCTGTTTTGAAAACCTACTAACCCTATATCACTAAAATGGCAAAGCGAGGAGGAACTGAGCATCAACTGGAATATTTAGCCCTTCCCAACAAAGCCACCCTGGCATCTGTGGCTGGAGTTGTAGTTCAACATCTGGACACGTTTCAAACAGCTGGAAACTCCTGCTTTCTAAGGCTGCATCTGCACTGCAGAGTTAATGCAGTTTGACACCACTTTAATTGCCACAGCTCAATGCTACGGACTACTGGGATTTGTCATTCTGTGAGCTATTTAGCCTTCTCTGTCAGAGAACTCTGAGGCCACAGCAAGCTACAAATCCCGGGATTCCGTAGGATGGAGCCGTGGCAGTCAAAGCAGTGTGAAACTGCATTAATTCTGCAGTGCGGATGCAACCTAAGCTTAAGGAATCCACTCTATTAATTGATCAAGTTGAATCAAGTGTAGTACAGCACCTCTGTCTCTGCTCGACAGCCATAAGATATGAATTATGAATAACTGGCTGTCTTCTCAAGACACCTCCAATTGCCTACCTGAGAGGTAGCCACTTCACTTTGACTCACAGAAGGGCAGGTACTAGATCTGACCTGATCTAAAATAACGTCCCAGGTAAACAAAAGAAAAATGGCCTTAGACTTACCACTCTGGAATAGCTTCTTTCTGGCACAAGAACCCAAGTATTGTTAGCAGACACAGCTGAGAAACAGCCAAACACTCAGCTGAGCAATCTGTCCTGAATTCCCCATCTGGAGAAGAAAGATAAAGGTGATGCTCCTTCCTCATGCGTTCTTTCCTGGCCATCCCACAAGGCTGGATTGCAACTGGGTGTTTTTTTTTCCTAGCTGCAAGAGGGACTACAAAGGCCTTGGTTATGCAGCGCTTGAAAATGGCATGGCCCAGAGGAATGTATGGTACAATAACGCCCCAAATCCATGAAACAGGGACATCTTTATTGGGCCAACCAAAATGCACAAAAGACACTGCGCTTCGAAAGCTTGCATCACATATTTTGTGCATGGAAGGCTTGCAGTGTGTATTTTGTGCATGGAAAGCTTGCATTGTGTATTTTGTCCATGGAAAGCTTGCATCGTGTATTTTGTGCCTTTTGGTTGGCACATCAAGTCGCCCTAGCTGGTGTCATCTTTGCAGTTCACTAACAGGGTTTCTTAGAGCCTCTGGTACATAGCCAGGTATACATAAAGCTACGTAATGTATACCGTGAGAGAGGACTCTGGCCAATGTTATTAAATGAGCATGAAGTACTTAATAACAACAATTTTATATGACTACAGGTGCCTATTTTAAAATGCAGCTAGAATCAGTCAAGCAGGAGGTGGAGAATTTGAAGTTCAACATCGACACCAAAGCTCCGGTCATTCCCAACTGTTGGCCATACTGACTGAGAAGGGTGGGAATGGTAGCCCAACAGCGTCTTACAGTCCCAGGTTGGGAGAGGCTGGGGAAAGTCTCTTGCAGTGTTTCAATACGCCGCTGCATTGTGTGATAAAGTATGTTTTCACAACCGTGGTGCAATGGTGAGAATGCCATGTATTTGCTTTTGCACTAACTGTCCTGCTGGCTGGGGCTGAAGGGAAGCAGTATCCAAAAGCTGCTTAGTTGCCAAAGTGCCTGCTTAATACAGAGTTGCGTAAGTAAGGAAAAACCAACCATGCGGGAGAAGAATCATAGGGCTGGAAGGGACTGCAAGGGTCATCTACCCGCTACCATGCACGAAATGCTCTACTAAGGCCCTCCTGAGACATGGCCATCCAACCTCTGTTTCAAATCCTCCAAAGAAGAGTCCATCACCCTCCAAGGCAATCTGTTCCGCTGCTCTTACAGTCAAAAAGTTGTTCCTAATGTTTTGGACAAATCTCTTTTCTTGTAGTTTGAATCTATCGCTCCATGTCCTAGTCTCTAGAGTAGCAGAAAACAAGATTCCTCTTTCTTTTTTGTGACATCCCTTCAGATCTTTAAAGATGGCTATCATATCACCCGTCTCCTTTTCTCCAAGGTAGACATACATATATGGCTCCCTAAGCCTTCCCTTAGGGAGCTGGATATGTTTGGTTTCCAGACGTTGGATAATCTTGGTTGCTATCCTAGGGACATGTCCCAGCTTGTTAATATACTTCTTAAACTATAATTCCCAAAGCAGAATAGATTAGGACTACTACTTCACTTGATCTGGATAAGGGTTGGTCTAGTTTGACAGATCTTCTACAGCAGGGGGTGGCCAAAATGCTGTGGGTCCCGTGTGGTCTTTTTTGGCCATATCAGGTGAAAGTGTTTGTCTGCTGTCTAAAATAGCGCCACTTTGGATCTCCTCTTGAAACCTCTTAATGACGGATGGCAAGCCCATCCCTTCCCAAAGCAGTCTTCTCCACTTCAAGAAGCCCAGAGCCCTGTCAACTATTTACCTACCATAGAAAAAAAAGGTCCCAAACTGGTAGGGAGCAAACTCAACTAGGGATTCCACCAGAACTGACTGGGGAGGTCAAGGCCATGATGATGATGGACTTTGAATGTGAATTCAAATGATACATCTTAAATATGGATTGTTTTAAAATATGTAAGTCTTATGTGTCCTTTTAAACCAGTAGTCTTTGGCCCTCCAGATGTTTTGGACTTCAGCTACCAGAAGCTCCAGCCAGCTTGGTCAACAGTCAGAAATTCTGGGAGCTGAAGTCCCAAACATCTGGAGGATCAAAGCTTGGGAACCATGGTTTTCAACTGTTGCTTGTTTTAATGACAGTGTTTTTAATTGTAGTAGTATCCCTGTCATCTTCTGATAGACTCTTGATGACTCAACATCCAACAGCATGTTAAGAACTAAGGTTCACCACATCCGGTGAAAGAAGGAAATGTGCCATGATAGAGATATATACCAGTGCTGTGCCTGGGATGACACTGCAAATCCAACCAGGCCCGAGGCCAAACCAACAAGCTGCTCACTCTTGGATATTTCAGATGGCTGGGGGAGCAGAATTAATCACGAGATCACCACTTTGGGTACCACTGTCCTACATAGATCCTCCATCACTTCTCCCCTTACAACTCCACCACCACCCCATGGTTCGACTGACAGTGACTCACTGAAATTTACCAAATGAAAACCATTCCATTGCAAGGAGCTGTTTAGGCAAGCCTCGTCCAGCCAGGAAATCTGGATCTAGATTCTAGAGCCTCCCCAGCAAGATGGCAATCCAGGCCCTTGCATCTAAGAAAATGGTCTGGAATTTCTGCCAGCAACCTGTTACTCTTCCTGGAGCACTCCGCCATGGAGAGACCCTGCGCCACCCAGGGGTACCCTCTACAAACCAGAGTCCAGTGGAAAAACTATAGACTGGAATCCTATTGGTGATATACACACATGTAACTGTGGATTACATGCATGTTTTTGTTTGTTTGTTTGTTTGTTTGTTTGTTTTGGATAGGGGCAGAAAGAACTGTTCACTAGCCCTTTGCAAACCATCCAAAACCACTGTCCCAGGCCTTGAGGGGGGTACCCATATGATCATTTATTGGTGGTGCAGGCAATTCCCATGATGAAACAGCACTGTCTCAGCTTCTAGGGGAAGGAAAATGAGGCCATCTTCCAGATGGAGAGTAGCCTCATTTCCCTTTGCAGCTTCTTTTTGGTCCCAAATTAGTTCTCTCTTTTCCTCCCGAGCCTGGCCAATAAGTGGACATAACAGCAGCTTCCAGGGCTTGACCCCAATAAGAATTTGATTTTGAGTGCTAAAACTGGACAGATCTCATAGCTGTTTCACATAATAACCCACTCCTACTTACTCCAGGTTTTCTTCTTTGTAGCTGGACCCGTTGCATCTCCTTTATCCAGACTTTCAAAATATTCCCAAAGTCAAACTTTTTCCATGGGCAGCTGTCTCAGATGACACCTTTGTGAAGTCAAAGGCTTTCATGGCCGGCATCCATAGTTTTTTTGTGTTTTTTTCAGGCTCTGTGGCCATGTTCTAGAAGAGTTTCTTCCTCCTTTGTTTTCTGATGGTGCAGTGTACACCAACTTCATTTCATGCACAAAATTATTTACAACGTAGTATAAAATTACCTTCGGGTTATGTACATGTCATACATTGTTGTGCTTCCAACTTATGGCAACCTGAAGGCAAGCCTATCATGGGGTTTTCTTGGCAAGTTTCTTCAGAGGGAGTTTGCCATTGCCATCCAGTGGGTTTTTCTGTGCCGAGCGAGGATTTGAACTCTGCTCTCCAAAGTAATTAGTCCGTCTAATTTAAGATTGTATGTACAGCACTGTGTAAATTTACAGCACTATATAAATAAAGGTTAATAATAACAATAACAGTCCAATGCATTGGCATTAAACAGTGCATGTGAGTGCATTTCATCCCCTGAAAATATTATCTGAATCAGCCTCTTCTCTCAAGTTTTATTTAAATCTGTTTTTCTCTCTCAACATACCCATTTCAGTATGCCTTTTGACACATCCCAACTGCTGGGAACTATAGTGCAATGTCCAGAGAGCTATGATGTCTGTTGGATAGTCAAGTCCTGATCCAAGAGATGCATATAGAAATTCATTAAAAGAAATCACATTTTGGACAGAATCCTGTTGGTGTCTTACACACACACACACGTTCCCCTGAAGAAGTGGTTGGACATTTTTGTCAGATGTGGAACAACTGCATTCAGGACAAAATAGTACACATGGAGATATATTGTGCATATGTACTCATTGTACACAGATGCACATCATGGATGGATGGACACGTGCATTTGGTGATGCATTCAGCTGCACACTTCATGTTATGGCTCAGTTGTACTGGCTTCTCATTCACCACAAGAGTTGTGTAGCACCATTAATGCAAAACCACACACATGGAGATTGCTGCAACGCAACTCTGAAGTAGGATCTCAGCCTATATATATTGACAGGTTGAATCTCCCTTAGCTAAAATGTTTGGAGGTGTTTTGGATTTCTGATTTTGGGGGATTTTGAAATATTTCCATATACATAATGGCCATACCTTGCAGATGGGACCCAACTCTAAACACTAAATGTGTTTATGTTTCTTGTAAACATAGCTTGAAGATAAACTGAGACAATATTTATAATAATTTTGTGCATGAAGCAAAATTTGTACACAATGTACCATCAGGTGTCACTGTTTCAGAAATCCATGAAAAAGTTTTGGTTTTTGAAATATTTCCAATTTCGGAATTCCAGATAAGGGAGACTTAACCTATATGTGTTTGTGTGTAGATATTGTATGTTGTGGTTATTAATTCAACAGAGCAATCAAAAACAAGGATACACGGATTCATTTTTTGCTTTTAGTTTACTTCATTGATCAGTTCAGATAGTAAACATTATATTAATAATTACAATACTTTTAATAAAATTGAGCTATCTTAAAAGGTTCGGTTCTCTTCGATCACAATGACAAAATGTTCAGAAATTTACAAAACAAAACCAGAAAGAAGTTACAGAACAGAGCAAGGCAAGCTCGGGTGTCACAGAAGCGGTAGCGACAAGCCGCAGTTTACAACATGGCTGCAACAAGTGTGGTGGGGAAGCCTGAGAAAAGGCAAGAAACCAGCACATGGCATGGGGAACAAACTTTCCCCCCTTCCCCTTTCCAGGTTAAAAATGAAAATAATAATTAAAAAAACACATTAAAAGGCATGCGGAGCAACCTGTGAGAACAAGCACAAAGCTAGTACCGTCAAGTGGCCAACTGCCGACCCTGGGTGCAAGTCGGCCCATTGGCACACACACACAAAAATAGGCTCACTGTCACTGCCTCTCCGAGGGAGGCACACAAGGCTTTGCCACACTCCCACCAACCCCCACATATTACTTATGGAAGCACAGTGCTTGCCCCCCAACACATACACACGCACACACACAACCACCACCAGAGAGATTTCCAAACACGACACATGACACAAGTAAAGAGCACACCTGGAGTGCATCTGAAAGGAGGTACAGAAGGAAGTGTGCAGGGCTAAGCTGTTGGAGAAAGCAAGAAATGCACCAGAAGCTTTCATCTGCATTTATGGCAGTGCTCAAATTATGGGGAGAGAGGGTCCGTATGGAGGAAAGGGAGGTCTTCATGAAATCTCCAAGCCCCACCACTTTGTTCCCTTCATTGCCACCATATGATGTCCTCCAACAGCCGAACGTTGGAGGTGAGCAGGCCCAAAACCAACAATAATGGAACCCACCACCAACTCCTCCTCTGCAACTTATCGCAGATCTATCGCTGAACACCAAAACAGTGTCTTAAGCCCTTCAGGGTGGAGAGAACAACAGATTGTTGCCACATGAAGTGATAGGATGCCAATGCCAACTAACCTACTGTGATTTAATCTCATCCATATTGTCTTCCTTGGTCTGACAGTGTCAGCTGAAACTCCTGCAACCATTTCTGGTCCAGTTCAGTGGAATGAGCTGCAAGACAGTTTTCCTTAAGGATATCTTGAAATCGTTTTAAAGATATTGCCCACCCACTCATGCCTTTCTGGGTTCCTGTCATAGTATGCAAAGTCAATAGGGAATGTGCCTCCATTTTTGAGCAGCCAATTTATTTTGATCCAAATTTCTAGCTGGCTTTTGAGACGCAAGGCAGTCCACGGGCAAAGGATTGAATGGGTGCCTCAAAAAGCCTTCTCCCCTCAGCAGAAAGGATCCTGATCCTTCCTTGAGAGTCTGTTTCCAGCCTTTGTCTAGACATTTCCATACCCCGGCCATGTTTTACAACTCAGCCAAGCCCAATCCAATGCCTTCTAGGTGTGTCGGACTGCAGGACTCAGCATCTCTGATGGCTCTGAGACATGATGGGTCTGTCCTGGGGTCAGGGATAGCAATCTCTTGGAGGAACATGAGTTGCAAGGCTATAGTCCCATTCCTGTCCCAGTCTGGGGCATCCCATAGACACCTGCTTGGTGTCTATCGAAAAAGGATGCTGAATTAGATGATCTAGTTGTGCAACTCTTTGTGTGCTCTTTTTACAGTGGGACCTTGTTATCTGCTGAAGTTTTGTTCCAGGACCCCCCCCCCCCCGGTCAATAACAAAATCCATGGATGCTCAAGTCCCATTACATACAATGGCATAGTAAAATGGCGTCTCTTATATAAAATGGATAATCTAGGTTTGCTATTTGGAATTTATAATTTTTTTGGAATATTTTTAAGCAGTGGATGCTTGAATCTGTGGATAGAAAATCTGTAGATAGGGAGGGCTGACCGTACCAGTTTTGGTTGCGGTGGGGGAAGCCTCATGATCTCCTCCCTTCTTGGAAGCCTCTTCCCTGTCATATAATGTAGAAACATGGGCTTTTGAAGTGCAAGTAGGACCCTGTAACTGTCTGGTCAACTCTTATCCTCTCTCATCATTGGTTGCATTTGCTAGGCCTACTTGACGTTGCAGGCAGACGAGCTCTACAAAGTACCCACCACTGCAACTCCCAGAGATGGCCTTTCACCAATGACAGACCCCTGTAGCTGCCAACCTAAATCCAATTGTTTGTCCCAAGTAGAGCAGTCCCAACCATTGACTGCAAGGCCCATGTGTAATCATAAAGTTATGATCGAGTCAGTGGGTCTACTCAAGTTGAGACTAATACTTGGAGCTAGGCCATCACCCCCAAAACATGCATCATCACTGGTGAAGAACAGCCAGGTGTCTCATCATGCAAAGCTGTTCCCGTCTGCTCTCTGCTTTGAAAGGCAGCTGTCCAGACAAGCAGCTCTTTAGATCAGGGATGGCCATTTTTATCACTTTCTGGACCTTGTTGGTCAGACATTCCCATCACTACTGTGCTGGCTAGGGCTGATGGGTGTTTCACCTGGAGGGCCATATATTCCATCTCCTTGCTCCAGACTGAGTCAGGCAGAAGATATTAGTGCCTTGATTTTTTAAACAATCAATCAAATAATATCTAACTGATCAGAAATGGTCCATTCCAACACAAGATCACCCAATGCTAAAAGTTCTGTGAACTAATACAATGGGATATAGCTTTAACTGAATTGTTTCTTTTTAATTTAAAAAGAGATGCTTTAGCAAATTGTGGAGAAGACTTTCACAAATAATTAATTAAACTGAAGACAGATGCTTAATGTGTTGATCTTACATTGGTAGGTGGCTACTGTTATGAACACTGATCGCAAGGTCTTGTACATGGAGATCAAGCTAGTGTTTACTGATGAATATATTTGCATGGGAGGAATATTTTACTGCAATTTCATTTTAAAAAGCATCTTCTCAGTGAAGAACTCAATCAGTGATCATATAGCTATTGTGATGGAGTTATGATGCTACATAGCTATCAGATACAGCTCCATGACAAACTGGCTATGAAGCCCACTCTGAAAGGACAAAGACCTCTCACTTATGTTTGATTTTGTTAGGTGAGTGCATGCTTTTTTGCAAGAAGCAACAAGTGCTGGCTAAGTATCTCTATTTTCTGATCATTAAAACTTTTAACCAGGCAGAGAGCTCTTTGTCTGAAGCATGATACCCGGTACAGGCAATTTTAACAATGCAAGCAAAAGTGCCCAAAAAGGAAAGGAGGTGATGTGTTCAAAACTGGCCAAACCATATGTGGAGTCAATTCACCCAAATGGCTTCTTCCACGTTCTGCCTTCATAAGCTACCTTATACAAGGTCAGATCATTCATCCATCTTCTCTAGTAATGTCTGTCCTGACCAAGGTTTCAGGCTACTCTTATTTATCTCATGCTACCTGATCCTTTTTAACTGGAGATGCTGGGGATTAAACCTGGGACTTGTCCTGTGACGGCTGTTCTTGCTGAGAAACATACTACCAATATAAAAATAAGAACTAGACCTTAGATCAGCCTCACGTCATCTTGTTTCCTCACACCACACATTCAACACCATTTGGAAACACTTGTTTTTTGGACTAACACTCCTAGAAATCCTCAACCATATGACTACATGGTCCAAAAAAAGTAGGCTTTCCAAGCTCCACTCCAAACTGTTCAAACATTAAGAAGCATCTACAGTTGCATGCAAATTGTTATTATGTACTGGACGATAGGCATGTTAAATGCACATCGATATCCACCTCAATCGATTCTTGTGTGGGTTTTGTGCAGTGCCTTGAAACCCAGAGACAAAAAAAGCAACCCTATGGACACTATGGCATGGTCACGTTGGTTGCCCTGGTCTCTTTTGGAGCATCGCCTTATCAGAGAAGACCATACGAGGAGCAGCTCTCCTCCAAGGATGTGAGATTAGCACAAAAGAAGCACAAAAGTGGAGCGCAAGCATGGCTGCAGAAAAAGAGCATGCTTATCTCGCTTCAGCAGTTCCATCTGCCTTCCCCCAAATGGTCCCCTTCCACCCCACGGTCACAAAGAGAAAGAAAATGGCTCTAGGAACTGCAGAGAAGAGGCCTTTCTCATCAGTGAGGCAGAAACAGAGATAGACATAGCCAAGGCCATGAATTCCACTGAAGGTGTATCCACACTGCACCCTTGTAACACTTTCATTTCACTTTTAACAGCCATGCATCTATCCTATCAAATCCTGGAATCTGTAAACTAGTCCGGGAGTTGGCATTCTCTAGTGCCCTCCCTTAAACGATAGCATCAGAGCACTCTGACAGAATCGGCAAAACGACAAATCCCAGAGCTCCATAGGCTGGAAGCAGAATAAGTGAAGTGGCATGAAACTGGCACAAATGTGTAGCATGGATACAACCCATCCATTTCACCGCCATATACTGTCTTGTTTTAATTTTCTTTGTAAAAGAGAGACTAAAGAACCAAGTGAGAGGGACTGGTGACGAATACTGAAAAGGACAACATTTCTCTTTAGTAGATACAGAGAAGGTTTTGGGGCAGGTTTAGATTTTCGGTTACATCTGCACAGGTTGCTGTCTTCCAAACACCTGATTCTGCCCAACTGTTAGAAATATCAGAGTCCTGCTTCTCTTCTGGTTACCTTAAAGCATGAAGGGGGGGGGGGGAGGCCATAACAGGTAGATCCATTGCAGTAAGGAATTTAAAAGTGGAGAGAAAAAGTGGATGGCTGCTCTCATAAAATGCTCTTTCCTCCCTGGAGGCCCCTCCAGTCACTTTCCAACACTGCACCTAGAACTTGAATTATCTCTGTGTAGAAATGTGGACTTTGGAACGCAAGTTATTAAAAATCCCCAAGTGCTGGACAAGGAGGATACGCCCAGCCAGGGTGCCACCTTGCAAAACATTTTCATCAGCCGCAGCAGAAAAACCATCCAACCCCATACACTTTCAGTTGATTCCGCCTATATGCCATCCTGCTGATTTTGACACTTTCTGGCTTCCACCACACAATTTCCTGGATGTGCATTTTGCTCTCAAGTGTCCCTGCACTAAGCTTCATCCACTAGCCTTAAGACCCCAGAACCCACGGTGTGGCATGACTGAGCAACACAAAGTGAAGAAGCACACTGAAGCTTTACACGCCAAACGTTCACGCAACAGAGCCAACTGAAGCAATGTCGAGGTCAGCGCCACATGTCCCACTCCGACGACACAATTTGAGCCAAGCGGACACACACATTTCACTCCAGCCTCCGTGTTTAGGTAGAATTCAGCAGAACTCTAAAGACACTATCTGGAAAGGGATTCCCCTGAGCTCCTTATGAATCAATCCAATTCTCAGAATCCAGTTTTGATCCTTGTTTAGCAAGAGTGGAAAGGATGGGCCAGTGCGAGGAGATGATGCTAAGCCTCAAAGGAACCCCCTTTTTTAGACA
The DNA here is from genome assembly GCA_034509955.1 of Urosaurus nigricauda. NCBI lineage: Eukaryota > Metazoa > Chordata > Lepidosauria > Squamata > Phrynosomatidae > Urosaurus > Urosaurus nigricauda. The sequence goes on along the minus strand of JAOEGL010000014.1, from coordinate 18,148,356 downwards.
TTTTGTCAGGAGAGTACGGCATCCACACGTTCATTCGGTGGTAGCATATCTCCATCAAACAAGGGCAGTGGATGCTGTTTTTGTTCTACAGGCTCTCACCAAAAAAAAGTCTCTTGGAGCGCTTGCTTCCACTAATGCAAAAGTGTCTTCGGTTTCTTAGCAGGGTGGGGGGATTCATCTGCCAGGAATGTTTGGAGGAAAAACACTGAAGATGACCTGCCTGGCAACCAGCTTTCTGCTTGTTCTCTCAAAGTGGCTGGGGGAAAAATACACACAGCGAATGCCCCAGGCACGAGGTTTAAGTGGTCAGGTCTCTTCACCCATTCCCCCACCTCAGAAATAAAAATTTCCCCCCAGAGGTAATGTCAGCTTTGCAGGAATATTTGCCATGACCTCAGAGAAGTTGGAGGAATTTTTATATATATATATGTATATATACAAAAGAGGGTATTACGGAGGGGCTGGAGGAGGATCACAGCACCTTGGTTAAGAGTAAACATTTACGTGCATTTTCACAGAGTCCTCAAAATTTTTCATATGCCATAGAAACAGTGATATTTGTCTTTTAAATACCAGAATGCTCCCTAACAAGAGTTTAGTACATCTAGGAAAAAGTGGGGAAACGGTCGGGATACAGTATTCGGAAGACGGGAGGGGCTTTTCAGTAGGTAAATGGTAGGTTAAACCCTTTCCCCTCCCATCTCTTCGTCATCCTGCAAACAAAATAAAAATAAAAATAAATGGCTACCATTGAATTAGAGAGAGGGAGTAGGTTTCACCCTTGCTCACAAGTCTTTTTTCTGCAATGAGAAAGTCCTTCCTGAAGAGTTCACAATTCCTGCTGAACTGCAGACCGTGACAAGGATGAACGCCTGGGTCCTTCTGTCCGGGTCTCCCCATCACTGGTCTTGCATCTGCTGCTGCATTTTTTGCAGCATTTCTTGCATTCTCCGCAACTGGAACGAGACCAAACATAAAGAGTGAGTGGTCACAAAATCAAAAGAATTGGAAGGAGGCTGCAAGGGACATCTAGTTCACTCCGCTGCCCTGAAGGAGCCTCCTGCTAAAAGCTTCCTGACAGAGGCCCATCCCAACCTCTGTTTAAAGTCTTGCAAAGAAGCAGAGTCCACCACCCTCCAAGGCAATCTTACACTCAATAAGTTCTTCCAAATCTCTTTTTCTAGTAATTTGAATCCATCGGTTCATGTTCTAGTCTCTGGAGCAGCAGAAAACATGTTTGCTCCACCCCCAAGACAACACCCTTTCAGGTATTTAAACGTGGCTACCATACAGAGTCAATCTGTATCTGTTATGTCAAGGGGTCTTCTACAAAGATTGCCATCTTCTTTTCCCATTCCTTTGCCTGAAGTGTCCTTGCAGCCAAAGCAAGGGTTTTGATACATCAGAAAAGAGTGGGACTCCTTCAGGGTTAATGGATTAGCCAGGTTTTTCTGTTAGATGGGCCTTTGCATGATCGAGTTAGTTTCCTTATTCTGATATCTCACAGTTTTCTCCACTCAGATCTCCTCACCTTTCTATCCTTAAAATAACTGTGTGAAGTAGGTTAGGCTGAGACACAGTGATGTTGCCCAAGGTCACACCGTGAGTTGCCATGGCTTAGTGGGGACTTGAACCTGGATCTCCCAAATCCCAGTCCAGCATCTTAACCACGGCTCTCTGATGGCCCTGCATTCATTCAATCTTTATCCCTATCTTTGGTGAGAGTGACACTAAACTCTTTCTTCCCTAAAGCGATCCATAAAACAATGGCAATCTCTTGAGCAGCCAAAGGCAAAACCAGGACCTTACCTCTTCGTCCTTCATCTTGATCAACTTTTCTGTTTCAGCATCTGGGGTCGGAAGGGGCAGGATGGGAATTGGGCTTTCTATCCTGTTGTCCTGAGTCAGCTTGCTGAAGGGTAGAGGAAAAAGAAAGGTTTTCATTTTTGTTTTTAAAGCCAACTGGATCTCATCTTCTCTCCAGTTCAGAAAGTTGCGATATTCTGCCCAAGCACCCACTCTTTGGGCCAACAATTTAAAAGGGTTGCTCCACCATTCAGATATTAACTACAGTACTGCTTTCATAGATCCCCTTAAGTGAGAGATTGGCAATATACAGCCCATAGGTCGCAGGTCACTCCCAAGTCTTTGATTTTCATATTCCTTTAAGGGTGAATGTGGTGGAGGCAACATGATATCAGTAGGCACCAAGCTTTCCACAACAGTGGTGTTACAGGGAGACCAGATGCAAAGCAAAGGACCACACTGTCCTAGTAAAGACTTGGTTATATTAGCTGCAAAGGAAGAAGGAGAATATCCCTCTTTCTGAGTCTTCTTTAGCTATTCAGAAAGCTGGCTAGGAAGAGAAATCAGCCAATCCCGCTAGCAAAAGGAAGGTACTTGGCAACTCCCTTCAGATTATGATAGCAGCTCCCCAGATCTGTTAATCCCTCTTCCCATCTTGCAAACTGGTTATTATGTAATTTGGGAAAGAGACAGTATCATGTTAACCTTAGCACCATCTCACCGCTAGATGTCCCTAGAAAATGCTGCATGAGGTATGTGTGTGCAGGAGAACTACGGGACAAGACTTCTCTTCTTGCATTTATCGTTGCTGTGTGCCTTCAAGTCACTTCCAAGGCATGGCGACCCTAAGGCCATCCTAGGGTTTGACTGGCAGGTTTTGTCGGAGGGGGCTTGCCATTGCCATCCTTTGAGGCTGAGAGAGTGGGACTTGCCCAAGGTCACCCAGTGGGTTTCCATGGTCATTGTATAGAAGAGGAAATTTCATCAGTTGCTGCTTCTCATTGCAACCAGCCCTGGCTGAAATAATCTCTTCTACCCAACCATTAAAAGCACAGGAGCAATGTCCTATTTCATTTGGCAACTATAATGGGTGTGTGTGTGTGTGTTACATGTTGCTGTTGTGTGCCTTCAAGTCATTTCTGACTTAAGGCAATCCTACGACGAAGCTATTACAGGGTTTTCTGGGGCTGAGAGTATGTCACTCGCTCAAGTCTGGGTTTCCATGGCTGAGCAGGGAATCGAACCCAGAACTCCAGAGCTATGGTCCAACATTCGAACCACTACGCCATGCTGGCTCTCATCAAACACACATAATATATATAAATACATACGTACATACATATATACATACATATATATTTATATAATCCCTTCTTGTCACTGTAAATGTAATGTACAAGGTCATTTCAGTGGCATCAGAATCTTTTCATGTTTCACAGACCTTTCTGAAACAAAGGATCCTTTGAGAGACAAGGGATACTTTCCTTAGTATATAATACTAAGCTTCCACATTTAACTGCCATGGCTGCATTCTATGAATTTGCAGTTTAGGGAGCAATATTTAGAGTTCCCTAAATATTTAGAGTTCTCTGCCAGAGAGCTCTAGTACCTCACCTACGGAAACTTGAAATCCCAGGTTTCCGTAGGATGGAGCCATGGCAGTTATAGTGGAATCGTAGTGCTATAATCACACCATGCAGAAGGAGCCTAAGAGATGCATCACTACTGCATTACACAGTACGTAGCAGGCTATCCAGACTTGGTATATGGACAGTAGTTCTGTGTGCCATTACAGTGATGGTATTTTTTTGGAACAGATGAAAACAAAATCAACCCATTGGGAGCCATTCTCTGAAAGACCAATGCTGGAAAAGAATTGTTACCTATCTGTTATTCATACAGAGCTCATGTGGACTGAGCAATTTCAATACTCTGCACTGTCAGGAGCTTCACTGTGGTTGAACTTTGGTAGCAGAATTCACTCTGAAGCCAGTCTTTCCCCTCTGACTATTTGCTCATTCTCCTTTTAAAGTCCAAATCAAAATACTGTATATTTAGAAGAGGAATCATAACACTTTCAGAACTGACCCTCGAGAAATTTTGGGCAACGATGCTCACAATCCCTTGCAACAGGCCACGCTGACTGGATCTAATGGGACCTGAATTCTAAAATATTTGGAGAGCCAAGGTTTGCCCATCCACCGACTAAGAACGGATTCATACAGGTCCATCCACCACTCAATAGACCAGGGCAAGTGTAGGCAACCTGGTGCCTTCCAGATGTTTTGGAGTGGATCTCCACTCCTATCATCTCCAGAAAGCATGGCCAGTGGGCAAAGACTATGGGGACTTTTGACCAAGATCTCCAGAAGAATCAGGGCATCTGGATCAGGGTTTCAGGAAAACCTACCTGGTCATCTGCTGAATGCACTGTGCTCTGTAGTTCTCATAGTGAACATCACAAGTGACATCCTTCAGGTCATGCATGTGCGTCCGGATCAGCATGTTCCGTAGTTTCACAAAGTCGCAGTGCGCTTGGTTTTCCACTTGGAGAACAGTAAGAAACAGACAATGCACAGGTTAGGTCTCCAGAAAGAACACCAAGAAAAAGTGAGCCAGCTCCAGCAATCCTTAGAGCAATTCTTAGAGCAATGATAGTGCCTCAAGTGAAGTGATGGCCCCCATAAAATCCAGAAGAAATTTAGGGAGGAAAAATTTTAACCTACGGCTTCAAAACTTTGAGAATTTTTACATCTCCAGGTGGGTAGGGGACGAAATATATGTTGCTTCAGCTCCTTGGCTGAAAATCTAAACAACATGAGCATGTCAACATACGCAGACATTTTTAAAAAATATACCAAGTGTGGAAAGACATCTGGGGGAAAATCTGCTGGAGCCATGGGTTGTACTACCAGTTTCTGATAAAAATCCATCGGTGGAGTTCTCCATTTTAATTTTTTAAAAGTGATGGGGATACCCAGAGGCCATATAACATGGACACACCATTCCCATTCTTCTTCTACACTCTAAATGTTCATACATAGTGATTCCCAAACTTTGGTCCTCCAGCTGTTTTTGGACTTCAGCTCCGAGAAACCCCAGCCAGCTTGGCCAACAGATAGGAATTCTGGGAGCTGAAGTCCAAAAAATTTGGAGGACTAAAGTTTGGAACTGCTGCATTAGATATTCATGTATAAAACTTTCTAGATTAATGATGAATTTGCTGTATTCAGTCCACAGACTCCTCGCCAAGGGAAAAGACGCTATACAAAGACATCTAAAACAGTGGGCCTCTTCGATCCACAGGAGTTTAGTTCCAGGATCCTGCATGAATGCCATAAAATGTGGATGATCACACCCCATATTATTAAATGGTGGTTAACCTGAACACACACACTTTAGCATGTCCATGTTTACATAGCCACCATTTAATAATATTTAATAATATAACAATAATAATATGATGATCTGTGGTTGGTTGAATTCACGGATCTGGAGCCCATGAATCAGGGGCCCCACTGTCATAGAAACAATTAAACCATATAAAATATCAGCTTATAATGATAGTAAGTCACATGTACATAGCAGCCTTGTTCTAATTTTCAAAATAACATTTAAGAACATTACAATTTCCTAACTTGTGTGCTCTTCCTCATTCATAACTTTTGCTGTCTTCACTACAGTCTAATGTTGCTTTGGGACATGCATTCCAATTTTTGTCTATGAAATCTTGGAAGATATACCAAGACCACAGGGGCAGAGTGTAGAGCAATGGAAATTTCGTCCATACTTTGGGATGGTTAGGCTTTGTAAATAGTGAGCACTATGTACTGATGTAATGATCAGCGCTTACCTTCTACGATGCCCCAGGGGTAGAGGCGCCCTCGTACCCTCTGGCCTTTGGCTTCCACCACTGTGTTACTGCCAATGACGGCAAAGGGAGCACTCTCCTGGAACAGGAGGAGAAGAGGAATGCATCACTTGAGTTTTGACTTGGGTTATGATTCCTTTTGTTCAGTTCTGGGTTGATTTCACCCTCTTTTCAAATGGATCAAACATCTAGGTACTCTCCTGCACACATGCTAGGGCACGGGTAGGGAATGTATGGCCCTCCATATGTTGTGGAATTGGAACTCGTATCAGCCCTAACCAGCACTGCCAGCAATGAGGGATGGTGAGAGTTGCAGACCGGCAACCCTGGATGGTCAGTATACAGTAGTTTGTTGTGGCACGAGAGCACTCAAGAGAAGGCTTTGTCTAATCAAACTACACATCCCACTTCTAGTGATGTCAAAGCCGCGCAATTACGCATGCACAGAACCACGGTAGTTAAAGCAGTGTCAGACTGCATTAATTCAGCAGTGCAGATGCAGCTGGAGATTGTCTTCTAAATCTTTACCTTCTATGTAAAGTTCTGGGTTTTGGCTGTTTGATAGCAACCTCTCCAAATTCCATCTGAGACTTAACCATCTCCCTCCAGGTATACAGAATAGTTCCCCAGTCTTATGAAATATATATATATATATATATATATAATCATCATCTCCTTGTGCACCTTCAGCTCTCTGTCTTGTTGCTTGAAGTCCTCATCTTCATCAGAATCACACTCTGGAAACTGATAAACTTTAATTCCGAATTTGTCAATCTCCTCCCGGATCTGCAGCAGGGACAGATAAGTTGGTGGCAAGAAGAGAGCAATGGCATTAGACCTTCATCTCTGCTCAGTATAACAAAGGAACACTTTTCAAGGGTCCTTTGGACCCTCTAAAATGCTTTCAATTAAGGTTTTAAACATTTTGCATAAGACAGCAAGGTACGTTAACGTCACTTGTTTCAAAATGGAATAATATTATTGACATATTATAATTAATAATAATATTAATGTGTTATTATTATTATTGTTACATAGGTTAATACGTAATATCTAGAGAGGGGCATCTCTTTTTCTTAAGCCTAGGGGTATGGTGGGAAATTTTCAATAGGCCAGCCCCCTATGCCTTGTACCCCAGAATGAAGGCAGTTCTGTTGATCCAAGTCCACATGTCCACGTGGAAATGTGTGTGTGTGTGTGTGTGTATATATATATATATATATATATACACACACACACACACACACACACGTTTACATATATACACACATTTATAATACATGTGTATACACACACAGTGGGCCTTTGGTATCTACTGGGGTTTAGTTCCCGGACACCAAAACCCATAGATGCTCAGGTCCCATTACAATGGCATGATAAAATGGTGACCCTTATATGAACTGGTGAAATCAAGGTTTGCTTTTTGGAATTTACAATGTTCCAAGTAATGGATGGATGAATCCATGGATACGGAGAGATGACTATTTCTACAGTGCAGATGCACCCTTATGATTCCATTTTAACTGCTGTAGCTGCATCCTTTGGAATCCTGGGATTAGCTGTTGGGGGAGAGGCACTAGCTCTCTGGCAGAGAATTCTAAATGCCTGGCACTAGTCTGCATATCCCATGATTCTACAGGATGGAGTCATGACAGTTACAATAGGATCCAAATGTGGCAACTGTGTAGGGTGCAAAAGACTTGAGTCAGTCCCCAGTCCTATCCACCAATGCTGCACAACACAACTCCGCAGGCCTCCCAACAGCGGAAAAGCCCCGCACCAACTCACCCTCTCTTTTAGCTTCTTGATCTCTGAGGGCACGAGGCAATCCGCTTTGGCGATGAGGGGCACAATGTTCACTTTTTCATGCAGCGCCTTCATAAACTCTACATCAACCGGCCTCAACCTACAGCAAACAGGGGTAGGAAGGAGAGCGAAAAACCAATAGGATGAGGCGGCTGTCATTTTCCTCCATTTTTGATTTGAAGCGAGTAAGAGTCTGGGGGCATACAGCCAGAGAATGGGAGCCATAACCATGCAGTTAGGTTCCCAAAACTAACTTAGGGAAGCAACACGTTTGCTCACCCTCCCTATATCTATCTTGGTCGGTGGCATCACTGGGGGAGTGCGAGGTTGCGGCCCACATTAAATGACACCTCAGAAGAGGGGTGACACCCAGTTGGGTTCCCGTCCAGAGCAAGAGGGGTGAACACACACCATTAATGGGTGACACCCTAGCTAGTGACACCACTGATCCTGGTTACATACTGCTCAAGCTGGAAGGGGAAACTACCTGGAAATGCCCAAAAGATGCCAGGCCTGAGTTGTGGGACTCCACTGATATCCCCGCACCCACAACGCACCTGTAGGCACCTATAAAAACTCATCCCCATCTTACCCATGGCCGAAGGGTGAGATAAAATACAGGCAACAGTGCACTCGGTTGTCCTGGATATTCTTCCGATTGAGACCACTCTCATCCCGGAAGTACTGCTCAAACTGCTGGTCAATGTAATCCGTGATAGGCTTCCAGCTAGAGCAAAACAGAAAGGAAAGATGGTGTAGCTGTAGAAATATTACTGCTGCTGCTGTGATTATATTGCTTCGGTGCCTTTCTCTAACACAGAGTCAAGGCATCTGCCAATTGAAATACGCCAAAATAAAATGCAAAAGCAATGGAGACAAAACCGATAAAATAGACACCAAAGTCTCCCCGCAATATCAACAGATTGTGGGGACAGTCAATGGGCATAAGGACGATTGCAAAAAGTTGGTCGAGCATATCCCATTAAATGTTCGGGACTGGAGAGATGTCTTAAGCTTGTGCCAGAAGGCTGGTAATGTTGAAGCTGGGCAGATCTTGCAAGGGAGAGCGTCCCAGCCCCACATGTTAATACAGAAGGAGAGGCCCATCATCCACACTTTTGGTGAACTAGGCAGGCATAATGTTACATAATGTATGTGTACTCCTGCATCTGCAAGGCATCTGAAAGTCATGTCCCCATGTGAACCTGCCCAAATCTTAACAATCATTGGGAGAGGGTCTTCCTGGTGGCTGCTCCCAGACTATGGAACTCCCTCCCAAGGGAGCTCCAACTGGCCCCGTCTCTGCTCTCTTTACACCAACAAAGGCTTTCCAAAGACCTTCCTATCTAGATAGGCCTTCATTGTTTAACTTGTTGGGATAGAATGATGTGCAATAGAAGGATCATTTAGCTTGTATCTATTGAATACGTTGTCCTCATTTTTAGATGGTTCTAATTGGATTGATTGTTCAACACTTTCCCACCTTTTGTAGTTTTTGCTATTTTGCTTTAACTTACATTGGAAAGCTACTTTGGGTCCCATACTAGGGGGAAAGCGGTAAATAATGACTGCAATTCCCATCAGCTTTAGCCAGCATAGTCAATAGCGGAGGAAGAACAAGAGGTTGCAGCCCAATAACATCTGGAGGACCACATGATTCTGACCCTTGATCTAGCCCAGCGGTTCCCAAACTTTGGTCCTTCAGATGTTTTGGCCTTCAGCTCAGCTGTTGGTCAAGCCAGCTAGGGTTTCTGGGAGATGAAGACCAAAAACCCTGGAGGATCAAAGTTTGGGAATCAGTGATCTGGCCCTTCATCGTCTGCTCTAACAGCAGTTCTTATCCTCTCTGGCAAAGTTCTCTAGCCCACCTTTCTATGAAACACTGGAGAGACCAGGTTTTTGCTTCTTGTCTACACCAACTAGTAAAAGGTAAAAAGGTGGTCTCATTGGCCATAAGTGGGGGAGGGATGTCCAAATCCTTATCATCAGAGATCATTTTTCTTTATTGCAGAATTGGCCAGTGTAGGAAGGGGAGCTTACCACTCTGTGTTGTTAACAGCATCTCCAAAACCAGGGGTGTCGACTATGGTTAGCTTTAGCTTCACCCCCTTCTCCTCAATGTCCACGGTGTGTTTCACAATCTCGACTGTCTGACTGATTCTTTCTTAATATACAAAGAAAAAAAGAAGAAGAAAAGAATGGAGGTTAGCCTCTACGATAGCGTTTCCTGTCTCCCATCCACAAAATCCCTGGGGGACCTTAAAAGCAAGTCTCAGCCTCATCATTCCTCTGGACAAATCTGTAAAATGGGGCTAGAATGATGGCTTTGTGCTAATTCTTTCAACCCTGTTGTCAAATGGGTTTAATGTATTTAGTCCCAATGCTCAAACCACTACACCATGCTGGCTCTCTAAATAGTTACAATGAGTCCTTGTTATCTGCTGTGGTTTGGTTCCAGGATCCTCCATGGATAACAAAATCCATGGATGCTCAGGTCCCATTAAATATAAAGGCATAGCCATTATATTGGCATATATAGAGGTGGTGCCATTAAATATAATGGCACACCCATTAAATATATATTGGCATATATAGTGGTGGTGCTTTGTATTTTTCTTTTTCCTTTTTCTTCTCTCCCCCACTTTCTTTTCTTTTTGTTTTAATATGTGGATGTAGTTTCACTAATGTTATTATTGTTAGTTAATAGTGTGTTTATTCATCAATCAAATATATATTTTAAATTAAAGAAAAAAATATAATGGCATAGCAAAATTTTGCCTCTTATACAAAATGGAAAATCAAGTTGTTGTTTTAATATTTCCAAACCATGGATGCTTGAATTTGTGGATAAAAAAATCTGTGGATAAGGCGAGCCGGCTGTATATCCAACCCTAGATCTACAGAGAGACCCAGTGTGGCATAGTGGTTTGAGTGTTGGACTAGGACTCTGGAGACCAGGGTTTGAATCCCCGCTTGGCCATGACCCTGGGCAAATGACACGCTCTCAGCCTCAGGGTAAGAATAATAATAATAATATAAAAAGAAGCAATGGCAAACCTCCTCTGAACAAATCTTGGCCAGAAAACCCCATGATAGGTTCACCTTAGGGTTGTCGTAAGTTGGAAATGACTTGAAGGCACACAACAACAACAACAACAATGCAGCCACCAACAGTTTCCTTTGGACTTAAAGAAACACTGAAACGTATGGAGATTATCACACTATCAATTATAGCACAAACCAATAGGCATAGTTCTGATTTGGCAACAGTCTCGATCACACGACGCAGTGCGCAAATCACTGTTAAAACCACCACTTTCCATTCATGGGTAGAACCCGCGATTGACCGTAATTTCGTAATAATACCACGCCCAGCAACCAATGCGACCACTCGACGTGCCGTTGCTGTGCAATCTCATGAGCTTGTCGGCGCAACACTTCTAGTGATGTCAAAGCCGCGCAATTACGCATGCACAGCTTCTTTTGTAAAAAGTCACACTCTCAAAAACGTGGTCAGTTCCTGCTGCTCTTATCACAAATGCATCCCAATTTTCAGAGAAAAGTGCTATCTAAGGCACCACTGCAGCAGTAAGGTAGCAGTTTCATTTGTTTTGGGTTGCCAACGGGTTAGGGTTGTGGTGTGATAATCTCCCTAGAACAAGTGCCACCAAAATGTTTCTTTTATTGTAATGAAAGTACCTTCAGCATTGAGAAGCTTCCGGTCTTTGTAGAGGTCTGTCAAGAACAGGCTGTTGACCAAAGTAGATTTACCTAGGCCGGACTCTCCTAAAAAACAAAGCATAAGCATGGGATGAAAAGACCATCTTGGATAACATTTTCACGATTGAATTGTAAGATATCATTTCACTGCCCTTCAGAAATGGCATGCAAGAGTAACATTCTCTTCCTAAAGTAGGCGACGTCCTCCTTTAGAACGCCTCGTCCTCAGATAAAAGACAACATCAGTTTCAGTCTCATTTTTATCTAGATCCGCATTCCCCCAGAAAACAGTTTCCTTTTGGCAAAGGAAAATTCCAAAAAAGCCCCTGAGAAGGTATCAGTTTGAATATGGAAAACTGAAGCTGACGCCACCTTCTCCCAAACTAAAAGTGGGCAGTTGCACACCAAAAAGATTTCCCCAAAGATTTCCAACTCCTGAAACATGTACAGAGCAAGCATATTAAGGATAGCACCGTCACATTTTTCCCAGCTCAGAACCTGGAAGTAATTAGTTACAAATAATGAGTTACTGGTATTTTGTCTCTTTCCTGAAATCAGATGTAGACTTAGAACTTAGAAAGTAAGCCGGGTTTTCCCATCAGTGCGGACACAAAATGAGAGAAGGACCTCCTCTAAACATCTTAAGATTACTTTTGGGGCTTTGAGATGTGCAAAGAGGGCAAGCTGTCCATAAAACCAGCACCCACAACTTGCCAATCCAGGCAGTGCTGTCTGCACCCTCCACCTTTCCATCCTGGCCCCAGTTCCACTAAAACCCGGTACGCACAAAACAATTGAAGCTTGACACTTTAACACACAGAAGAACTGGAAAAAATATTGTCTTTGTACTGAAGACAGTAAGATTTACGTGATGAAAGTTTACACAAACTGGATGAACAGGGGAAGACAAATTGTAAACATGTGTATTTGAAAAATATGTTTCATGACTATTTTGAAAGGATTTTGAAATGATATTACGTATTTTGTGTATGATAAAAAATAAATTAAAAAAATAAAATTAAAACCCAGTATGCACCACTGACGTTCTTCCTTCCACATGTTCTGGGGATTCTCTGGAGTTTCCAGTCTGATTCGGAGCAAATGAGGGACTCTTTTTACTTTAAAGAATCCTTCTAGAGCACAGATCGGACCCTTCTTTGGCCTGTTTTGGCCCTGTGTATCATCTATGCGCTGGCTTAGTGGCTAAAACGCCAGGTTTGATGATCGGAAAATCAGAAGGTTGGCAGTTCGAGGCCCTAGTGCTGCATGATGAGCTCCTATCACTAGTCCTAGTTTCTTTCTGTCAACCTAGCAGTTTGAAACATGCAAATGCAAGTAGATAGACAGGTACCACTTCTCAGTGAGAAGGTAACAGCATTCGGTGCAGTCATGTTGGCCACATTAGCACCAGAGCAGACAATGCTGGCTCTTGGGCTTAGTAACGGAGATGCGCACTGTGCCCTACAGTCGGTTACAACTAGACGTTCACCTTTACCTATAATCTAAACAGGTCATTGCAGAAACATGACAGGAACGTTTCTTTTCCTCCATGCCCACCATAATCTAAACATTTGGTGAGAACACCTGAGAGGAATATTTAACAAATGAATGAATTAATGGATATTCTCCAAAAAGTACACAAGAGGAGGCCTCAATGAAACCGCCAAGAAGGAGCGCTCACCTGCCACCATGAGGGTGAAATCAAAGCCCTTCTTCACAGATTTCCGGTGCACCTGGTTGGGTAGGGTGGCAAACCCCACATACTGCTTCTCGTGGTCCTGCAAAACAAAGGCACGCAGCAATTGGTCACAGAGGATCAATGTGCTCTGAACTCTCGGGAGCAAGCCCAAGCTACCCACAAAGAAAGGTCAGCATTGCTTCAAACCATACCATCCATTTTATTCCGGGACACGAGACCACCTCCCAAAACAACACTTAGATCAAGGACAGAGCTTGGAACAGTTTGTTTTGTAATAAATCATAAAATTAGCAATAAAATTTTATTTTTATCCCCCCTCTCCCATAGGATTGAGGTGGCTTACAACACAATAGAATACACAAAAATACAACAATACAAAGTAAAACCCGTTATCCTTCCCTCCCTCCAAACAACAACATTATAATCCATATAACAGCATTAAAATATCACTAATTTAATAAAACAAAGTTTTGGACTTTGTTGCTGTGTGCCTTCAAGTCATTTCTGACTTATGGCGCCCCTATCCTGGGGTTTTCTTGGCTTGGCAGGTTTCTTCAGAGAGGGTTTGCCACTGGCATCCTCTGAGGCTGAGAGGGTGTGACTTGCCCAAGGTCACCCAGTGGGTTTCCATGGCCGAGCCAGGATTCAAACCTTGGTCTTCAGAGCTGAAACCACTACGCCACGCTGGCTCTCCGTTCATCCTGGATGACTGTTCGGTTTGGACCACCGCTCCCAGAATGCTTCAAACTACCATGGCCAGCAGCTCTTTGAGCGAGGGGATTCTGGGAATTGTAGTCCCATTTCCAAGCTAAGATTAGAAGCAGAGTTGGGGATTTACAGTGGCTAAACCAGCTGGCACTTGCTTGAAAACCGCAAATATAAAACTTAAGGGGAGCCTAAGATAGGCAACTGCAATGGATCCTTGCCAGGGTTTAGGGACCCTGGCAGCTGCCAAGGATGCCAGGTGCTAGTGCCAGCCCTGCCATGTGCCTTCCTTCTGTGACATGGAACTTGCCAGGACATGGTTTTTAGCAAGTATTTTAAAAGTAGCTTGGTCAAAATATACTACCCATCATGGCCCTATGTGATTAGATTTTAAGCAGCCCTGAAACAAATTCAGAGTGTGCAGGGGAAGATCACGGGGCTCATCATTTTTTGGTGGCTCCAAATGAAGTACATGCTGTGATTTTGAGGGATTCATAACCAAGCCAAAGTGTGCTTTTTCCAATAAAACCTCCGCTGAAAAGTAGATTTATGAGCCCCACTTCTTGCCTTCCGTCTCGCTGCAAAGGCTCCTTGTGGCCAATTAATGAGAAGTCAAAAGCGTTTCCCTAAATCAGGCATTTCAAGAGAGTCTCAAGCAGAGAGATGTCCAACGGTGAAACTGTGACGTCGGAAGAGCTCATATATGAGTCTCCTTTCTCATCTCTTTGGAAAAGGGACAGCAGAGAGAGTCCAATGTTTGCATCTCCATTCTCCTGACCTGAAAGACTAGAGATATAGTCAACGCTGGAAGAGCAAATGCTCCACAGTCCTTACAGGTTAAGTCCCTGCTTCCACACACATCGTAGTGGATGCTTGTACTGTGATGCTGTTACAGGGTGCATCTACACTGTAGAAATAATGCAGTTTGACATGACTTTAAGTGCTGGAGCACCATCTTATGGAATCCTGGGATTTATACTTTTACCAGGTCTTCAGCCTTTCTCCACGAAAGAGTGCTGGCGCCTCACCAAACTACGAAACCCAGGATTGTGTAGGATGCAGCCATGGTGGTGCTACATTGCATTATTTCCAATAGTATAGATGCCCCTATGTCAACCCTCCATAGCCACCGAACAGGGTCATTCCTCAGTCGCCTATTTGGCATAGCAGCCTCCTCAAGGAGGATTTTTTTTCACTCCAAAAGATTTGTTTTTACACTTTATCTCAGCCAAAAAGTCAATAAACCTGTTGATAAATATTTGCAAAATCTGGAAAGTTTCTCCTAGCCTCCTGATCTCTTCCTCCTGTAGCCCAGCACTTGATCACTCAACTTTCTTTGCAAGTACTTCGCAAGACACTCAACTTTCTTTGCAAGTCCTCTGGATTATGCATGGCCACAACTACAGAGAAGGGAAATGACGTACCATGAGCCCTTAGTATCCCCTGAGGTTTGGTTCCAGGACCTCTCGGTGATCCCAAAATCCATGAATGCTCAAGTCCCGTTCAGTAAAGTGGTATAGTAAAATGACGCCCCTTATATCAAATGGCAAAATCATTGTTTGCTTTTTGGGATTTAGATAGTTTGAAAAATATTTTCAAGCCGTCGATTGGTTCAATCCGTGGATAAAGAATCGGTGGACATGGAGGGCCAACTGTACAGTGTACAGTTCTCAGTTTTGACTGAAGACAGCTCACAGCTCAACACTACCAGAGATTGTTTTCTTGAAGTTCCACAATCCTGACAGGCCGAGAGGGGCTTAAAATGTGAGCGTCAAAGTCACCGTCCCTATAATGTTTACCTTGGTTTTAGTATAGGCAGCCGACTTCCTGTTGGCCTCCTATGGGGACAGAAAGTCACGGTCCTGCTTATTCCAAAGGAATTCCAACTCTACTCAGCGGACAACTTCTGAATACCCTATTCATAACTTGCGATAACTACGGAGGTTTCCTTGGCTGCTCTCAGCTCTTACTACACAGAGGCCTCTTTCTCCCACCTCTGGCGCCCTTTGAGGACCGTTATTCCAAGATCTTTTCAGCTTGCCTCGACTCAGCTATCTCCATCCACCATTTCAACCCTCCAAGTTTGGGAAATGTGTGCACAAAGGGCATTGGCCGAGAGACAGGGCTGGTCCTCAAAGCTTTGGCATTGGCCAGAGCTCCTAGATCAACGGTTCTCAACCTATGGGACGCAACTCCTTTGGGAGTCAAACAACCCTTTCACACGGGTCACCTAGGACCATTGGAGAACACATATTTCTGATGGTCTTAGGAACCGAGACACCGCTCCTCTATGGCTGGGAGTCACCACAAAACGAGGAACTTTGGGACATAGACTTAGGCTGTCCTGCCCCAGGGCCAACAAAAACATGGGTCCAGCATTGCAAACAGACTCTTGAGAAAGAAGCTCCCTTCACTCCCTAAAAATCCAAACTGAGAAGAAGTGAGTGTTCATCAGACTCTGGGATTCAGATCAGTCCTTAGTATGACTTATGAACCTGCCTTCTGCAGATTCAGGGATCTTTTGCATTAGACAGTGGTTCCCAAATTTTGGTTGGCCAGATATTTTGGACTTCACTTCCCAGAACTCTTGACGGTTGGCCAAGCCAACTAGGACTTGAAAGTTGGAAGTCTGAAACACCTGGATATCCAAAGTTTGGACATCACTGCACTAGACAGTTATTGTGCTATATTCCACTTGAACTGCCATGGCAACATCCTAAGAAATCCAGTGATTTTTAGTTTCAGGAGGCACTAGAGCTCTCTGGCGCAGAATCTTAAAGCAAAGCTCTGGTGCCATGACCAACTCCTTCCTAAGCTAAATACTCCTTCCTCAGCTAGCAATGCCAGGAGAAGAGACTCCACCTAAATCTTAGGAAGAACTTCTTGATGGTAAGAGATGTTTGATGGTAGAAGACACTGCCTTGGAGGGTGGTGGACTCTCCTTCTTTGGAGGTTTTTAAACAGAGGCTGGATGGCCATCTGCCAGGAGTGTCTTCCTGCCTAACAGAATGGGGTTGGACTGGATCTTCTTTGGCGTCTCTTCCAACTCTATGATTCTATGAATGGAGTGGGAGTCAAATTTGGTAACACCAACATGCAGGAGCTCTCCTGGTTTTCGCCAGCCCTGCTTGTAGATGCCATGAATTAAACCTGAGACTTCTGCATGTGACACCTGATGGGCATTGCAGTCTGGCAACATCTGGAGGGCCAACAGCAGGACAAACATTTGCTCCTGGCCCTTCCATACCAGGCAGCGGAGTCTGCTTGTCTCCCAATTCCCTACCATATCGGAGGTTATTACTTCTGGAGCTCAGAGAGATTGTCCAAAATAAAACAGCCACTCCCAGGCACTAGGGCTTGAGTTCACATTACACTATAGTGCCACGATTCCACTTGAACTGCCATGGCTGCATCTTATGGAATCCTAGGATTTGCAGTCTGAAGAGGGCATTAGAGCGGCCTGACTGACAAATTTCAGTACCCTTCCCTAAAAATACAAATCCCCGGATTCCATAAGAGGGAACCATGGCAGTTCAAGTGGAATCATTTGTAACTTTGCAGTATGAAACGGCCCAGGGTCCTCTAGGGTCCTCAAACCAGGAGAAGGATATGAACCCACCTTTTATTTCACATAATGAATGGCAATGGTCAGAAGAGCTGAAAGGAACCCCCAAGATCATGTATTCCATCACTCCGCTTCAGGAACTCTACTACAGTATTATAGCATCCCAGATATATGGTCCAGTGGCATCACCTCTAGCCAAACCATCTTCTGAGGTCATTTGTTCTACTGTCAAACAGCTGATCCCATCAAGACGAGCTTAGAAAAGTTAATTTTGGGGTTACAGATCTCAGAATCTCCAGCCAACATGGCCAGGATGACTCAGGGTGCTAGACGCTGTAGCCCAAAAGGTCTTATTTTTCCACCTCAAGCTCTCTATCTTCCCTATTTTTGTCAAAATGCCCTTTTGTGGTTTGAAATTGGTTCTGGCCCTGCCTTCCAGAATGTGAGCTGGGGAACCTGGGATCTCTCCGGTGTAGTTGGATTACCAACTCCCATCAGCCCTAGCTATAGTGGCCAATAGTCATGGTTGCGCATCTGCGCATCCAGCAGCATCTGAAGGACCACCAGCTTCCCTAAAGCAACAGAGCTTAGATTTGCATCAACATCTGGAATCTATCAATTCACCCAAGTCACATTAACATAAATTAGTTATGTGTTTTTTTAAAACTTAAGAACGTTTCACAGTTGCTTGTGTCTCCATACTCTGCATACTTGCTCGGAAAGATGTATGGGTTGGATAACAACCCCTGATGTCACCTCAACTCTCATTTCAAAATAAATAAGCAAAGACTACCATCTTCCACATTCTTACGCTGGAGTAAGTCACTCCGAACTCTGTGAATTTCCAAAAAGCAAGCGCTTGGGAAACATTACTATCTGGATTATAACTCCCGGTGTTGGCCGATGAGAATGAGAATGCCGATGAAGAATTGTGGACATTGTAGTCCAAAAATATAAACGTTCCGAGCTCTGCCAAATAGACAGAAAACAGGAACAGGAGGGGTGTGAGGCTTTTTGAAACCAGAAACAGATACCGCAAAATAGATATTGTCCCTGCTCAACAGACATATAATGCTCCATTTGAAAAATATTATCAGTCACCCTTCCTCCTGATACATTTTGTCTTCTCGTGCCAAGGCTGATACACCCAGTAGCATTCAAGGGCAACACTGTCAGTACTTTTTTTGAGATTAGAAATGACGGAGATACACTCAGAAAAGGCTTGCAATGATTCTTAGCTTTAAAAGGAGTCCTACCATTCAGCAGAGGGATGAAATCAGGTCAGGTTGAAGATGCTGGAGGGCAGCATCAACTGTCAGCCCCTATGCCATCCTCTCTGCCCGCTGTTGAGAGAGCCACGCATTCTGGATGGCCTGTCCTGACCTCTGAAATTGCCTTCAGATGTAGTGGAGAATGGTGTTCCCATTGTCAATACTGAAGTGAAATTCAGCTGGCAGTTCTGTCAGCTTCTCTGTATGCCAGCTGTGCCTCAGGCAGCAAAGTATCTTGGGCCAGCCTTCAACGCTTTCATCCTTTATCCTGTACACCAGGGAACCAATTGCATAGGTTGCATCTACACTGCAGAAATAATGCCGTTTGACACCGCTTTAACTGCCCCAGCTCCATGCTATGGAATTCTAAGAATTATAGTTCAGTAAAGGCCAGTACATACGGGCGCTTTGTGGCGCACTTGGGCCAAAATTAGGGCTAGATAGGGCTGGGTGTCCAGACGCGCCCAGCCCTAGTGATGTCACAGGTGCATGTGCCCATCCACACAGCGGGCACCACAGCTGTGGCACAGCATACAGACATATCTCTGCAGACATGGCATCATTGCCACAAAAAAGGAGCCGCCTAGAGCAGCTCCTTTTTTAGTGCGCATCTGTGCAGCAGCATGCGGCTGCGGCTGCACAGATGCGCAGCATACAGGGGCGGCTTTGAACCGCCCGTCTGTACTGCCCCTAAGATATTTTGCTTTCTCTGTCAAAGAGCCACCGCAAATGACAAATCCCATCATTCCATAGCAGGAGCCTTGGCAGTTAAAGGAATGTCAAACTGCATTATTCTTGCAGTGCAGATGCAGTCCTAACTGTTGCTGTTGCTGCTCAACCTTCACCATCCTCATTTCCCTTGAAATCCCTACCCATTTGTCACTGTTTTTCAGGGCTCAATCATATCCTAAGAGAGAGAAGAAATGGAGTCTGGAGTCAACACTGAAGGATGACTTCATGCACAGAATTATTCTCTGGTCTGCAAACTTGGAAGCTGTTTGTAAGTAGTTTACATCTGAGTAGGCAAGAATGGTGTAGTGGTTTGAGCATTGGACTACGACTTGGCCATGGAAACATACTGGGTGATCGTAGGCAAGCCACTCTCTCTCAGCCTCACAGGAAGGCATCCCCTCTGAACAAATCTTGCCAAGAAAATCCTGTGGTTTTTAGGACTGCCGTAAGCTGGAAATGACTTGAAGGCACACATCAACAACAAGGCATGCACAGAAGTGATATCTGCTCTCAGTGCCTGAAAAGTGAATGGCTGGGACCTTTCTCCTGAATAAATATGCCTACTATTGAGCTCTGTCTACCAAGATCCTTCCCCCAAGCTGAGAAAGCTTCCTCACCCCCGCTCTACTGGAAATGAGCTTTACAATATTCTCGCAGAGCTATCTGCAAAAACATTTTTTTTCAAATGAGTGAGATGACTCATCCGATGACCATCAGAAATGCAATCCCACAAATTTCAGTTCTTGCTGAGCCACAAATGTGGACCCATTCCCAGATTGTGAATCCAGGATTGTGACTGAGTAGAAGTGGAACATGGGCAGGTCCTGTGTCATCCCATTTATCTCGATACCTATTTGTGAAGCTCCTCTGTTTGCGGAAACAGTTCTGGAAGAAGATCACGTACTTTATATTCTGATCAGGTATTTCTCCCTCCCCACCTGCATCTCAGTCCCCGCCACCAAGCAGCTTCAGGCCTCAAAATGCACCCAGGGGCATCCTTCCCACGTGGAATCCTACATCATGCTTTGCTTCTGCCATCTTCCCTCATTTTCATTCAGGTCAGTTGCTGCGTTCGCCTCCACACATGCGCAGCACACCCAAATTCATGATCACATCACACACACACAAACAGAGAGAAAGCTTGAGCGAGAAAAGAGAAAGGGAGAGTGCAGATGATGGTACTTTGTGATGAAAGGAGCCTATTTTGGGGAGGGGAGAAGCAGCTAAAAAGCACACCACAACCAAAGCAAAACACAATATATATGTATGTCATAGAATCATAGAAATACATACACACACACAAGTATATACAAACACACACACACCTAGGTACTTAATCTGCATTAAGTATGGTGCTCATGCAGGATAACCCTTATTTTCAATTCAGCATTTGAGCCATGCTCACTTATAACTATTCCTTTCAACTTGCTGGGGATTCTGAGAACTCAAGTCCAACAACATCTGGGGATCCACAGCTGGGAACCCCTGACTTACAGTGATAGCTACCAAGACAAATGGCTTTAAAATGAGGACTGGGCAGATTCATGTGGTATCCTTGGATCCGAGCCATGCGGATGGGGCGGACTGGCATTGTAGTCTGAAGCAACCAGAGATACCAGGCTGCCCTGTCATTGATGTATGAAAGCTAAAAGGTAGGAGGTAGGAAGTCCTGAGTTCAAATGTCAGCACAGCCTCCTGAATTCAGATAGGGCTCTTAGGAAATCTTAGGCCTGGTTTGACTATCAGCTGATCTGCGGTTTATTCAGCAATATTGGCCTACTGTGCAAACTTGCTGTAAGCCAGCCATAGGCAACCTGTCTCCCTCCAGTTGTGTTGGACTGCAGCTTCCATCAGCCGTATCCAGCATAAGCCAATGGTAACAGAACATGAGAGTTGAAGCCCAACAATATCTGGAGGTCCACAAGCTACCTAACCCTGTAATATACATTGCCAAGATCATTCATGCACCAGGGTACTTTGGCCACCTGATACTAGCTGTGGACACACTCTGGAACCCAGACAGCTACATTGCCCTGGTTTTTTGGCTCCTCTGAAGTTCTGGAGAGCCACAGCATGTCAGAGCAGCTGCCATTTCGGGCAACTGGAAGTGACATTTGGGATAGATGACTTTCTTCAGCTGCAAAAAATGGGGGGACTGTTGATCCCTAAATAAAATCAGTGCGCATCTCAGCAAAGGGACATCCCTAACCCAAGGTGCTGATCATGGCAACCGGAGATCCTGGCTTTATGGATTGCCCCCACACTTTCTAGACATCCATATTGAATATGGGGGCACCAGGGGACTGGGGACCTGTCCCTGCATTCCCTTTTCTGCTGTAGACATATGAAAGCTCTGCCCTCACTTTCTGCACCCCAGCACCCTCCAGATGGGTTAGAGCTGGCTGTGGAGGATGGGGATTGTAGCCCAACGCATCTGTTAGGTAGAGGAGTGTGGAAGGCTAGCTTGCACATCTATAATGGGCAAAAAGGAGTGTCATTGTGATTCAAAAAATCCTCCCCATTTGCATTCATTTGCACACCCTCAGAGTGTGGCGGAGTTTCCTTCTAAACAGAGGCCAGGTGGCCATCTGTCGTGCGTGTGCACATGTTTGTGTGTGTGTACTTTGTGCCTTCTTGCACAATAAATCTTAAATAATAAAAATAAAACTTTGATTTGTACCCCACTTTTTGTAAAAACAATCAGAGCAGGTTGAACTGGATTGCCCTCGGAGTCTCTTCCAGCTCTATGATCCTGTGATTGTACAGTATGATTCTTCCCCACCATAAATTTCCTTGGGGAAACCAAAGCACCACTAATCTTTCATACTTTGTTCCCCCTCCCTGCTCCACCACTGTAGTATGGAAGTAAGGATTTCGTTTTATACAATAATCTGGAGAGGCAAGAGCTCTGCTGGATCTGACCCAAGGCCTAGCCAGTCCAACTTGCTATTCACAGCAACCAACAAGATGCCCACAGGAAGCTTGCCAGGGGCCTACCAGATGCCCATGTGAAACGGCACCCTTGGTCCTTCCATCCCCAGAAACGGGTACATAGAGACATGCTGCCTCGGATACTGGAGGTGAGAAGCAGGAATCCTGATAAGGAGCCACGGATGGCTCCCACCTCCATGAATTTATCCAGTCCCTGTTGAAAGCCCTTCAGGTTGGCAGCCATCACTACGTTAGCCATATGGCTTTGGACAGCAAACAGCAGGGAAGGGTTTGGCTTTCATTGGGATGCTACCAATCTGTGCTTCAATTTGGCTGGGTTCGAGGGCCCTTTATCCCCTTTGTTGTGCTTCCCCCTCCTTTTTGCTACAAAAGCTTTACACTTCGGGTAGTGCACAAGACAAGAAGCCCTCTTAAGACACACAATACAAATCCTAGGCACCTTTTGCTTTCTCGTCTTTTTTAACAGGGGATTTGTCCTGAATCAAGCCTCGCCTCCTTTTTTCACATGCGAAAGAAAAGCCGGTCTACAACAAAATACAATCCATGACAGCTAGTCCTTCTTATGTCCAAATCCCCATTGCAGAGCAAGCAGAGCAAAAGATGTGCATCTCCCACCCCAGTGTTGGCTTGCCAAGGAACATAAAACAGCCCAGATTTCCTACCGGGAACAACATAAACAGAGACCTGTATGGAGACATAGACATTTGGGTGTGAAAGCCACAGTCACAACCCCAGAGCTCTATGCATGCACGTTGGCATGAGAAACACACTTACCATTCTCACACCTGCGCCGATGATCCAAAACAGGCCACTGGGGAGGCTCGGATACCCCACAGGGGCAGGAGACAAACCGAGGCAAGGCGGGAACACCCTCAACACCCCCAGATGCTCAATAGCCAGGGAAGCGGTCCATTTCCAAAAACGGAACCTCAAAAGCAAACCAGGCTCTCCATGCTAGCACATGGCTCTCCATCTTTATGTGCCCAGGATCTGATGCGATTTCTTCCACCTTAGCCCAATCTGAGCACGCAAGGGAAAGCATTGGTTGGAGGGAGGACGCAGAAATAGGCTGGCATTTCGTGGCTTGCCTTTTATAACCCATCACCATCTCATTGGTGCCTGGGCCACTGCTGCACAGACGCACATATATGCTCACATATATATACACACACACACACACACACACACACCCAGCCCATTCCTTCCACAAATCCCCGGCCCTCAGCTCTTTTATTTTTTGGTCCCTCCTTACCGGCTTGGTCCTGCTGTCTTGCCCTTTGAGAGCCTCTTCTTGGGCTAAACGCTTCTCCTCGGGCACCATTCTGGATTTTTCCTCCCCCCTGCCCAGCCTCCTGCTCTCTGGCTCAGCTAGGACTATAAATATACCCTTGTACCTTCAGCTTGGCTGAATGACTTCGCTGGTTCTGAGTCCTTGGCGAAAGCAGCCTCTCTACTAATCGCTCCTGAATAATGATTGAATCCATAATAACCAACGGCAGGCAAGACCGGGTGTCACCATGGGCCAAAATAAAGAGAAAGCCCAACCCATGCGGTCCCTCCCAGCTTTGACTAAATCCATAAGGCAGCTACTCCCGCCCACACATGCACACACTGCACACACTGAACACACACACAGCCTGGGCCTTTTCTGCAAGGCAAAGCACTCCGACAACAGCCAGCTGGCTAGAATTTCCTGTCCTCCTCTTGCACACCAGGCGGGTGGAGCAGGAAAAAATACAGACAAGCACGACAACTGCAGGAGAGTGACCCTTGGAGGGTGGCACGCTCCCCCCACCCCCACCCCGGGCCGGCTCATAATGGCAGCACAATGCCAGTCTGAGTCTCTGGGATGTACCCCCAAGAGAGGTAGAGAGGCCTGGGGTATCAACACTAGCACCAGGAGAGCCGAGGGCCATTCAGCACCATGAGCAGAGGCGGCCACAATGAGACCATTTTGGCTTGCAAAATGTGAAGTGAAGCAACACCCATGGTGACACAGGCGGCTTCCTGGAAGGCCGTGAAATCCGGGGTCTAAAATGTCCCAACCACTGGGTTCAAGTCTCTGTCACAGAATCATAGAGTTGGAAGAGACCACAAGGGCCATCCAGTCCAACCCCCTTCGGCCATGCAGGAACTCTCAATCAAAGCATCCCCGACAGATGGCCATCCAGCCTTTGTTTAAAGACCTCCAAAGAAGGAGACTCCAACACAGTCTCCAAGGAAGGAGTGTGCTCGACTGTCGAACAGCCCTTACTGTCAGGGAGTTCCTCCTAATGTCTAGGTGGAATCTCTTTTACTGCAGTTTGCATCCATTGTTCCAGGTCCTGTTCTCTGGAGCAGCAGAAAAGAAGCTTGCTCTTTCCTCAATATGACATCCCTTCAAATATTTAAACAGAGCTATCCTATCACCCCTTAACCTTCTCTTCTCCAGGCTAAACATTCCCAGTACCCTAAGTCTTTCCTCATAAGGCATGGTTTCCAGACGCTTTGACATTTTACTTGCCCTCCTTTAGACACATGGCTCCAGTTTCTCCACATCCTTTTTGAATTGTGGTGCCCAGAACTGGACACAGTATTCCAGGTGGGGTCTGACCAAAGCAGAATACAGTCACACTGTCCACCCTTTCTGTTCCCCCCCCCCCACCTCCTCAGCCCTTTCTTGCAGCATCTTTTTAGATCAGGGTAGAAAAAGTGTAGCTGACGGACCGCGTGCCAGCCTGTTTTGCAGATCCCAAAGTCCCCCAGTTTTAAATTTTCTGCTGAAAAAAATGGTCCTAAGTTACAAAAGTCCACCCATGCCACCCCTCACGAAAGGAGCAGTTGGGATCACTTTGTCTGCTCACTCTGGCCAAACCCTTCCTAAAATAAATAAATGTGCCAACAAAACTCAGCCAAGTGACTTACGGTTCTCCCAGGCTAAACTGGGAGGAATCTATTGCAGCCCAAAAAAGACCAGATTGTGGCATGGCTTGCTGGGGGAGATCCACCAAATCACCAATTTGGACGGCTTCAAAAAAACTGTTTAGATGGATCTCTTCTGGCAGGCCTTCCCAGAATAGTTCTACCAAGCTATGAATGACCCCCCCCCCGTTACACTTTGCATATCCTATGTATTTTAAATTGTAAGCCGCTTTGATTGCCTTACAGCAGAAAAGCGGAATATAAATAAAAGTTTTATTTTTTATTATTTAATTGCCTGATAGAATTGTCATGACGAGTGCCTTGCAAGATCCATACACGGAGAGACACATGAAAACTATCATAGAAGAATAGCATTGGAAGAGACCCCCAAGAGCCATGCAGTCCAACCTCCTGCCATGCAAAAATCCTGTGTTTTGTGCGTGCTTCTATTTATAAAAAAAGGAGGCACACTAGACCTAATGCTGCCCTGAATTGCATTAGGTTATAAATCTATAGGACTCTTGTTCAAAACATACTGCAGAAATAATTCAGTTTGAGAGCACTTTAACTGCTCTGGCTCAATTCTAGAGGTAGTTTTGTGAGACATTTGAGCTTCTCTGTCAGAGAGAGCTTTGGTGCCACAATAAACTACAGTTCTCAGGATTCCCTAGCACTGAGCTAGGGCAGTTAAAGCAGTCTCAAAGTGGATCCTTTCTGCAATGCGGACTGGACCTCAGACAGCTGTTTTAGTACATTCGCACTGTCTCTTCAACAATGAAGTCAAGTCCTGTTTAGACTTGGGTCCCATCTCCAAGATATCTCATTGTGTATACACAAAACATTCCCAGATCTGGACAAATCCAAAACCCAAAACGCTTCTGGTGTTGTACAAGTGTATTATATAAGGTAAAGAATACATTGTATGTTCCTCAAGCACCAAAGAGATTTTCAGCGTGTAAAAAATGTGAACATCTTTCCCATGGCGTCAACATTTCTGGGAATTCTACATCTGTAGTTAGAAGTGGGATGCAAGCCCATCAAATCAAGTCTCAAATACTGAGTAAATCCTACCAATTCGATGGATCTACTCTAGTCAAACCCAAATAGGATTTAGGCTATTGCTTGATAAGCATCTGTCATTGGAGACAAACATCTGCTCAGCCCTTTATCCCTGTGATTTATTTTCAGAGTTGTAAAGCCATTAGCCCTGTTTCCAAGTGTCTGCCTACGTTGTTCTGTTGTGCTGAAACTATAAAGAGCGCTGTTGCACCTTGAGGAATTATTAACAGAGAACAAGATCCTTTTTTTTAACTTGGTGGAGCATAAAATTCTACCAGCATATCTCTGCTGTGGATAGGTCAATGGTGAGGCCAGAAAAGGCTGATGTTCATAAAATCCTAGAGTTGGAAGAGACCCTAAAGGTCATCCAATCCAACCCCATTCTGCCATGCAGGAAAACACAATAAAGCCTTCCCGACAGATGGCCATCCAGCCTCTGTTGAAAAACCTCCCAAAAAAAAGAGATTCCACCACACTCCAAGACAGCATCTTCCAGATTCTATGACTGTTGAACAGCTCTTGCCTCTGAGAATTTCTATCTAATGTTTAGGTGGAATCTTTTTTCCTGTAACTTGAGTCCGTTGCTCCATGTCCTGGTCTCTGGAGCAGCAGAAGACAAGCTTGCTCCCTCTTCCCTATGATAGTCTTTCAAATATTTTCAGATATTTAAAGCATAGTGACTGAGCAGGTTCTGCGTCCTCTGGGCTTTGGTCGGGTCAGGCTTTTGCTTTTTGTAATCCTGCAAAAATAGGGCCCAAACAGACAGGCCAAAATAAAGCTGCTTCGGGTCACTTTGGAGGTATGCTATTTAAATAATGCATGCGTCCTAAGAGGCCAGAAGTCCTAAGGACTGGAGCGCAGCTTCTGGCCTC
Source organism: Urosaurus nigricauda (assembly GCA_034509955.1). Lineage (NCBI taxonomy): Eukaryota > Metazoa > Chordata > Lepidosauria > Squamata > Phrynosomatidae > Urosaurus > Urosaurus nigricauda. Next base: position 18,121,397 of record JAOEGL010000014.1, on the reverse strand, counting down.
TTAAGATGCATGTGTCAGTTAAACAGTATACCTCCAAAGTGACCTGAAGCAGCTTTATTTTGGCCTGTCCGTTTGGGCCTTTTGACATTTCTCTAAGCATGCCACTACCTCTCTCTCTATCTCTATCTCTCTCACACACACATATATAATATTCTTTGCCTTCCATCATTCCACGTCCATCAGTTTGCACCACCTGGGTTTGCTATTAGAAGGATTATTCCCAGCATATGGGGAACCATAGCCCACAAGCCGGATTTTAGAAGACAGGCATGAAAAAGTGTTGATGGGATCGGAAAGAACAGAAAGCCCAAACGCCGGCAAAACTGTCTTTCCTGACAACACATCATCAGAACAGTTAAAAATAGACCTTTTTATAGAACTCAAGCTGCTGTTTAGAAGTAGGAAGGAGTGGGGAGCTGGGAAATGCTCCAAGCGGCAGAAATTTCCTTTTCCATGACAGCTGTTGCATCACATAATTACCCTCGCCTGATTCACACTACCACTTTGCTTGGAGTACAACCATTTTCATTTTTGCTCCCTACGCGTGTTTGAAAAACTCAAAAGCTGGGTCCTGCTGAACTGTATCGTGGACGAGTTTGCCTTTATGGATGCTCTAAGCCAGTGGCTCCTCCAGAAGTTTTGGCCTTCGGTGCTTCGAAACCTCGCACAGCGTGCCCAATTGGTAGTGTTAAAATCCAAAACATCTGGTGGGCCAAAGGTTGAGAATCACTGCTCAGAGCTTCAGCATCTATGTTCCTCAACTTTGGGTCTCCCAAAACTTCAGACAGAAAAACCAGCAGTTAGATATTCTGGGATTTGAAGTTCAAAACATCTGGAAGACCAAAAGTTGAGAATCACTGCTCGGAACTTCAGCATCTTTGGTGTCAGCTCACCAACGTTTCTCAACATTTGGCCTCCCAAATATTTGGAACCAGCTCCCCAAAATTTCAGACAGAATAAGCAGCAGCCAGACATTCTGGGATTTGAAGCTCAAAACATCTGGAGGACCAAAAGCTGAGAACCACTGCACTAGGTTATACATATATCTGTGCAGACAGATGAGGGATGTGGTGGCTTAGTGGTTAAGATGCCAATTCTGATGATCGGAAGATTGGAAAATTGGCACTTCGAGGCTCGAGTGCAGCATGATGGGGATGAGCTCCTGTCACTGGTCTCAGCTTCTGCCAACCTAGCAGTGTGAAAGCATGCAAATGCAAGTAGATAGATAGGTACCCCTTAAATGCAGCTTCAGAGATCGCAGGGAGTTCCTGATTTCAACCTCCATTTGGCAAGCTTTCCCTCTTACTCATGAACAGTGCGGCAGGACAGTCAGGGCATGGGGGGGTTTATGCACAGGGATTTTTCCATGCTCAGGAACTACAACCTCACTTGCTGTCACCAGCCCACTCACCCACCTGCACCCCAAGCTAGCATCTTCCCTTTGGATTTAGCTGCAGTACTCACAGGAGCTGAGAGAAAGCATTTCCCCAATATATTTAATAATATATCATTGTGAGCTGTCTTGTAATGCCGGATACACACAATCAGTTTGTTTGAAGTAGTGTACAGCAAATTTCATTTTTGCTCCCTATGTGGCTAGGTTATAATAGCAATAGCAAGTACCTGTCTATACCGCTTACCAGTGAACTAGCACTCTCTAAGTGGTTTACAATCTTATTGTGACTTTGTGTTTTTAATTGTGTTGTAATCCCGCCTCGATCCGCAGGGAGAGGGAGAGACAGGAAATATAAATAATAATAATAATAATAATAATTATTATTATTATTATTATGCCAATTGTCCCCAACAAGCTGGGTACACATTTTACTGGCCTACAAAAGGAAAGCTGAGTGGACCTTGGAGCCCTGCATGGGATCGAACACACAACCTTGTGGCTACCCTACTGGCATTTAACCAGTGCGTCTCCAATATATGGATACCACATGTATAAAACATACAGTTGTCAAAGGACCTTATCAGATGCGGGAAATTGGAAGTATAATCTAATGGCAATCCAAATACAATCATGGGGTTTCACGTTATTGCAAATTAAAGTATCTCACGCGATTTCGGGCAAAAGGGAAGTCATTCCAAACACAATAATGGGTTTTACGTTATTGCAAATTAAAGCATCTCATGCAATTTTGGGCAATGGGGGGTCATTTTCGGGTAATGGGAAGTCATTCTGAACACATTCAGAATGCAATTGGGATTCACGTAAATTCACTAAACTAGCGAATTCACATGAATTCGAACTGGCTCCATTTGCAATAGAGAGAAATTCCTCCCGTCTGATAAGGTCCAAAGTGACACAGAATGCAACAGGATAGAGGGAAATGCAAACTGCAATCCTCACCCTTGCTAAAGGGCTATGGGAGGCGATATGGGTCATACAAACCTTTGAAATGATCAGTTAATATTGATGGGTGAAAGCAATAAGCCTACCTACCCCCCCCCCCAAAAAAAATTCAGTCCCCTTGGAGTCAAAATCTTCTTTGAGATGATTCCTTGTGTTGTATGTGCAATTGCGGGGTTGTTGTGCGCCTTCAAGTCATTTCCAACTTATGGTGACCCTAAGGGGTTTTCTTGGCAGGTTTCTTCAGCAGGGGGTTGCCCTTGCCAGTCTCTGAGGCTGAGAGAGTGTGACTTGCCTAAGGTCATGGCTGAGCCGGGACATAGTATTAATATACGTAGGCGCTGCTTGTCAGACAACCAGGTACCAAGCAACATCTGCGGAAATTCCTTCTCCTACACAACCATTAAAGGGACAGGAGCCATCTCCAGCTCTCACTCAAGACAAGCATAATTTATCTTTCTTTATATTATACTGTATTACTCGTGTGTACTATATTGCAACATTACCGGTATCTCTCAAGAAGGAAATTGAGAAGGATAGAGGAAATGAGACAGCAACAACTGTGGTGCGCCTCGACCGCCAGTGATTAAGTTGGCCAAATGCCCAGCTTTTCACATTTCCAAAATGTGGCTGCTAGGCGCTTCGAGGGCTTCACATCCCAGGACCTGACAAGGATCAAGGAGCGACTGGGCCCCAACCAAAAAGCCAAAGGGATTTTTAAAAAGGGCCCATTATTTTTGCAGAATTCTGTTGCTCCACTAGAGGGATGCACTAGACTGCGAGAGAGATTGCACTCCATCTCCCTTCGGTTGCCTTCGACTATGATGCCGGCAGCCTTAGCTAGGCCAGCATTTCCCCTCTGCAACCTTCTGTAATTCTTAAATAAATAACTATTCATCATTTCTTTTTCTGCTTCAACGTGCACCACCAAGAGTGGGCTGGGTTTTAGGCTCCGCAATACAGAAAAGAGAAGGAGGGTTGAAAATCACAGGGCTCAACAATTATTTTTTGCAGCTTGCTTCAAATTAAATCGACTACTCGATAAGAGCAGGATGAATGAGACCAGATTGCAACGCCTGTTTTTCCGGCTACAGCTGCAATCTCGCGGGGCTAGCTCTACCATCAGATAAAATAAGGCAACGGTCGTTCCTCATTCATTCTCCAGTTTCATCTCCCTTGCCGAAGGCCAGATGATGCCAAGGAGTGGCTCTCAGCTTTTGGCTGTCCATGTGTTTTGGACTTCCAGTCCCCAGAATCCTTGACCATTAACCATACTGGCTGGGGCTTCTGGGAGCTGAAGTCCAAGAGATCTGAAAGACCAACGGTTGAGAACCACTGTCCCAGGAGTCAAGTGCCAATCCAGCCAGCTACGTGGCAATGTGTTCAAATGAGACTTGGAGGATTCAGTTTCTCATCCTCCCAAGCTACGAAGCTCATTGTGTAACTGTGAATCTTGCAAAGGCAAAATGGAGAAGGGAGATATGTACACTCTCTTGAGCTCACTGAGCCAAGGTGGGGTGAAAATGCAAACAATAAATCAGAATCAACTTCCCTCTCGTTGTTTTACTTGAGTGCCAAGCTCAGCAGCCGTCTTCAGGAAAGACACAGCGGGTGCCCTATGGCAAGCCCTCCATCCTGGTTTCCCTCTGGAGACGCAGAATGGGGCTGCTTTTCTTCATTCAGCATTTGTCAAGGACACCACAAGGCTTGGCCTCCAGTCAACCGAGGCTGTCCTTAACCTCTACAGGAACAAATTTCAGCTCAAAGTGACAAACATTACGTTCGGGGCCAGCAGTATCAAAGTAGGCCAGTGACACAAAAGACACAGACCCCAGGGACTGGGCCCATTCTCACAAATGAGGATCCTCCTTTCATGCCCACGGTGGCACAAGAACAAAACTGCCGTCCTTTTGTGTCCTATCCTTGACAGAGTGAAATCAAAGGAGCCTAGAGGTGCTTTGTCTCCAGTTTGACAAGTCGGAGTGGAGACCCACAGAAGGAGTTTTCTGTTTTATGAATGGGCAGCTTATGGGACCCAAGTAAGCAGCCAGCCATCTGAACTATTCATGTGAGGTCCTCCACACTGTGGGAAGTCAGCTGTATTTGATGTTCTTTAAGACCTCGGTGTACAGAAAATAATAAGAATTATTATTATTTTTCAGTGGCAGATCATATGCCTAGAACACAAAGGGTTGTTGTTCTTGCTGTTGTGCACCTACAAGTCATTTCCCAATTGTGCAACCCTAAGGTCAACCTATCATGGAGTCTTCTGGGGCTGAGAGTGTGTGACTCACCAAAGGTCATCTAATGCATTCCTTCGGCCAAGCAGGGAATCAAATCCTGGTCTCTAGAGTCATAGGAGTTTATCAGACGACGGAAATTGGAAGTATAATCCAATGGCAATCCAAACGCAATCATGGGTTTTATGTTATTGCGTATTAAAGCATCACACGCAATTTCGGGCAATGGGGGGGTCATTTTCGGGTAATCGGAAGTCATTCTGAACACATGCCGAACACAATTGGAATTCACGTAAATTCACTAAACTAGCGAATTTACGTGAATTCGAATTGGCTCCAATTGGCTCCATTTGAAATAAAGAGAAATTCCTCCCATCGGATAAACTCCATAGTCCAACACTCAAACCACTACACCACACTGGCTCTCTCCCACAAAAGTTTCTACGCCACCCTGGAGCCCTCCAGATGTTTTCAACTATAATGACCATCAGCCCCAGGCAGCATGAATCAATCTGTCAGTCTTTCTTGAGATCCCACTTTGTCCCCAAGACAAACACTCGAGGTGACTTACAGAATCAAAACACAGTAAAACCACATATACCTGAAACATATGCAAAAAGGTTAAGATGAAAATCACATCAAACTGTCTATAGCCTTAAAACCATCAAAAAAATGTTATTCAACAGCTTAAGAACTGCACAGGGCAACAAGAGAAAGCCCATTATATAAAACAATTTATTCCCAAAGTCCTGCTGGAATAGAAATTTCAGGCAAGCCATTATGGGAAGATACAGTCCTTCAGAAAGCCAAGACCCAAGCCACCAAGGGCTTTATCAGTCAAGTTAATACAGGTTGAGCACCCCTAATCTGGGAACCTGAAACTCAAAAACCTCCCCAAAAAAGGCTCACCGTCAAGTTTTCTGGATGCAAGGTGAAGACAAGCTGTCCAAACAACCAGCACTGTCCGCACACTCCCTAGGCAATGGCCATTGTATTGAGCATCAATTCGCTGCTTGTTGTTGTTACATGGCTTAAAGTCATTTCCGATTTATGGCGACCCAATCATGGGAGTTCCTTTGCAAGATTTCTTTAGAGGAGATTTGCCATTGCCATCCTCTGTGCCTAAGAGGGGGGGACTTGCCCAAAGTCACCCAGTGGGTTTCTATGGCCGAGCTGGGTTTCGAACCTTGATCTCTAGAGTCTTAGTCCCACACTCAGACCACTACACCACGTTGGCTCTCCAATGCACTGTGCTGATGGGATAATTGTGCCAACATGGGCTTGTGCAACCAATTTGCATGGCTGCCAAAGGAATGGCACCAAACAAGCTGCAAAAACTTGGAAGCGAAAATGCTGTGGCAGAGAGTTGGAAATTCTGGGTGGGAAGTGTTCAGAAGCACACCTGCATGCCGACACTCCTCTTACCATCCCCAGGGTTTCTCTGGAGTTTCCCATTTTGGAGCAAAAGGGGACTCTTTTTACTCTAGAGAATTGCCCTGGAGCATGGACTGGGCCCATGCGCCACCCGTGCATCACCTACACAGGTAATGTGGAAACAGGGCAGGAACATTTTTTCTCTTGCACGCGGACACGGTCAAAAATGCTGTTTTGGCCACTGGGGGTTATGGTGACGCAGTATCTCCTCTTCACTCTTTCCACCAGTGACCCCAGAAGCCCTACAGAGAGCCAGACTGAAAGGGTCCTTTGAAGGCTCATGGGAGGAGGGTGCCAGCCACCTTTGTAGCGTTGCCTCCATGCCAACCTAGTACTGCCTGTTTCCGTGGGGGTGGGATGGGCTTGGCAGCAGCTCCAATTCTGCTGTGTTGCTAGCAATGACCAAACTGAAGACACTGCAAGGACCAAAACAGACAAGACGTAGAAGAGTCACAAGATCAGAGCTCCTCACAGGTGGATGATGATGATGATGATGATGATGATGATGATGATCTTTATTTATAAAGTGCCATAAATGTACATGATGATGATGTTGACGATAACAATGATCATCATCATCATTTTAAAGCTGTGGGGAGCTCTGAATGTCATCAAAGAGTCATCATGGAGAGAAAGAGAGAGGGTTAAAAAGTTTTCCAGGCTTGGAAAAGTTATTTTTGGAGTACAACTCCCAGCACCTCTCAGCCAGGATTCTGGGAGTTGTAATAGAAAAGGCCATTTTTCCATTTTTCTTCTAAACCAGACCCTTGGCCTGGTAAAGTTTCTCCCTCTATCAGCTCCAGTAAGATAGAGTCAGGTCATGCTTTTCTTTCTTTCTTTCTTTCTTTCTTTCTTTCTTTCTTTCTTTCTTGGCTTTCACAATCCTGCTAAGACGTTTCTTCCTCAAGTCAGTTTGGTTCACGGTTGTGCAAGTTCCCTCCTCTCAGGAATTGGTGGTTCCGCTTCCAGCGAAGCAGTATGTAGATTTCTAATTTTCAATTACAAAATGACCCGTGTGCTTAGAATCGCCGGCCTGAACAAAGATGTTAGGATAGCATCCTGTCTAGTTCCAGGTATCAAAAAAGTACACAGTTGCTATGATCATGAAAACAGTTTAATGTAACGCTTTCCCGTCATGTAGCTCAAAACGTAACTAAAATAGTTAGCTACTTGTTGAACGGAGCAATATTCCACCTCAATCATTTAATCCAGCCACACCGCCGTAACTATGCAAGTAACTTAAAAGCTGCAGTTACACTGAAATGGGAGTGAAGTTATCTCTCTCGTTTTCTTTCATTGTCATATGATGGAGTTATACCTTTGCTATGGGAAAAGGGAATTGAGAATGACTTCACTACAGCCTCATTTGCCTTTGAGTCACCAAGTGAATCACGGACTTCTCAAGATTGCATGCACCTCCCTTAGGCATAAGAATTATTCTCTTGCATGTGCAAAACCATAAATAAATCTGCCAGTCTGGCCAGTTCCCTGTTCAGGTTTCCAGCCAGCCATACCCTTTTCCAGGACACTCCATTCCATTCGTTTCATTTATTCTGCCCCACCTCTACAAACAGCGAGGAAAACAGGTCCCACTAGGCTGCTATTGTGGTTTCTCCATGCACCAATATCCCCCACCTTTCTATATCACAATCTATGTTGTATAACATTACACATACAGGTTGAGTCTCCCTTAGCTGGAATTCCAAAATATTCCAAAATCCAGAATTAGTCACGTGGATGGCTGAGATAGTGACACTGTTGCTTTCTGAAGGTTCAATGTACACAAGCTTTGTTTCACGTACAGCATTATTACAAATGTCGTGTATAAAACTACCTTCCAAGATATCTCACTATGTACAGTGGGGCCCTTGGTATTCACTAGGGTTTGGTTCCAGGATCTCCCGTGGATACCAAAATCCGCAGGTGTTCAAATCCTATTATATACAATGGGGTAGTAAAATAGTGTTCCTTACATACATGAAAAAAATCAAGGCTTGCTTTTTTGCAATTTATATATTTTTGGATATTTTCAAGACGTGGATGATGGAATCTATGGATAATGAATTCATGGATATGGAGGGCCAACTGTATATGCAGCTATTCTAAAATCCAAAGTCAGAAACACTTCTGGCCCCAAGCATTTCAGATAACGGAGATTCAACCTGTACCTAGCTACATAGCAAAGTCACTATGGAAGCCTATGAGTGAATTGCAAAGATGCATGTCAGGGTACCAGCAAGAGTATTCTGCTGTGCATCATGCTCTACTGATGTGCATCAGAACTCCCTTGACAATGGGCTTTACTGGTGCATATCAGGACCCCATTTTCTATTAGTATTTTTTTCAGGATCCTCTCCAAAGCCTGCGGTTGCCCTCAAAGATATTTACAAGCTCCTCCAGCAAAAAAGCAAAACTCAACATATGTCCACACGGAGAAATAATGCAATCTGATACTACTTTGACTGCAATGGCTCCATCCTACAGAATCCTGGGATCTGTCATTTTTGCAAGGCACTGGCCCTCATTGACAGGGAAGGCTCAAGACCTTGTCGAGCTACAAATCCCATTTGATTCCATAGAATGGAGCGACAGCACTTAAAATGCTGTCAAACTGCATTGTTTCTACAGTGCAAATGCACCCTCAGCTACAAATTTCAGAAGTTCCAGTTAACCCGGCCAAAGACCATGCTGGCTGAAAGGCTCTGGAAGTTATATTCCAAAAAAGTAACTCTTCCAAGATATGAGAAAGAGTCTGCAGACCTTTTAGCAATGGAGATAATTGAAAGCACGAAGGCAGTACCCAACACAGCTTGTTCCGTAAGTACTGTATATACTCAACTATAAGTTGATCTCATGTATAAGTCGAGGGCAGGTTTGGGGGCCAAAATTATGTTTTCTGATATGACCCGTGGATAAATCGAGAGTAAGAGTTAGGATCATGTAATAAAGGACCCAAAGAATGAAGCAAAGAAAAATGAAGCCAAAGAACTTACAAAACTGTAAGAGGCATACCTGTGTTCACACTGAAGGATGGATGGATGAAAGAGTAGAGAGAGGTCAATGCTTCCAGGACAGATTACACTCTTACATTTCACCAGGGGATGGTTTCTGTTTTATGAGAGTTCAAGCACAGCACTTACATTGACCCGTGGATAAATCGACTCAGATTTTTTGGGTCAATTTTTTGACTAACATTTCTAGACTTGTACATGAGTATATACATTAGTAACACAGTTTTTCAAAGCACACTTTAGGCCAATGTTATATAGGCTACAGAATGGAGTGTGGAGCACTTTCTGGTTTCACCTTGATCAAGAACAACAGGAATTGTAATCTCAACATCTAGAAGGCACCAGATGGGGGAAAGCTGGTATAAAGGTCTTTCCATCTTTAGGTGATATGTACAGAATGCTCCCGCCTTGGCTTCTTGCGGCATTTTATAAATTAAAAGCATGATCTTTCTCCTCCTCTGGCATCTCATTTTCTACAAGTTCTGGTCCTGCTGCTTAAACCCATGAAGTATTTTCTTCCATTTCTCCTACGTGCCCGTGCACGTCTTCCACCCCTAAAAATAAAGTATATGAGCTGGCCGTCATATATTTGCTTGCACCCTTCAGCAGCCAAATTTCCTTTCGCAGGTCTACTAGGGCATGGAAAATGAAATGATCTCTCAGCAGAGCAGTAGGAAAGGTACAAAACACATAAACATGCGCACCTTTGCTCCTGGCACAGCCAAAGGGCTCAGGGCAGACTGCTTCTCGTAACCATTTTTGCAGGCCAAGGGAGAAAGAGAGAGATCATTCAGAACCTCGCTAGGTTTGCCTCCTATAACCATTTCCTGGTCATGGTCTAGCAATGCCAAGGAAATTCAGAACAACCTGATGCAGAAGATGAATGTCTTCTGCTTAAAATGCCCCCTCCTGTTCTGAACCAAAGATTTTTTTCCTACAGTGACTGCTCTCCCGCCCAGAAGAAGGAAAAAAAATCTGAGCATTGCATTCATCATTCAGAGGATGAGATGCCTTAAGTCAGCTGCTTTGTAGGAGGATGTGAAAAATTCTTTAATAATGCAAATCCTTCCAAGGCAGCTTACAAATAACTCAAGTCACAAGCAACCAATTCTTAAATATTTTTTAAAAAAATCCTAGAGGACAAGCTGTAACTCCGTAGTAGAATGCATACATTGCATGCCGAAGGTCCCAGGTTCTGTCCCTGGTATCTCAAGTGGAAAGGGTCTGGGAATGAGAAAATCCCTTCTCAGCCCCAGTGCAGAGCAAACAAAACTGGGCTAGAATAAATGCTTTGGTCTGGTCTAAGGCAACCTCCTATGCTACCTCCTCAGAGCTTGGAAAGTAACTTGATAAAGTAATTTGGTTATAGGTTTTTGTGGGTTTTGAGGGCTCTATGGCCAGGTTCTAGAAGAGTTTGTTTCTGACGTTCCACCGGTATCTGGCATCTTCAGAGAAACCTCAGAAATAAACTCTTCTAGAACATGGCCACATTTAGCCCGAAAAACCCACAAAAAACTATCAATGCCGACCATGAAAGCCTTCGACTTCACATAATTTGGTTATCATTATACACTCGGCCCTCCACATTCACAGCTTTGGCTTTTGAGGATTGGATTACTGTATCTATATATTCCATCCATAGGTCTAACAATTTCAGTCCAAAAATGTTTGACCCCAAAAACCCGAGTCGACTTATCCACGGGTCAATATAAATACTGTACTTTAACGCTTATTTTGAAAAAGGAACCATGCCTTCATGAAAAGCAAGGGCATCATCATCTGTCCTGGAAACATTGACACACACCCTGCCCCCTATTCTCTCACCCATCCAGCCTTTAGGATGAGCACAAACAGTTGTGCTGCTGAAATTTTGTAAGTTTTTGGCATTGTTTTCTTTGCTTCGTCCTTTAGATCCTTTGTCACATGCCCCTAAGTTTTATCCGTGACTTATGAACGGGTCATATCAAAATCCATAATTTTGGCCCTAAAACCTACCCTCAACTTATACATGAGGTCAAGCATATATAATATTCATGGATTCAATTAATATGTTCTCTCTGGGATTCTCTAGGTCTTCCAGCACAACTCTGCCAAATGTTGATCAGAGAAGTTTATCATATGACGGAATTTGGGGGTATAATGCAATGGCAATCCAAACGCAATCATGGGGTTTCACGTAATTGCGAATGAGTGTATCTCACGCAATTTCGGGCAATGGGAAGTCATTCTGAACGCAATCATGGGGTTTCACGTAATCGCGTATTAGAGTATCTCACGCAATTTCGGGTAATGGGGGGTCATTTTCGGGAAATGGGAAGTCATTCTGAATGCATTCTGAAAGCAATTAGAATTCACATAAATTCGCTAAACTAGAGAATTCACATAATTGCGAACTGGCTCCATTCGCAATTGAGAAAAATTCCTCCCATGTGATAAACTCCATAGACTCTCACTGGAGGACCTAAATATTCTCTATTTGTAGTTCCTCTACTGCAATTTTGTGGCCAATATCCGCTGGGTGTTGGCCATAGTATCACACTGGAGGACCTAGAGGATCCTAGTGAAAACACTTCTCTAGGCATTTGTAGGTCCTCCACCGCAATTCTGTGGTCAACATCCATCTGCTGGATGTTGGCCATAAGTTGCACTGGAGGACTCAGAGATTCATAGAGAGGTGTACTCTCAGGTTAAAAAATGTGTTATTTGCTTTTCCCCCCACTATCATGGCATCCCTCACCCCTAAACCCCAGTGAATATGGAGGGCCCACTGTAGTGTCAATGATTCCCAAAGTAATTAGCAGTTGTTACAATAATTTTAAATGACATCTTTACTTTCCCATTTCTCAAACGCAACTAAAATGCATACTTTTAGCTCCTTTTTAATACCTTGGATGTTAGAAGATGCTGCTCTCTGGTTCAAGCTACAGTCTCCTCTGTCTACCTTGTCCTCACCCACAACAGGGCATAGATCAAGCCTTCCCTTGAACCGTGTAACATTGTTCCCTCCATATAGTGAGACAATATTCCATTAACAATAAAAGTAACTAAGAGTTAATAGCTGCACAGCACAAGGAGTGAAGCTGTCGTGTTCATGTATATATCGCAACGTCACTTGGTTATACAGGTTGAGTCTCCCTTTTCCGAAATGCTTGGGACCAGGAGTGTTTTGGAATTTGGATTTTGCAATGCCTGTATATGTACATACACAAATAGTGAGATATCTTGGAGGTGAGACCCAAATCTAAACACAAAAATGCATTTATGTTTCATATACACCTTACACCAATAGTGTAGTGGTATTTTTATGCAACATTTTTTGCGTATGAAACAGAGTTTGTGTATCTGAAAGCAAAGGTGTCACTACCCCAGCCACCCGTGAAAAAAGCTTTTGGGTTTTGGACTATTAAAGATTTTGGAAATCTGGATAAGGAAGACTAAACCGACATTTTCATTATAAGGCAAAGAATTATAAGTGACTAGTTATTTCCAATGTTTGATCGTTGCCAGGAAAAGGTTTACAAACCAGGAGTGGAAATCATATGGTTGCCAGATATTGTTGAATCCCAACTCCCAGTATTTTGCTTCATTGACTGTCCTGGCTAGGACTGCTAGGATTTGCAGCTGGAACAAGATCTGGGCAGCGACACTTCCCTGTGAATAATCAAATAAATGGACCTGGTATATGGCAGCTTACTAAAAATGTGGGGAAATCCCTTAATAGCTGGTGCGACAATGTAACACAGACCTCGGTGTGAGCTTTCTGGGACAAGAGGATATGGCAGAGTTCACAGAAATGTCATCTTTGAAATGATTGAACTGGATTTTCAAAAAGCCCAAGAAATCAGCAGAATCCCAAGCCTATTAGACAAGACAGCCAAAGCGCATGACTCGAAAGCATGCGACAGTTCAAGACGACAAAAACAAGCCACATCCAGCATGAGACGGAATGAAATGGAGTGGAAGAAAACGGATAGGTACTTGAGCGTCTTTCGCTAAAAGGCCGTCCCGGAGGGTGACATGAGAGATAACTTGGAATCAATCACATTGCTGGAGGGTCAACACCACAGGTGTGCTCCAAGTGTGGGTTCATTAAAAGATTTCTATGCAACCACAATGCGCATGCACACACACAATACAATTTAAAGTGACAGAATTGGGCTAGCAAGGAGGAATGGAAAGGCATCGGTGGTCGCGTGTCAGCCTTGGGCATCCATCCAAAGAGTTCAGAAACTTTTTTTGAGGTTTTTGACAGAAGTGGGGAATGTTATAGCAAAGGGCAACCAAAGCAAATCCAGAGACTGGAGCAACTTTGGTTGCATCCGCACTGCAGAATGAATGCCATTCGGCACCATGTTAACTGTGATGCCTCCATGGTATTCTGGGGTCTGTACTTTGTTGTGGCCCCAGAGCTCTCTGAAAAAGGTGGCGAAATAGCTCACAAAACTATGATTCCCAGAATTCCATACCATGGAGCCATGGCAGTTAAAGTGGCGTCAAGCTGCTTTATTTCCACAGTGCAGATACAGTCTGTTCTTATTTAAATCAGCCCGAGCTACAGCCCTTAAAGTGGTGTTAAACTACATTATGTCGACAGTGTAGATGCACGCCAAGGTGCACGGATGTTTGTCTTAACACACAGCTGGCTGTGGTCTCGGGTCTTAAACCAACCTGTACAAGCGTGGATACAATATAAACCAAGCCATAGTCAACCTCACCTCTAACCAGTTGAAAAAACCAAACATTCCCAAGTTTGTCCTGGCTGCGTAACAGAGGAAGCCGTGTCATGACAGCTGGGTCTTGAATGTAAGCCATTTCGGCAAGCCTTAAAACACACGTCCCTTTGCTATACTTTTGGAGTCTAGCCTGGCGGTTTCCACCCCGAGTTGTAAAATGATTGGTTTCAATGCAATCCCACACCTCAGCTTATGGAACGTCTAAAGGATGGCGTTTGATTTGGCGTCTTAAAAAGCACAGCGTTCCTTCCAGTCAGATTCGAGCACAGTGCTTTCTATCCTGGATCATAGTACATCTTTTCCTGCAAGGGGTTATTCATTTATGGGAAGTCAACCGGCACATGGTAGAGAGATGTGAAAGCTCCGACAGGGATGGATGGAGGAAAAAATCTGGGGGGAAAAACAATCATTTTTGAAACTAGCCCATACTGGTGGGAACTGGTGAAAGCTGTCATCCAAAACATCTCCAAAGCATCAAGTTGGGAAAGGCTGCTCCTCTCCATGTTCCTTTCCTCTCCTCACTCATAGGCCTCAGTGGTGTAGTAGAACCAGGCCTTATAGGGTCCAAGCACCAGGACTTTTTGACGGGCAAGATCATGCCATCTGCTGCCACTACCTCCCTCTTAAGGTTTGTCTACATGGGTGATTTACCCAAAATTTCCCCCAAGTCTGCTCGGTCCTGCTTATGTAATGCAGGGCCAAAACTCTGAATCAGGTGCAAACTGCCTTCACGATGCTCACACCCAATTTGGGGCTTCCTCCTTCTAACCCACATTTAAATAACTCACCTTTTGCTATGGGTTTTCAAGCCCTCTTCACAGAGGTGGCGGTGACGGCCTTCACTCGTGGTCCCAGCACCACCGCTGTGTGCATGAATTGCTCTGACGTCAGAATAAGACACCCAGATAGCATGGCTTGTTCTGACCTCAGCAGTGGCACCAGGCAATGCAGGGGGCGGCAATGGGATTTGTAGTTTATTGTGGCACCAGAGCTCTCTGATACAGAAGGCAAGATAGCTTCCAGAACTTTGTTGTGTGCCTTCCAGTCGTTTCTGACTTATGGCAACCCTAAGGGGTTTCCTCGGCAATTTCTTCAGAAGGGGTTTACCAATGCCATCCTAAAGGTAAAGGTAAAGGTAAAGGTAGTCCCTTGACATGAATGTCTAGTCGTAACTGACTGCATGGAGCAGTGCTCAACTCGGTTTATAAACTGAAGAGCCAGCATTGTCCAAAGACGAATCTGGTGGTCATGTGGCCAGCATGACTGCGCTGAACGTTGTTACCTTCCCACTGAAGTGGTACTTACCTATCTACTTTCATTTGCATGCTTTCAAACTGCTGGGTTGGCAGAAGCTGGGACTAGTGACAGCTCACCCCATCATGCGGCACTCAGGCCTTGAACTGCCAACCTTCCAATTGTCAGAACTGGCATCTTAACCACTAAGCCAATGCCACTGTAAAGATCCCAAAATTCTACAGCATTGCACCATGGCAGTGCAAGCGGCATCAAACTGCATCAGGTTTGCAGTCTAGATGCAGCCCAGCAATTGCATCTGCAGCCCCTTGTTTACCAAGTCAACAACCCTACTGGTGGACAAACATCTATCCCCAACAGAGTAGCCATGGATGATGTTTGGAGCCGATCAGCAATTCAAATGGAGCCCCCTGTAACTGAAGTCCTGGTACTGGCTGTAGCCTGCAAGCAGCTGTCCAAAAAGGCCAGGGCTTGCAGCTTCTGAAAAACAGGCTGGGCTTTCACAAGCCGCCAACGAGGAATGGCTTGAAATAATAGAGGCATGGCTTGAAATAATGCCGGCACACAGCAGTCTCACACCACCACCGCCCTCCTCCTCCACGGCAGAGGGAAGGAAGGCGAAACAGCTCAAAGAGAAAGCCAGAAAAAAGGAACTTGGAGATCCTTTCCTACTGGGCTTTGTTGATTTAAAGAGTTTTTATATGTGGAATCAAAGGTTGGGAGTTTTCCCAGAGACTGGCGCACACCAAGGAAGGGTGGAGAGGGATGACAACATCACCACTCTCATATTCCACAAGCCAAAAAGAAAAAAGTAGGGGGGAAACAAATCAGGGATGCTCTTGTTAACACCCTAATCCTTATATCAAAGATAGTTTGGGCCCACGCCTGGGCCGAACCGTCATATACTGCAGGCCTGGTCTCTGTTGTCTTATGAAGCATCTGTTTCCTCTGAAACTGCCTCTATGCACATGTTGTGTGCCTTCAAGTCGCTTCTGACTTATGGCGACCCCAAGGCAAACCTATCATGGGTTTTTCTTGGCAAGGTTTGTTCAGAGGAGGTTTGCCATGGCTTCCCCCTGAGGCTGAGAGCGTGTGACTTGCCCAAGCTCACCCAGTGGGTTTCGTGGCTGAGCTGGGAATCGAACCCTGATCTCCAGAGTCATACTCCAATGCTCAAACCACTATGCCACACTGGATCTCTCTAAAAGGGCCTCTCTTCTGTCAGTTTCCAAGCCAGGAAAGTGACAGCTTTTGCAGCGTAAGACAACAAAATGTTTGCACCATGGAGTACCAAGTTTGAATCAGCCAGCCATGCCCTTTCACCAGCTACTCCATTACAGACTCCCAGTTCTGACTCACTTTGTATTGTTGTTTTTTCTGCATGTCTCTTTTTGCATTTCTAGGCTTTCACCTTAAAATCCTCCTTGACATGAGAGTGGCATTCTTCCAGTGAGACAAGACCTAGAAACTCAGAACAATCCTTATCTCTCCTCCCAAGTTCCACCCTTCTCCTCCTTCCTCCTACAATTTTAGTTCACCTCCACACCCAAACATCATCGTTGTGGTGGCAAATTTTGACAAGCACTTGTTTACCGTGACAGTCCCCATAGAAAGGCCTCCCAGGAGAATCCAAAATTGCAGGCGCCGGTGTCAAACCAGAATAGAAAACACAATTTTGCAGTTTTAAACTAAGCGTGGGTCTTCTGCAAAATTAATGACTCCTAGTTGCTGATCCAAGATGAACCCACCTGCAAATAGTTTGCAAGTGTGTGTATGCCTTCACGCCACCTGTCAACTGATGGTGACCCCATAAATTTCATAGAGTTCTCCTAGGCAAGGAGTACTCAAGAGGTGGTTTTGCCAGTTCCTTCCTCTCAAATATCGCCTACAGCACCTGGTTGGTGGTGAGACACACTGCCGATGTTGGCTGATACTGAACCTAAGGATCGGGCTCAAGTCATCTTTCCCTTTGGATGCATTCAGAGAATCACAGAGTTGGAAGAGACCCACAAAGGTCATCCAGTCCAACCCCCTGCCATGCAATCGATCAGGTGGAGCTCCTTTCTGACAAGCGCCTGGTTGACTTTCCACTGAGAGGTGGGGTTGTTATTTGTAGCTGAGAAGAGAATCCTGTTTGGTCAGGAAGGAAGAACAGACCTATCCCTCGTGTTTTTCTTCAATCAAGTTATGACTCATAAATAAATTGAACCTCCATATTTAGATACAGCATCCCTAAGTAGCACAGACAGGACGAGAACGACCTGGCTTATGAAATCTCCTGCCAGCTCTGCTTCTGAATTTCTCAAAGGTATCCCACTCTCTTACAGCAGGAGACAGAATAACATTGGATCAGGCGGACCACTGGTTTGATTTAGCAGTGCCATAGGTTTCAATACTGTGGAAAGACAGAGGAGAGGCCTTTCCCTGCTGTGGCACCTCCGAAGAGGCCTGATTGGCACCAAAACTAGCGTCATCCCGGTGTCAAGTCAAATCAAGCCTGATCCGCACAGCAGAAACGATCCCGTTTGACAGCACTTTAACTGCCCAGGCTCAATGTTGTGGAATTCTAGGAACTATCGTTGGCCCCAGAGCAAAGCTTAGGGTTGCCGTAAGTCAGCAATGACTTGAAGGCACACGCCACCCCCATAAATATTTTAAATGAAATGAATAGATAAATAGCTAGCACAGAAGCGACAGGTAGGAGAAGGATGAAGTACAAGTCTCAGAGCTCAACTGCTCCCAAAAAGATAAAGTCCCAACTGAGATCCTATAACATTCAGAGCATCCAATTATTTGTGGGTTGCAACTCCCAGAATCCCCAGCCAGGATGATGGAAGTTATAGTCCCCCCCCCAAAAAAAATAACTTTTCTGAGTTATGTGTCTATGACTAAGAGAAAGAAAGAGGGGAGGATACTCTTTATTAAGAAAACCCAGAAGGCAGCAGTTAACACAGCCCTGGGGGCGCAGTGGTTAAACGCCTGTACTGCAGCCACTCACTCAAAACCATAAGGTGGCGAGTTCAAGACCAGCAAAAGGCTGAAGCTTGACTCAGGCTTGCATCCTTCCGAGGTCGTTAAAATGAGTACCCAGATTGTTGGGGGGCAAATAGCTTACAGTTGTAAACCGCTTAGACACTCCTTAAGGGTATGAAGCGGTATATAAATGAAGCTGTTTGTTTGTTTAACTATTTCTAGCCATCTCCAGCCAGAGCGCAAATGAGTCTGGCGTTCAGGCCAAGTGAACATACAATTCTCTTCAGTTCCTTTAAACCACGCAGCCACCATTGGACTTTGTAATATTGGTACACAAAATATAGCGCTGAAGAAAAATCTTCAGGGCTCTGGCCTGTCACATTCCCCATTCGCTCCCGGGAACTGGGAGCGTGCGAATTGCATTCAGACAGCTTAGCAGCCAAGAGACATGTCCAAATTGTGCTTCCAAAGAAAAACAGACACCAACCGGCAGAGAGCATTCTTCCCCCTGTGCTTCAAGGCTTAACATTAAAATAGGCTGACATTAAAATAATTTTTTTAAAAAAAACCCATCAATGACCCCATGGGAATCACTCTGTGTAGAGAGGAACTCCCTGTCAACACACCACACAGTGATATTTTCCCCCCATACATTTCCCATCTCCAAAAAAGCTTTGCTTGTTCTTCAAGTAAACCAGATTCTGACCTTTTGTGCCTTTTCTGCACAAAGAAAATCTCAACCCTGCAACCAGAACCACTGCCTAGTTACAAAGAATGAGTTACAGTCGTTCTCGTTAATTTCGTTTTCCAAGCACAGCCCTTGATATTATGATTTTTTGCAAAAAAATATTAATTTTTTGCTCCAAAATGACCTCTAGGTATGGTGGAGGGTATTCCACCACATTGCACCCTCCGTGGGTCAAAACAAATTTTTGCAAAAACCGTTGTGAGAACACCCCCCATGTGTGCTAAAGGGCATTTGAGAACAAGAAAGTATTTTATTTTATATCTGGGAACAGGTAAAATGGGTGGTGTGATCCTCCTACCTGTAGCCTTGCACAGTTGTCCACCTCTGGTTTATAGTATGGACAGGTATCATATTTTGACCTCAAGTTGTTGTTGGACAGTAGCTCTCATCGGCTCTGGCTTCCACAGCCAAGAGTAGTGAGGGATGATAGGAGCTGCAGTTCAATGACTGCTGGAAGCTCATGAGTTGCAAAGCCTGGCCTATTAAGGTGACAAGAAATGCATACTAGACTGGCATTTGGAAGATACAAGTTCACATTCCCCCCAAGCCATAAAAATCATTGGGTGACCTTGGGTCAGTCTCTTTCTTTCTTTCTTTTTCTTTCTTTCTTTCCTCTGCCTAAGCTACCTCACAGGGTTGCTGTGAAGATAAAAGTGCTGAGGAAGAGCACCATTTCTGTCGTATTAACTGCTCTGTAAGAAAAGCAAGCTATAAATGTAACTAAGGCCACATCTGCACTGTAAAAATAATGCTGTTTGACACCGCCTTAACTGCCACGGCTAAATATTACTGAAGAATCCTGGAATGTGTAATTTGCGGTGGCACCAGAGATCTCTGAGAGTATGGCAGGGGGTCGGAATGGATGGCCCTTGTGGTCTCTTCCAACTCTACGATTCTATGAGAGAGAAGGTGAAATGTTTTGCCAAAAATACAAATCCCAGGACTCCATATCATGGAGCCTCAGCAGTTAAAGTGGAGTCAATCTGTGTAACCTCTGCAGTGCAGATGCAGCCAAGAAAGAAAGGCGGCACCGATGCTGAACAGTTTTCTCTGCATCCTCTAAACTGGACCCAACTGGCATACCCTATCAATGGGAAAAGCCACCAAGCACAAAGACAACCCGGGGGGGACTCCAAGGCACTTACATTTCCCAGTTTGCAAAGGGCTAGCTTCCAGGTAAACCCCATAGCGCATGCTCTGAAGTCCTTTTTTTCCCTCCCCAAAGGCCATTTGATCCATTTGTCCCATGCATAATTGAAGAGACGGGAGACCTGCTGGCGGCTCCATGGTGCCATTCAGAAGGCTTTGAGAAGCAGACTTCCAGATGCTGGGATGGGTCTCCACTGACCTCAAAAGCAAGCACAAGTCAGATATTGCTGAGATCCCCTCTTTTTTTGTCATATTAGTGATGGTGAGGGAGGGAACCTTCCCCCACACAGACAGACACACCGCTTTCAAGGGGCCATCTGGTTGCCAACGACAAGAGTGCCGGCTGCCACATTGCTGTTCGGACAGATGCACAAGAGGAGAGAAGGCAGTCCGCTGACCCAGGCCTGACCCAATCGGCCTAAGAGCCCAACTGGTGTCTGCTTCAGACGGCTCCGGACACCAAGCATCTGCACTAAGCATTTAGACAGCTCCCTGGAAACCCATGGACAAATTCAAACTATACAATGAAGAAACAGAAATAGGAAACGCATTCACATACCTGGGATCAAACCTTGATAGCAGTGGGGACTGCAGCCAGGAAATCAGAAGATTAAGTATAGGGAGGGCAGCTATGAAAGAACTAGAAAAGATCCCAAAATGCAAAGATATACAACTGAGCACAAAAGTTAGAATCATACAAGCCATCGTTCTCCCTATCACTATGTAGGGATATGCAAGATGGACAGTGAAGGAAGAAGAGAGGAAGAAAATTAATTCATTTGAGATGTTGGGCTGGAGAAGAGTGCCGAGGATGCCACGGACAGCCAAAAAGACAAACAAATGGGTCCTAGAACAGATCAAGGCAGAAATCTCCCTGGAAGCCAAGATGACTAAACTGAGGCTGTCATACTTCATGAGAAGGAGACTCACTGGAAAGAACAATAATGCTATGAAAGATGGAGGGAAGTAGAAAGAAACGAAGGCCACATGCTAGATGGATGGACTCTATTAAGGAGGGAATGAATATAAGTTTGCAGGACCTAAGCAGAACAGTGGAGAACAGAGAGTTTGGGAGATGATCACCATGGGTTGAGATCAATCCGAGGGTGGTTAACAACAATGGAAACCCAACTGGCCAATATCCCCAGAGCCAAGGAAGGAGAAAGTGCAGTTACAAAGCAACTGAGCTGGAGAAAGGTGTATTTTTGGATGACAACTTCTCCCAAAGTAACTCGCCTACATGTCTCCAGCCATCAGGCCCCAAAGCAAGACCAAGAAGAAGAAAACAAAACCAAAAATGCAGGAATGCTGCCAGTGGAGAGTTTTTCAGCCGCTGGCTTTGAGATTCCCCATACCACTGTGATATTTTACAGCTTGTTATCGGCCAATTCTTGAGCTGCAGTGTCCACTCTGGTTTTTGCTTAAGCAAACCTTAATGGGAAACAGCCGTTCTTCATTTGGATCCCGCTGATCTTCACTTTGGATCATGGGCTCCGATTCTTAGCAGGTCTGCAATTGTTTAAGAGAAGGGTGGAGAACCTTCCAGCCCAAGGGCCATTTTATGTGTCAGTGATGGTCTTGGAGCCATGTGCTAGTGATGAGCAGAGACAAAAACAAGTTGGCTGGACCCCAAATACCAGTATATTGGAGCTGAAAGCAGCACAAAAGGAAGAAAACCACAAACAGATTGTGTCATGGACCTGCCTTACACTGAGGTGTCTTTCACGCTATACAATTCTAGCACTGTGGATGCATCTACACTGTAGAAATAAGTTCATTTGACACCACTTGAAGTGCCATACCTTCAGCCTATGGAATCCCGGGATTTGGAGTTTTGCGAGCTCTTGAGCCTCCTCTGCCAAAGTGTGCCAGTGCCTCACCAAACTACAAATCACAAGCTGATGGAGCTGTGGCCACTAAAGTGGTGTCAAACTGCATCACCTTGGGGCCCTTGGTATCTGCTGGGTTTGGTTCCAGGACACCCCCCCCCCCCCAATGGATACTAAAACCCATGAATGCTAAGGTTGCATTACAATGGTGTTGTAAAATGGTGACCCGTATATGAACTGGCAAAATCAAGGTTTGCTTTTTTGAATTTTCAGTGAGTGTGTGTGTGCGTGTGTGTTTGTGTGTATATGTATATATATTTATAGTTTCAAGCCATGGATGGCTGAATCCATGGATACAGAGGGACGACTGTATTTCTACAATGTAAATGCACCCTCATGATTCCATTTAACTGCTGTAGCTGCATCCTTTGAAACCCTGGGATTTCCTATTGTGGGGAGGCACTAGAACCCCCCGGCAGAAAATTCGAAATACCCTGCACTTGTCTGCAAATCCCAAAATTCCACAGGATGGAGCCATGACAGTTAAAGTGTGAAAATTGCGTTGAATGCAAGAGACCTGAGTCAGTCTCCTGTCCTAGCTACCTTTTCACGGTGCGGGTGGACAGAAAGTAGATTGGGATCTCTTGGTAGATAACTGGGTAATTTGATCAGCAAGGATTCCTGACTCTCATCATACCCATTTCTTGGGCATTGGCAGATAAACAGAGGTACGTTCGTACAGGGTCCTCCTGGCTCGTGCCATAAGTTACAATTACAGTGGGAAGATACACAGAACAGCGACAGAACTAAACAACATGCCCTTTGCCTTTTCAGCAAGTGGAAAGAAACCACTGATGGGGGGGGGGACTGAAATCCACTGTAGAGGAGTGAAGATGAAGCTGCACATCGCTCTGTTGTTCTTTCCAGCCTTTGCACACGCTCCCCAAGCAGACAATCACATTTATTCATTTATTCCCCCCGCAGCCCAGTGGGATTGGGAGCTAACGTGTAGCTCCATCATTCCTTTGTTTCCCCAATGGCAACTGCTGCTCCTTTTATTTCCAATGGTCGAGAGTGAGCGTCATTTCTTCTGTAGCCAAAACAGAACCACCCACTGGAGGGAAATCTCAGGAGGCTTTGGGAAACGCCAATGCTTGCAACTATATATATATATATATAATGCTTACTGGCTGCAGAATGATGACTGATTGTTGTGGTGATGGAGGAAAAACCATGCAGGAAGAAAAAAAGGAATGGATTGCCCTGGAAGAGGGCAGGGCTGGCTGACTCCAACAGTGAACCAAAAGAGCCCTCCACATTGCAAAGGTCACGGTCGGTCCCCACCTGCAAGTCAAGAGGGACTGATGCAAAGATGTTTCAGAATGCTACCTTTCTTGGATATCAGACCTAGCAGGATTAAGGAAATTTATTTCATCGACATCACGTATACAAACACGTATGGTTTGTCACACCGTTATCACACTCTGAACTAGTCAGAAATCCCTCTAGGCACACGCAGACCCAGAGGCGTGCCCCTTTGGCACAGCTTGGGAGAGTTACTGTTTTGAACGATTCCAAGATCTCTCTCCCCTCTTTCCCCATCCTGGCTGGGGGATTCTGGGAGCTGTAATCCAAAGGGTAAATCCTCCAAGGTGTTATCTATTGATGCTCTTGTCTATGGCCACACAGAAGATGCCTCTCGCTCGGCAAAGCTCCAAGGAAGAGACACTAACAGAGGCAGCAGCCTCATTGCCACTGGGGACTCAAACCTGCAGCTGCGGCAGAATCAGAAAAAGCCTCGTATTGGTTGTCTTGAGCCGGGAAGACTCCAGGTCCTTTCCAAAGGACACCACACCTAGCCAAACCCTGGTGTTGCTTTAAAAATAGTCTCCTAGTGAGATAGAAGCAGAGCTTAGACAAGCTCCCTCCCTCTGGTTTTTTTTTTCTTTCTAGACTACAGCTTCCACAATTTTTTTCGCCAGCAGCGCCTGGTCCAAATAAAATGCTCAAGAGCAGCAGAAATAGTACCTCAACCCTTCACCATCCACCCAACGGAGGATGCATAGGAGTAACTTTATGATGGCAGACAAGGGAGAGCGTTCCTGATCTACCAGGCCTGACAGTAAAAAGACAGAATTCAGAGCCATAGCCGTGTCAGTCTGGAATATCGGTACGCAATGAGATCTTGCAGCACCTTTGAGACTAACTGCAGAAAAGTAGTTGTAGCATAAGCTTTCATAGATTTGGTTGACCTCCTCACATGCAACTCATGCTCTCTCAGCCTCAAAAGTAAACCTCAGAATAAATGTTGCCCAGAAAACAATAGGATGGGGTCGCTGTCAGTCGGAGTTGACTCAAGGCACACAACACCAGGTCTGACACCACATTGACTTTCAAAAAGCCTAGAGTGTGGGTTGTTTCCAGACAGAGAGCTCCAGTCAAGAGACACTGCACCCCTATTTCACCTTTGAATGGATTTTGTGGCAAGCAAGACGGCAGCAACAGCCGGGGAAAATAAAGAGAGGATGGTATATCTGGAGGGACTCCTGGTAAAATTCTTTACCTGAAACAGGATGGTTGCAGTATCAAAAAAATAAGAAAATTCAAAAACACATGAGTCAGAATTCTGTTGGCATATTAAGCAGTGTGTTGTAATGGTTTGAGCATTGAACTATGACCCTAGAGACCAGCTTGGCCATGTAAACCTACTGGGGGAACCTTAGGCAAGTCACACTCTCTCAGCCTCAGAGGATGGCAATGGCAAACCTCCTCTGAAGAAATCTTATCAAGAAAAGCCCATGACAGAGTCACCTTAGGGTCTCCATAAGTCAGAAACAACTTCAAGGCATTTCTCCTATGGAAGTTGTTGAACAGTAAGTTCATTTATATACTGCTTTTTTTCCTGGTAGGGACCCCAAGGCTACTCACCACAAGTGAAAAACAAATTTCAGCTAAAGTCGTAACTTGTCTATTAAAAACATAAAGTTAAAATAGTTTCAAGCCCATTTAAAACATCTTGTGGAGGGGGGGATAAAAGGAGAGCACATCCCTTAAAAGGGCCTTCTGATACAATGAGTTAAGAGCAAAAACGCTGCCTAAAGAAAAAGTGTCCCACCTGCAGAAACAGAACCAGTCACTCTCCTTAGCCTAACCTACCTCATAAGGTTGTTGTGAAGGAGACTTGTCTGATGCGCAATACCTCCACTACGTTCAAAGTTATGGAAGTGACATTGCGCATGCTGGGCGACTGTGCATACGGATGTAACGGGAAGCACATGCAGCATTGGGTAGGCATCTGGTTGCGCATTTGGGTGGACGTTCAGCTGCACAACACTGCCATTCCACACAAGAGATGCACAGCACAACCAACACACAGCTCCGCCACAGCCGTTTAAGTTAGCAGCCGTGCAAGCATTGCAGTGCATCGGCTTTAGCACGCAGCAATATGATCCAGTTAAGACAACACACACACACCCAACAAGTTACACTAATATTTACATTCATAAGAGTACAATCGCAAGGGCTGATTCTCTCCATCTTTCAGCCGATTTAATGCCACTCTTGGGATAAGCCATCTCACAGACAGCTTCACAGATGGTCCGTACAAAGGGCAGCCCTGCAATTCTCTCTGATTCACCATTACAATGAGTGGGTAGATCGGGAAGGGGGAGGAAGGCGCTCCAAATATAGGCCTATTCATGGGGAACTTGAAAATGGGACGCAAACACAGGAGTACGGAGGAGGTGTTCAGAAACTAATTAGCAAAACTGGATCGACTGCAATCCACCAGGCAACAAACAACAACAGCAGCTTGTGCGGCCCAGTTTGGAAAGGCAGGTGATGCCTGCCTTCCACCCTTTGCCCCGAAACTTTAGCACCTCTTTCTATTTCTCAAATCGACGGCATTGTTTTCCAAAGGGCTCTCTTTGCTCACATCAGGCACAAATACTTGATAGACGAGCCCCAGCGCAGCTGGAGGCAAACAGTCCATTGACATCACCCTGATGTGCCTTCTCGCAGTGCAAAGCACGTGCCAAAGAAATGCCCATTTAAGCAGGTGTCGCTGGCATGCCACCCACAGAAACCAAGGAGGAGGGTGAGCCTAACTTGTGTTATTGTTTCACCATATACTGGATGCATTCCTCCATAAGGAGATAAAGATCATCACCAAGAATGATGCTCAGCCACAGCTCCTGTGCGCACTGACTTGGTAGAAAGTCACACCAAACAACACATTTTATTTTAGTTTTTTTACATTTATATGCCCACCTTTTCCTCCAATGAGCTCCAAAGTGATAAAAGGCTGCCATCTATACTGCAGAACTGATGCACTTTGAGACGGCTTTAACTGCCATGGGTCAATGCAATGGGATTCGCATTGTAGTTTTGTGAGATATTTCAGTTTGGACAGCTGCTTGCAGGCTAAAGCCAGAACCAAGACTTTAGTTACCAAACTCAATGTGAATTGCTGATCTCCCATGTCTACTCTAGATGTCTGTAAACATTAGATTTCCTGACTTGGAAAGAAGTGGCTAAAGATGCAGGTTTTAGGCTGCGTCTGCGTCTATATTGTAAAATTGATGCAGTTTGACACTGCTTTCACTGCTATGGGGCAATGCAGTGGAATTCTGGGGTTTGTAATTTTCTCAATTTTGACAGCTCTTACAGAGCACTCTGGTGCCACAACGATCCACAAATCCCAGGATTCCAGAGGCTGGAGCCATGACACTTAAAGCGGTGTCACGCTGCATTAATTCTGCAGTGTGGCTGCAGCCATACACAATTCTTGCTTCCCACTTTATCCTCAACAACAACACAAGTCAAAATGGTCCAAGGGGGTAACTGCTCCAAGGTCACCCAGTAAGTGTCAGAGCTCAGTCGGGGCATGAAGGATCTCTGAAGTCCCAACACAACCCTATCTAACCACTACCCCACACTACCTCTGAGCAACTATGCTTCGGGACAGCCTGTAAGCTTGGGAGCACAGATGGAAACCCTCCAGAAAAAGTAGCACTCTTAAAAGAAGAGTTATTAAGATAACTCTAAATAATGTTATCATGATCCACTCCAAACTTTATTACCGGAATATTTGTAATAATATAAAGAGAACAGAGACAGCATGGCATAGTGGTTTGAGCGCTGAACTATGACTCTGGAGACCAGGTCTGATTCCCGCTGAAGCATGAAAACCCACTGGGTGACCATTGGCAAATTACACTCTCTCAGCCTCGGAGGAAGACAATGGCAAGCCCACGCTGAATACATTTTGTCAAGAAAACCCCATGATACAGTCCCCTTAGGGTTGCCGTAAGTTGAAAACGACTTGAAGGCACACAACACACACACATAAAGAGAACAGCATGGTGGTGGTGGAGGGGTGGTTATGTGCCTTCAAGTTGTGGCAACCCCATCATGGGGTTTTCTTGGCAAATTTGTTCAGAGGAGGTTTGCTGTTGCCTTCCCCTGAGGCTGAGAGGATGTGACTTCCCAAGGGCACCTCGTGGGTTCTTATGGCAGAGCAGGGATCGAATCCTGGTCTCCAGAGTCATGGTCCAATGCTCAAACCACTACGCCACACTCAGCTCTCCTCCGAAGACATGGGGAGGCAGTCATAGGGAGAAGAGATGGAGCCCAAGCTGTCCTTGAGAGTCAGGGATGATGGGGATTGCAATCCAACAACCTCCGGAGCAGTAAGCATCCCAGTCTTGTTATGAGGGTACCCCAATATAATCCCAGGCTCTGTTTGCCACAGAAACCTGCACGCACTAATTCATTATAATGATGATTGTAGAGAGCTCACAAGCGTTCCCTTGAAGAGTGTGCTGAAGAGTACAGATGCCCGGCGTTGCTTAGCTACAAGATGGGATACAGATGCAAAAAAGAACGCCTTCCATCGCCAGCGATGCTGGTTCAACCTATTCTTAGACCAGCGGCTTCAGGTTTCTTTGTAAAGGTGCAAGTGGGTCTGCATGAGAGAGAGAGCTATTGCAGACCAGTTCTCATGTTACCTCTCTGTAAGCAGAATGGGACAGTGGACTTTTCCCCCCCGAAAGCCACACAGGACAGCAGCCTCCATAAACAGTGAGGATCAAATGCAAGAACGTGGGACCCAATTCAGCCCATTCTACCAGGAATACATTCTAGAGGCAATACTGGCATTCTGCATAGCCAGGACCAGATCTGCTGTTAGGCAGGGTGAGGTGGGCACCGCAGGAATCAGATTCTGAGTGTCAACAATGGGCCTCAAATGATAGCCCTGTTTATGTATTTGAAAGGGTGCCACGTTGAGGAGGGAGCAAGCTTGTTTTCTGCTGCTCCAGAGACTAGAACACGGAACAATGGATGCAAGCGACAAGAAAAAAAGATTCCACATCAACATTAGAAGGAACTTCTTGACAGTAAGAGCTGTTCGACAGTGGAACGCACTCCTTCGGGATGTGGTGGAGTCTCATTCCTTAGAGGCCTTTAAACAGAGGCTGGGTGGCCATCTGTCCGGGATGCTTTGATGGAGAGTTCCTGCATCACAATGGGTTAGACTGGATGGCCCTTGTGGTCTCTTCCAACTCTATGATTCTTTGGTTGGTTGTTCTTGTTCTGTGCTTTCAAGTCAACTCTTGACATAAGCCAATCCTATCCTAGGGTTTTTTTTGGGGGGGGGGGAGATTTATTCAGAGAGTTGCCATGGCCTTCTGAAGCTAAGAGATTGTGACTTCCCCAAGGTCAGCCTGTCAATTTCCATAGGGATTCAAACCTTAGTCTCCCAGAGTCCTGGCCCAAGATTCAAACATTGCCTCTCATTGAGTTTTCTCTGCAAGATTTCTTCCGAGGTGCTTTGCCTTTGCCTTCCTCTGAGGCTGAGACAGTGTGACTTGCCCAAGGTCACCCAGTGGGTCTCCACAGCTGAGCAAACATTCAAAGCCTGGTCTCTCAGAGTCCCAAGCCAACATTCAAACCACTCCAGCTGACAGTCTCTTACTTTGTTGCTTCATTTGCTCTCACATTGTTATTACTGTAACTTTACTTCCCGAGAACGGAAGAGGCACTTGAAGGATTATCTGTTTTATGTATCATTATCATTATCCTCCTCATCCTCATCTCCATTTATGCCTCACTTTTCTTCATCAAGGCTCAGAGCAGCTAGAAGCCTACACAATAAACAGTGAAAATCACAAAGTGCAAATATCTAAAGACAAAAATTCCAAATTACACACGTGAAGAACCACAAACAACAATACCTCCTAAAGCACGCAGTACAAGCAACCAGCCTCCAAAGACATGTTCAGCATATGCTTATGCCCTAAAAGCCTGTGCAAATGATCTGAACGGCAGCCCGAAAGGCACAAGTGTGGAAGGAAAGGGGAACTTTTGACACAAGGGAATTCAAGATCCAGGAGGCCACCACCAAAAAGGCTCTGCCGGGTATTATAGCACGATGAACCACATTTTTAAAAAATGAAAAGCCTTTTGGGGAGGTTGGATTTAGTGCCATAGAGGGGACAGGGAGATGCACAAAGCCCTTCCCTGCCGATTCTTCCTCTGCTCTAAACTGCTTGCCCCCAAAAGAGCTTTCCTTAGTCTCGAAGGTCCAAAAGTGCATTTAATAGGTTACATATGCTTTAAGAACTCTATAAGAAAAGGGAAGGGAGAGCAAAATACAATGAAGGAGATCGTGTCTACCACCCATCACCCATCCATGTACAAAAAGCCAACTGGACATTGTACATCTCTTGTTCGTGGCTTCAGGGGCTCTGATTCATTCAGCAGCGATAAAGAAAAATCATATAATTTGTACTATGTAATTAAAACATTTACTTTTTCAAAAAGAGGTGATAAACCAACACCTTAAACCAATGGTGAGAAATTCCCCAATTAACCTTTTTCTGGCCCCCAAAAAGACAATGAAGTGATGATGCTCCTGAAAGTCTCCGGGTGCAACAGTTTACTTTTGTAACCGGTTTCAAAGCCTCCCTGTACTGTTTAACAGGACAAAATACTCATTTTTGAGAACCACAAATGGCTTTCCAGTCACTTGGTGGAATTGTTGTTTCGTTTTATGTTTTTTGGTACTCTTTGCACACACACACACCTCCTACGTCCCCAAGATATAAGTACCCAAAACATAAGATTATGTACCACAGTGGCCCACTCCTACCTTAAATAAAAATAAAATAAACTGGACCGGCAGATGACTATGCCTAATTGTTCCAGCAAAATGAACCAAGAGCCCTACGCCAAAAGCATCTGCGGAAGCGGACTGAAACCTACGAAAGCTCATGTCGCCAACTTCTTTCTTTCAGTTAGTCTCAAAGGTGCTACAAGATCTCTCTACATAAAAAGCCCTCCAGTTTCTTACAAACTGACCAATTCAGTACAGCTTCTAAGCTTTGGGTGGGGATGATGGAAGCTGCAGTTCGAGACATCTTGGGCCCCCAGGATGGAGAAGAATGAAGCTAATGCTTGCTGAAAAACGGGAAGGGCCTCTGTATCTCAATTCACTCATACACATGATCACCCACCCTACAATTCCAACAAACAAACCAAGTTCCATTTATTTAATATTTAAGAGCAGTGGCTGCTACGTTCTTTGTAGAACACCAGCGTTCAAGAAGCCAAGAACCATGGCTTCACCTCTCCCTGTATTTCCAGAAGGAATGATTTATAATTCTGCAAGGCCCAAGAGTACCCAGTTTGCTAACATTGAGGATTATGGCAACAGGAAAATCATGCTCGCTCAAAGATAAGCACATTCCAACATGCCCTCGAACATGCCCTCGAACATAAAATAGCAAACACTCTGTATTTATATCTGCATCTCAATTATGCCAGAACATTGTGCCCACAAACACCTGAGCCCACGTACAGACAACATGTATACATGTCCCTTACAACGTAAGAGTAGGCTTTTAACTCTCCAAGTGGACTGATCAAGCTATCTGTGCCAAATGTACTCGCGGGGGAACGTTTTCTGCAAATGGCTAGTCATGCGTACAGAATCTGTGTACACAGACAAAACCTGCGTTGGGGTATAACGCATAAGGAACCCCAAGCATACTCATAATCAGAGACAGAGAAAGACAGAGAGAGGGGATTTCTTCTTTTTCTGAAGCAAAATAAAGATTCCAAAATCCCTTCTCAAGGCTTCTTTACATCCCCCTTCTAATCTCCCCCAGACCCGGATGGATCTCCAGAGACAGATGAGTCTCCAGGCGTGAAGAAGGGATGCTGAAAGAGCAATGGACCAGAACAAGGAGTGGAAGGAGGAAGGGGAGGAGATACGTCAGGAGTGCTTTTCCGGGCAAAATGGGTGTCCCACTGAAAGAAACGAAACCTCGAGGTCTGAGATGGGTCAGTGGTTCTTCCTCATGTGCCTCCTGAAGCCTGGGCTTGAGAGGGTCTGAGTTGGGTCAGTGGTTCCTCCTCACATACCTCCTGATGTTGCCTCCTGAAGCCTGGCTTGAGAAGGTCTGAGATGGGTCAGTGGTTCCTCCTCATGTGCCTCTTGATGTTGCCTCCTGAAGCCTGGGTTTGAGAGGGTCTGAGATGGGTCAGTGGTCCCTCCTCGTGTACCTCCTGATGTTGTAGGTACAACATCAGAAGACACATGAGGAGGAACCACTGACCCATCACGGACCCTCTCAAGCCCAGGCGGGGATGTGGTGGACCCATCCTTCAAAACACAACTGCCGAACCCCGCAAAATTACCAACACTCCCATTTTTGAGAAGGGGGACTGACATCCTTTGGCTTCCTCAGTCCCAGAGAAAGGCTCCCTTCTCACAGTTCCCATTTCAGCTTCAGAGCCTCAGCCTGGCACCAAGGGCCCAAACAGACAGGCCAAAATAAAGCCACTTTGGGTCACTTTGGGAGTATGCTGTTTAAATGATACATGAATCTTAAGAGGCCAGAACCTGTGCCAAAGCTGTGCTCTAGTCCTTAGGACTGGAGCGTGGCTTTGGCGCGGCTTCTGGCCTCTTAGGACACATGCAGCATTTAAAAAGCATACCTCCAAAGTGACCTGAAGCAGCTTTATTTTGGCCTGTCTGTTTGGGCCCCAAGACATGCATGGGGTGCTACATAGCCTCACTCCATCCCCACAGTTCAGAGTCAGGCAATGGGTAGATTGAGGACCCCATGGAGTTGTTTTGGTGGCCCTCAGATGCTCCGGATTCCCTCAACTATCTTTCTGCTGGACACCAGCCAGCAGGACCCTCGGCGTTTCAAACGGGCTCCCCATCCGTACTATTTATTCATTTACTTTGCTTAACCATTTCCAAATCAGAGGTAGCCTCCTATGCGGGAAGTCAAACAGTTCAGGCGGGGAGCAAGGAAGAGGGGGTGATCTGTTATGTTGTTTATTTTTGTTGTTGTAGATTTTTATTCTCTTTTGCTATGTGTTTATGTTTTTTTTCCCGGTTGTGCTTTTTCTCTTGTTTGTTTTAATGCAAAAATCAAACCTTAATAAAATTTATTTTTTTAAAAAGGACCTATTTTTCTAGATATTTCTGGTTCTGTTTGTTGACGGACCTGTGCAGCCTTGAGAAGGCTCAGGGTCCCCACAAAAGGGGTCCCCAAACATGCTTTGCCCAAATTTTGCCCTAAACCAGGGGTTCCCAACCAGGAGTGACTGAATCCCTGGCATGGGGGTTGAGTTGGAATTTCAGGGGGTGCGACAAAGAGTGGCACTCCTTTTTATTTTGCTGAATAAATTAGAATCCACTTGCTCAATTCAGATTTTGCATTTCACGCACCGAGTTAAAAGCTTATCTCTGTTAAAACTTCAGTTTGTTCACCGGCAGTATTGCATTGTTACGCGTTCAATTTGCGGTTCCAAAATCAGACTTCTTCGTCTACAAATGTGATATTACTTTTGTGGAGGGGAGTGAACATTTGCCAAGCATGGCATCCCTAGGGTTGGCATCACCAAGTGCAGTAACTCATAGCTTTACACACACCCCGACCTTCTCCTATACCATACAGAATCCTTAGTCATGATTTTCTATGCTAATGATACTCCCAAATCATCATTCCTGCCCATCACCGATGGTAACGGCAACAGTTGTCACATAAACCAGCGTGGCATAGTGGTTTGAGTGTTGGACTACAACTTTGGAAACCAAGGTTCGAATCCCGCTCGATCGTAAAAACCCACTGGGGGACCTTGGGCAAAGCGCACACTCTCAGCCTCAGCAGACGGTCATAGCGAACCTCCTCGGCACAAATCGTCCCAAGAAAACCCTGCAACGGGGTCGCCAGAAGTCGGAAAGGACTTGCAGGCAGACAACCATCACCAGAGAAGGCTGGAACATTGTGTGCCTTTCAGTCCTTTCCAACTTACGGTGAGCCCATCTGCCAAATGGCTCTGCTGCCTTTTACCCCACGAGACTCATAATGGGATTCATGAAGCACCGCAGGAACTGTGACCTTGGGCAAGTCACACTCTCTCAGCCTCAGACAATGGTCATAGCAAACCTCCTCGGGACAAATCTTCCCAAGAAAGCCCTGTGACGGGCTCGCCGTAAGTTGGAAAGCGATTTGAAGGCACACAACCACCGCCAGAGAAGTGTGGAACATGGTCTGCCCAATGGCTCCCCAGCCTTTTCTCCCATGAGACTCATAACGGGACCACAGGAATGGGGACCTTAGGCAAGTCACACTCTCTCAACCTCAGAGGACGGTCAGAGCAAGTCAATCTTCCCAAGAAAACCCTGCGATGGGCTCTGCCTAAGTCGGAAAAGGGACTTGAAGGCACCCAGCAGCCACCAGAGAAATACGGCACTGTGCTTTTGAGTATTTAACTGTTTTAATGGTATTTTACGATGGTATAGTTTGTTTTTGTTTTTTGAGGGGGGGCATTTTAACCTATGTTGGATTTTACATTTGTATTTTACCAATGCTACCGCTAATTGTTATTTTATCTTATTGCTATAGTTTAATATATTGTTAGGTTCGATTTGCTTTTTAGTTTGTTGCATTGTTATTCCTTTGTATTTCCGTAGGTTATAAGCCGCCCGGATTCCCAGTGATTGGGTGGCATATAAATACATTTATTATTATTATTATTATTATTATTATTATTACATAAACTGCCTCAATCCTGCTTTTGAGTATTTAACTGTTTTAATAGTATTTTATGATGGTATAGATTTTTTTTTTGGAGGGGGAATATTTTAACATATGTTGGATTATTACATTTGTATTTGACCGATGTTGTAAGCAGGAGAGGTGGAATAAAAAATAAATTTTTATTATTATTATTATTATTATTATTATTATGACTATTATTATAAGAATTGGGGCCCTTAGGCAAGTCACACTCTCTCAGCCTCAGAAAGGCCTGGAAAGCAGCCAGAGATGTCTGGATCCTGGTCTGCCCAGCCTCCTGGAGTTGGACCAACCCAAAGGTGCCCACCCACCCACCCCTTTGCCCCCTGCCCACCTCCAGTGCCAGGGTGCCATCCCTTACCTGTTTTTCTTCTGTGCCCAGGATGGGATCGTTGGAGGAGGAGAAGGGAGAGATGATGATGATGATGATGATGCCCAGAGGAGGAGGATCGAAGGGGAAAAGGCAAAGGAGAGAGAAGGCAAGATGAGAAGCCAGCTGCCAGGGTCCCCCTTCCAGCCCCCCAACCCAAAACCCAAGGATGCTCTCTGGCCTCACCTGAGATGCTCACCTGGGTTGGCCAGCTTGCTTTTGTACCGCATCCCTGTGCTCATCTTGCTCCCAGGAGGCAGGGAAAAGCAGATCGCCACTGATCCCACTAGATCCCTCACTAGATCCTTGACTAGATCCCTGCCTTCCTCCCGATCGTCCCCCCGAGCCTCGCCTGCTGCATTCAGACAGCAATCATCAGCCCAGCCGAAGGGGAGGGGGCTTTTAAAGCCAGGGGGCGGGGCCAGAGGGGACCTAGCCACGCCCACTCCCGCCCACAGCCAATCAGAAAGCCCTCCCTCCCCTCCCTTGCCAGGAAGGA
The DNA here is from genome assembly GCA_034509955.1 of Urosaurus nigricauda. Lineage (NCBI taxonomy): Eukaryota > Metazoa > Chordata > Lepidosauria > Squamata > Phrynosomatidae > Urosaurus > Urosaurus nigricauda. Next base: position 18,086,700 of record JAOEGL010000014.1, on the reverse strand, counting down.
GGAGTTTAATCCCAACACAGTGTGCTGCTGTGCTGATGCTTTCTTTCATTCTAGTCCTCCAAAGGCACTGTAGAACCCATAGGATCCAGGGCTGGGGATGATGATGATGATGATGATGATGATGATGATGATGATGATGATGATTCCTGTTGTTAGATTGCCCATGCAAACATACACACACAAAACACTGGGATCCTATTGCCCTGGGGAAGAGGCTGGGACTGGCAAAGGCACACACAGAGCCCTGCCAGCCTTGCCAAGCAACTGGGGCTTTGGTGGGCAATTTTGTTTCTTACAGGAGTAGTAGCAGCAGTGAGGAGAAAAGGGGTTTTTGCAGGAGTCAGAGGTTTTTATAGGAGTAGGAGGAAAGGACTAAGAGGTTTCTACAGGAGGGGGAGCAAGGAGTAAAGGAGTAAGAGGCTTTTAGAGGTAGGTGTAAAGGAGTAAGAGGTTTTTACAGGACTAGGAGTAAGGAGTAAAAGAGTAAGAGGCTTTCACCGAGGTAGGAGTAAAGGAGTAAGAGGTTTTTTACAAGAGTAGGAGTAAGACGTTTTTACAGGAGTAAGAGTAAGGAGTAAGAGGTTTTTACAGGAGGAGGAGTAAAGGGTAAAGGTTCAAGCGTTGGACTACGACTCTAGAGTGTAGGGTTTGAATCCCAGCTTGGCCGAAGAAACCCACTGGGTGACCTTGGGCGAGTCACTCTCTCAGCCTCAAAAGACGGCCCAGGCAAAGCTCCTCGGAACAACCCTTGCCAAGAAAACCCCAGGACAGGGCCGCCTGGGGGTCGCCAGAAGTTGACTTGAACGCAGGACGACAAGGGCGATAAAGCTGAAAAGATAAAACCATTAAAAACCCACACAAGCAAACGCTCCAATAAAAAGTACCATTTGCATATTAGATTTCTTTATTAAGGCGAACAGCGCCAATTGAACCGTCGATCGTCCCGCTCTGCAGGGCAGAGGCAAGGAGCCAGGACCATCCTTTCCAGTTTCTCTTTGCTGGATACATGGCCTGCCTTTAGCAACTTGTCTGTTTTTAAGTCTGGCAGCTTAGTCCTTGAATAGTAATACTAAAAGAGAGCAGGTTTGGAAAGGAATGGACCCTCGCCTCTGCAACATGTATTTATTGGATTGGACTGAAGTGACGTCCTGCCCTGCATCCGCACTGCAGAAATAATCCAGCTTGACACCGCTTTCACCGCCATGGCTCCACACGTCCAGTTACGTTATTTCTGCCGCCTTCACAGCAAAGGGTGTCCAAAATGTTAGGAGCTTCTTGGTTTGTTTCTTTAGGGAGTGCTTGACCATAAGAAAGACCTCCACATGAGACCCTGGAGAATAGACAATACTGCCCTAGATGGAAATATATTGTTTATACTCGTGCCTAAGTCTAGAAATTTAAGTCAAAGAATTGACCCCCCAAAAAGGTCGACTTATCCATGAGTCAAGTGTGAGCACAAAGTTATGTCTGCTTGAATTTTGTAAGTTATTTAGCATTGTTTCCCTTTGCTTTCATCCTTTAGATACTTTATTACATGCCCCTAAGTTTTACCCTCGACTTATCCACGGGGTCATATCAAAATCCATAATTTTGGCCCCAAAACTTGCCCTCGACTTACACGAGGTCGACTTATAGTCGAGTATATATGGTAATCTGAGACAGTATCCGGCCGTTTGATTTGCATCCATATTCTTATTAACAGTATGTTCCGTAACTGGTTTTTTGGATGTGATGATGCCTTGGAAGACTATGAAATGAAATGCGTTCAGTTGCTTAAAATAAAGGTTTGGAAAAGTTGTTCCTAAATGAAGGTATACTTAAGCTAGCTATGCTGGAATGAGCACTGTCTTCATCGAATATGATTTTTCTGCCCTTCTCTCACTACTGTTGCACAAAACACTTCCGCCAAAATATCGCAAAAGGAACACAGTCTTCTAAAGCTGGTAGCTGGCCATCACAACACAAGTACATAACCAAAAGCTGACTCGAACCTGATTTGTTTGACTCGATCAATGAGGAGAGGCAGAGAAATCGGTAATGGTTTCCATATGCGTTTTGATTTTTAAAGGCTAGACAGCCACAAATCATTACAGAGACCACAATAAAAAAAGTGCAGACAAGATCTAATAATTCAGCTCCTGTACGCTTTGGTAGTCTAGCTATCAAAAATATACTTGTAATAGAGACTCAGGGAATGCTGAGGTTTGTTTAGGAGAAAAGGCGTATGGCAAATGACAGCACATCCAGAGGGCAATGAGGACCAGAATGCTGGGACATCTGAAAACCAAATCTCATGAGAAAGAGTTGGAAAAGGTATTGTTTAGCTTGGAGACGATTCATAGCAGGGATGGACCACTTGTGGCCCTGTGGAGGTTGTCAAACTGCAACTCCCATCAACCCAGCCCTGGATAACCAGTGTTGAAGGATAAGGGGAGAAGCTGGAGAGCCATGCATTGCCCATCCTGGTTAAAATGAGCCATTATTATTTTCTTCATATGCAGCCAATGAACCAAACTAGTACTCTCAGTGCACAGAGAGATCTTGTAACACCTTTGAGACTAATGGAAAGAACGAAGGTGGCAGCATGAGCTTTTGTAGACGAAAGTCTACTTCCCAAATGCATTGGAGGAAGTAGACTTAAGTCTACGAAAGCTCACGCTTGCCAACTTCTTTCTTGCAGTGAGACTCAAAGGTGCTACAAGATCTCCCTACATACTGATTCTACAGACTAAGACGGCTATATCTTGGAAAACTGGTACTCTGTTGCTCTAGGAAGCAGGGCTAGAACGAATGGGTGAAAAATGCTGGAAAGCAGATTTCAAACTGAAGAGGAACTCTGTCATAGGAAGACTGTGTGACAATAGGACTTACTACCTTGGGAGGCAGTGGGCTATTCCTTGGGGGATGTTTTTAAGCAAAGCTTGGACAGCTATAAAAAGATGCTTTGGCTACGTTCCATATTGACCGCTTAATGAGATTTCAGAACTTCTGAAGTTCTTTCTTAATGTTAAAAATAATAATAGGAAATCCCCTAGTTTAAATGTAACGTGTGCATGTAACAGAAATCATGGATTGCTCTAAAAAGAATGCCACCCTCTTGTGTTCCCCAACTCATATCCTATAGTAAGTTGCTCCTGTACATGCAGAGTCTGTTCGCACTGTTCACACAGTAAGGACAAAAGTTACATGTTTTATCATGTCTATTCCATTTATTACAAAACTACAGGAAAGTTAAAGTCACCGTACATATAAAATGTTCTGAGTACATACCGTTGTTTTCTCAACCAAGGGAAATAAAACAAGACTCAGCTCCAACAGAAAGTGTTCCCAACTTAACACCTGAAAATTCGAGAGAGAACACTCAGGAGGCCTCTGAGATTATTTGGCATGTAAGACCATTTTCATGATTTTAAGGCATCATGGGTAAAAGGATGTCTGATCCTCTCCCATCACCAATCTGCTGGAGATTTAGTGTTCAGTACCATTTTTTTCAAAAAGGAAAAGCACCAGAGAGAAGTCTACCCCAGGGACTAGAGACAAACTATGAGAGAGGAATGCTATAAACTAGAAACAAGCTATGCAGCGTTTCTGCCACGTTTAAACAAATGGTAGCGTGGATATGGCGCAAATAATACACATTTACGGTAAACAGGTCACCACGTCTTTTAGTAAGAAAAGATACAAAAGTATCGAGAATGATCCTAGGTGGGGACAAACATGGTTCACCTACTTTCATCGCCTAGTACATATCGGATGGCATATTAGCTTTGGGATTTAAAAAAGAGAAGGGAACATAGGTCCCACATTATAAACATGAGCACAACGTTACCACAAAGATGAAGAAGGATATAAGCAACATGATTAAGGAGAGGTATATATTGAGGGGGGGAAAGAGGCTGTTTTCCAACATGATCTTCAAGACTTTCAGCTGCGTCTCGTAGCATCCAGCCCTGCGTCCATGCACGACTCGTTCCTATTCATTAGTGTCATCGTTCCGATTCGTATAAAGCACTGATCCGTTTTTAAAAGCATCAGGTAACCACTGCAAGAAAGAGGGGAGAAATTAAAGAGTTTAGAAGGCAGGCAGATGGACTTACCCAGCATGGCCACTAGGAAGTGTAGCCCCCCCAAAAAAGAGCATTTTTCCAAGCTCTGACTATGTTTCTGGACTTACAACGAAGAAACAGGAGGCTGTCTTAGATCAAGTCAGCCTACAATCCGAATCCTTTTGGTTAGTTTTGACTAGAAAAGACCCATTTAATCAGTTATGGAAATGGTGAGTCAGCACATCAATAAGTCCCATTAATTCAGTGGGTCTACTCTAGTTGAAACTAAGTAGGATTTAGGCTTATTTGTTCCTCTAGCCTAGTACACCTGTATGTAAGATTGGCGGCATACATTTATTTTGTTTACTTACTACACCTTTGCCATATTGAAGATGGGCAAAGTGGGGCTGAAAGCAAACTGTCCGGGGAGTTCATGGCAAGGGTGAGATGCAAACCAGGAACTCTTAGGGGTTATTTAGACAGTGAAAATGATCCAAATAGAATCTGGATTGAACCTTTGTTGTTCACATGGATTTTGTATGCATCTGATTACAATAAGTTTGGAGGGAGGCTGCCAAAATAACCCACTTAACCCGCAATAATCTTTTTCCTGAGTTTTTCTAAAAGATTGGTATTCCCCACTGTGTGAATAATCAATGCAAACAGATCCAGGATAAAACTCTGCATGCTTCAAATATGTTTGCATCATCGAATCCATCTTTATTTGAGTGCTGACATGTGTGAGCGACTGAACTCACAGAGATGTGCACAGATGCAGTTCCATAACATGAATAACCAACCTGGAATGCATGAGATTATTTGTATAGTCTCGCTAAAAATCAAAACAATGTGTGAATGACCCCTTAGTTAGGTAAGATACACCTGCTCTCAGCAATGCCACACATTTCTTTCCAGAGCTGAGAAAACAACTAACCTACAACCCTGTAGTCAACCCTCCACCAACTCACCATCTTTGAAAAATTCAGAAGCAGACCACAACTCCCAGCTCCAGAAGATTCTCAGATCACACCATTCTTCTGCAAGATACCTGTTTGGTTTGGATGCTACTCTGCAGCTTATGTAGGATGACTGCTAATCCAGCCCTCTCTACATCTGAGCATTGCAAATCCCCCAAACAAAACAAAACAACCCGGCGTAGAAGAGCCTACTCTGCGAATTCATGGGAAGCGGAGTAAAATTAAGAAAATGCAACTTAAATGTGCTCCAGGGCAGACTGGATTTTATTAGGCACAAACTCAGTCCAGTAACAGGCATGTTGTTCTTCCACTTTCTTTGAGAAAGTGCCAGTTCTGCTAGGCCAGGCACTCTGTCCAGATTGAAAAACAGGGCAAAGGCGGGGTGAGTGAGGCAAGAGGAATCTGATTCCTGAGATATTGGCAAAGGAATCAGGCCAGGCGTCCACTGCCTGGACCAAAGAATTGAAAGAAGCGTATAATTAGGACTGTTTTTTCCTCAGAAATGTTGTCTTACTTGAAAAAGAGAGGGAGCATTACCATATACACTCACAGAGATAGCAGAACTGCAGTTTCACATTTTCTCTCAGTGGCTGCCGCTTTTTAAAGAGGTATTTATTATTTGTTATACTGAACCTCTATTTTAATTCCAAATGAGTGCATACGTGACTCTTATTCCCCTTTATCCTCACAGCCATCCTGCAGGGAATGGGCAGGCTGAGAGAGTGTGACTGGTCCAAGTTGACTCTCTGGGTAACAAATCCTCCTTCCCTGTTTCCCATTATCAGCACACAAAACTTTCAAAATACAACTATAGCAGAAAGGGAGAATGTTTCATTCTACAGCCCTCCTATGGAAAAGAAAGAGATCCACAGAATCATGTGGAAGTTGAAGAGTGGAAACTAGTTGACCAGCTGTGGGCTGACACTTCTGTTTCTCTGGTGGAACGCCTAACTGAATTTGGAGTAAGAAAAAACAAATGAGAAGTTGCCTCCAGCAGACACCTGCAGGAATGAATTCTGTGCCTTGAGCTCAACTGGATTATCTACTTGGGCGAGGGAACAGAAGCTGGGCTTCTGCCAGCATTGGCTTGGCAATGGCAGGGACAAAACCAAAGAGGAGGTCAAAGTGGAGGTAGGCTGCAACAGGCAACAGTCACCTAAGTTGGACCCAAAAAGCTTTGGACCAAGGTTGGGAACCTGTGACAGTGGCAGGCTTACAGGTCCAGGCATCTGAGCATGCTGCTGTCGTCAAGCCTGAATTTTAATTATTAAATTTGTATCCCAATTTTCCATTAATAACAAACAGCACCCAAGGCAGGTAACAAACATCATTAAACAGAAATCAAACATCAAAACCCTTAAAATCACCATAATAGCTAATAATCAGTAAACCCAGGCCAACGGCTAACTAATGGCCAGCCCATCAAAGGCACCCACATGAGTCCACATTTCTTTCACATCTGCTTTTCTAACAAGGTAACAGATTTCCCCTTGAACCTCTCCACTAAACCCATGTCAACATTATAGGAAGATCAAGAAAGCAGACGATGTCCCTTCAAATGTGCCAAAGGGATTACAGCCGCTATGTTTTGATCCAGACCCACTGAGCCATTTTATAACTTCAAGGGAACATTGTTTCTTGCAGAGTTCTAGCAATAAGCCATTTCATTCCCTGTCTGTTTATCCAGCTGTGTTGGGAAGTCTGCTGACCGCTCCAGGTAAGAACACAGGAAAATGCCAGAATATGTGGGACTGTCACTTCCAGAGGCAATATTTGAATCTACAGTTCAAGGTGCCGCTTCATCTGTAGAACAGCAGATATGAGGTCTGATTTTAAACAATGAGCTGACACAGAGGGCTAAAGCAAAGTCTATATACTGTACACTCGTGTAAAATACCCATATTTCTATGTACATTAGTGTAAAATATGCATTTCATACGTATCAGTGTAAAATATCTAATTTTATACATGTTTCAGTTTCTTTCAAAGACAGCACTGCAAAATTCAGAGAAATGTGAAACCTGAACAATAAATATGATTTGACATGCATATTCGATCAGGAGGCATGGATCAAGTTAGCTTGCTTCAAAATGCAGCCCAAACAAGATCCCTTTCCTTGGGCCAGTATAATAAGGGTCAACCACTGCATGCCATATGTTTACATGCATCTAAAATATGAGCTAAATGAGGACAAATCAAAAATGGATCACAAGTCATGAGACAATGCCTAGTTTTGCTCTGCTCAGAATGAGTGCTTTGTGTTGGTTTCTACCTCCGGGATTAAAAGCTTAATACAAAAGTAAACCCTAAATCCTCTTTCAGCACAATATTAAATAGTTATTGTACTTTTAAAATTACACAGCACCTTTTCTCACCCACAATGCAAGGCTTTTAAGAACATAACTGCTTGGGCTGCTGATATACCACGTGCACATACCACAAGTCTAGTTTAGAAGAGAGGGACAAATCAGGGTTTTGGGGGGGGGGGATTTGCCCCATCTTCTGAGGTCAGATGTGTGGCTGGTACTGACAAGCCCTACTCTCTGGTAGCCCCAAACTAGAAATGTCTGCCATCTCTATTCTCTTTTAGACACCCGGCTAAGACTGTCACCTTCTCTCGGATGTTTAATGCTGTCTCAGATTCTGTGACAAAAATTGTTTCTTTTTCCTCTTAAAGCTTTGCTGCATTAAGTATTGCACTGCTTATTATAATTTTACAGTTTTGATAAATGCTTCTTGTAACCTGTTTGAGTTGCTTGGGGGTGAAAGGGGGGATGTAAGTCTTATCAATATATGGCTAGTGTGCTAGGAGAAGCCCACATCCATAAAGCTCATAGTGTTGTGGAGTTGAAGGCTTTCATGGCCTGTATCCATAGTTTTATGTGGAGCTTTCGGGCTATGTGGCCATGTTCTAGAAGAGTTCCTTTCTGATGTTTCGCCAGCATCTGTGGCTGGCATCTCTTCTCTGAAGATGCCAGCCACCAATGCTGGCGAAATGTCAGAAAGGAACTCTTCTAGAACATGGCCACATAGCCCGAAAGCTCCACAAAAAACTACTCATAGTGTTGCCTTGGTCAAGTGAAAGACTCACTCACTTTCAACCAGGACTACTTTGCTTAGAGCATTACAACACCAATCTGACATCTGTCCTTAGCATAGGCTTAGCTTAGCTTCACCTCTGCAGACACCGAGGATCTACTATATCACCATTAGCTAGGCTGGACAGAGATGAAGGGAAGTGGAGTCCAAGAACATCTGGAGAGCCACAGGTTCCCTAGTTCCAGCTTACCTCCCCAGAGGAAGAGAAAGGAGCCAATGGATCTAATGAACTAAGGAAAAGGACGCTCCCACCCCATGGCAAAATGCCATGACCTCATTTAAGAAAGATCCTTGTCATACAAATATAATTTGCATGCCTAAGCAGCCAAGCAACACCCAGAAGAACGTCCCTTTTTAAAAAGAAAGGGAAAAAAAGTCCACAGATCTTTAGATATGCATGAACCATGAAGGATCAGTGCTTGTCACTGTTGCCACCTTTGCCAATAGGCAGAACAAGCTTCAAGGGAGCTAGCCAACCTGAACAAGGCAAATCCACTGCAGCCACGACAAAGCTACCAGGCTGACCGCTAAAGCGGTGGAGCAACCTCATCCTGCTGCAGCTGAGCAAAACATCTCTTAGGCCACGCCAAGGTGGATCCTCCAAAGGGAGGAAAATGCTGCCTAAGCTTCACATTCCAGCCGCCAGAAGAAGCTGCAGGCACAATGCAATCTTCCCCAGATGCCTTCTCTCATCATATCACTTTGGCATTAGACCATGATGAAAGCCTGGTTGCTACAGCACCGCTGCACATATTTTTCTTTTTAAAATCCTGTGTATCCACGATTGCAGGGAGTGGGTTGTTTTTCAGGCCTTTGTAAAAATGTGCTTGTCAGGAGCATGACTAATGCTTTTTAAAGCAAGATAAGCCACAGGTTGTTATGATTAGAGGGAAAGTTGCATAGAAGTAGCTCAAGATTCCTCTCCCTTAAAAAAAATTACTTGTCTGTTATTATTTAGGAGCGAAGTTAAGTGGGATGAGATAACTATGGTTTCTTGACAATTGTAATTACTAGTTATATCCCCAAACCATCCCAGGTATTATTTTCAGTAAGGGAGGAAGGAACCGATACCTTTCAGCTATTGTTGGAAGCCTCCGGCCAACATGGCCAATGGTCCTAGATAATGGGGTCTGTAGTTGGATAACATCTGGAAGGCCAGAGACTAGAACTCCTGTCTCAAGTTAACTGAACAGAAAACAAAGGCAGTCCAAATTTTGTAGGGAACAGGGTGGAAATGAGACTGTTTTTTCGCTATTTTCTCTAAGGATTTAGATTTGTAAGCTACCTTGAGTTCCCGTACTGGGAGGAAGGCAGGATATAAATAAACATAATAATAATAAACATAATAATAATAATAATAATAATAAGATGGCAGGGTGGGGTGTGTGTGGAAATACAGATTTCTGTTGCTCATTTCCATTTCCCGAAGAAAATAAATAAATAGAACCAACACCCCATCACTTTACAGTAGCTATTTCTGCAGCACAGGCAAAGTTCAATATCATGTGCTGTAATAATATAAAACACTGGTTCAGTCTGTGCCAACTTCAAAACCAAATGCCTAGCACGTGTTACTGGAGTCTACTGCCAAAGAAAAGTTAGGCATGCAGAGTGGAGAAAGAGACAGAAATTGATCAGTAGGCAGTTTGATCCTAGGTTGAGCAGGATCAAGTGCGTCGAATTGATGCTGAGCTCTGGTGTGCCAAGAGACATCTCCAATGTTGATGACCACCAGACTACCCTGAACTCCCCGAATCTCAGGCCTTTTTCACACTAGGCAGTGACGGCTCTATAAACCCCTTTTCACTACTCTAGCTGCATTCTGTGGAATTCTGGTTGCAAGTTGGTGAAACAACCAACCTGTACTCTGGCTGAGAATCTGAAATATAGTCTGCCCGCACCATACGCAGGCTTGCCACCTGCAGACTTGAGCTCACACGGATGACAAGCCCCAGTGAACAAAATGGCACGGGTGCCACCAGCACACGGGTGCCACCATGTACAGGAGCGCGCCACCATAGGAATCAATAGGATTTGAGTGTAGGTGATCTTTCCCATATGCAGGGGGGTCCGAAACAGATCCCCCACATATAGGAAGGGCCCACTGTACCTCTCCCTAAACTGCAAATCACAGGATTTCATACGATGGAACCATGACAGTTGAAGTGGAATCACAGGGCTATAACTGTGTAATGTGAAAGAGGAGCCTGACTGATTTTGGAAGCTAAGGAGGCTCCAGCCTGATTAGAACTTGAATGGAAGAATACTAATTAATACTAATTAAATCACAGAAGATAAAAAGAAAGGCCTTGAAAGTTTATTCAGAGAAGGATCTGTCAAATGTAAATGCATACTGATGTTTTGTGGTCCGCTCTCCCTCCATTCCTGCTATTTTAGTTTCCAGCTTGTAAACTTTGTTTAGCTCCATCAAGCTCCTTGCTCCCAGATCACCTGGCAGAAGCCCAGGAGAGATGGTGGAACAAGGCCCACTCCATTGGCTCATCTAAAAGGCCAGCTAAACTGTTTCCATTCCAACTGGTTACTAAGAACAATTGTGCAATGGTAAGAACTAGTGCCCCAGTTCGTTTTGTTCCTCTGCCCTCCTCATTCCCTTTTCCTTGACCGTAAGCCCAAAGGCATGAGCTGTCTTGGTTTTGCGGATCTTGAAAGGCATGCTGGAAGCCTTTCAAGCTGAAGAGCATAAATAAATTAAATAAACAGTATATTGTAACTTGACCCATCAGTATATACAGCTACTTCCCTTTCAGATCCTTTCAGTCATCTGGGAAAGGACACAGTGAGTACATATGGCTCATCAGTGATCAGAACTAATTAAACTCAATAAAGTTATCAATTAAGTTAGAAATTTTCAAATAAAAAGGGCAATTAATTTTTAATTTTTTAAGTATTTTTTTCCCACTTACTTGATTGACTTCAGTTAGCATTTCAGCAGCAACGTTATTCCTGAACTGAGTTACTAACTTAGCTATGAATTCATTAAAATGAGAGGCCATGCTTTTTGTTAGCCTCTCAGGGTTGGTTAAAAGAGTCTTACCAAATAGCTGTAAGAATCTTTGCTTATTTTTGTTCACGATTAGACTATGATGAGTTGATTCCACTATAAGGATGTTTTAAACAATCTAATCGGAAGGACTGCTGGACTTCTTTGCATCCATTTAGTCTTCCTGTGTCTACATCAGATATCCCAGTCCTCATCTGTTCCAGGAAACTAAGTTCTGAGGCTCTTTAACCCTGCAATTTTTTTTCTGGAAATCAATAAACTAAACAGGGTAAGGAGATAAGATTAGAAGGGGTGAAGAAAGAGGGCTTCCGATGGTGTGGATGAGAAATGTGGTTTTCAAAAATCCATGCAGCTGCTTCCTTTTCTCTGAAGCTCAAGGCAGGGATGAAGTGGGAGGGGAGTAAAAAAAATCACAGATGTCATTTTTCGGCTTCATTCTCTAATGGTTTTAGTATAGGTTTTTAACATAAACACCAATTTAACACATACTTAATAGTTAATTCCCCCCTTCTAACCTAAATACAATTGAATTAGATTGTCTAGCTTATTAAGGATTAACTTGAGACATTAACCCTTTGTCTTCTAATTTCCCTATCTCTCTGTCTTACATTGAGACAGATAACCAATCTATTCAGTCCGGTATTCTCTATACACACTGTTTGTGATTCTCTACAAGAATTGCACAATCAGGTTATTTTAGGCTTTAGATCGTCTTGCATGAGTTCTTCTCTTTACAGAGATATTAGATGTTTTGAATGGAATAGTTCTTGAAATGGATAGCATGGGAAATGCTGATACCTTACAGAACTTTTATTTTATAAAACTTTTAACATTGGTTGGCATTCTGTTAGTGACATATGCATAATTTGCACAATGCATACATGGTGAATTATTTAACACGGTGCAACAGACATACCATATTCTCCTGAGATTGGCAGAAACAAAGTTGCACAGACAGCAACACTGTACATATTGCATTTGTAAACTGCACAATGTGCACTGCACAAGGACACCCAGTCATTTAAATGTGTTGCACAATGGTGCAACTTATCTTGGCATATGGAGAATTACAATAAGGTGAGGTGGTGTCGGATTGCAACCACTGTGTTTTGCCACTGAAATTCCAAGGAAAAATGCTAAACGCTCTACAGTAAGTAGGATAGTTAACACAATTGTCCACAGCACAGTCAATTTATTTCCTATTTGTTGAATAGCAATAGCAATAGCAGCTTCATACCCAATATCATAGTCAATTTCATAATAATGTCAATTTAAGTACAGTTAAGTTTCACTGACATAGAAAAACAAATGTAATGATAAGGAAGGATAGCTGAGAAGATTTACTTTCTTCATTATGAAGTGGATTTTAATCAATTTGACAGGATTTATTAACTTTAATGTATTTGTCTTGCTGTGTGCCATCAAGTTGTTTCCTACATATGGCAACCCTAAGCCCCAGGGTCTTCTGGGGCTGAGAGTCTGTGACTCACCCAAGGACACCAAGTGGTTTTCCATGAATGTTGAGAACTGCCTGCCTTATCTAGTTCTAGTTATCTGCGAGACTTCAGTTATACTGCAACACCAACATGCTTTCAGTGCACATTTACTGAATGTAAGCAAACTTTGCTGTTGTGTGCCTTCAAGTCATTTCCAGCTCATGGCAACCCTAAGGCCCTTGTCATTCTGTTGGGAGGGTTCTTGGACTTCTGCCCCAAAGTCTTGCCCTCAAGGTACCAACACTTTGCCATCTCAGCCCAGTCCCATTTTCAGCCTGACTACCCAAGATGCCTTTTCAACTTGCCGTGCCACATGTAAAGCGGGTACATTGCCAATGAGCTATGTGATATTCGATATAATAAGGTGGCACCTGTGGGAATCCAGTAACATTAGCAGAGCACTGTATTCAAATTTACAACATATGAGGACACAGCCCTGATGGCACAGCAGCAGCAAAGGTTCCTAAAAAAAATGAGTTAAGGTGAGTTACGCAGTCTGCCAATTCATGCATAAAGTGCAGTGACACTGACCATCTTCCTGCTGCATACCTAACATGGCTACAGTTGTGGAAATATGTAAAGTTGAAGGCTTTCATGGCCAGCATCCATAGTTTTTTGTGGTTTTTCGGGCTATGTGGCCATGTTCCAGAAGAGTTTCTTCCTGACATTTTGCCAGCGTCTGTAGCTGGCATCTTCAGAGAAGAGATTCAGAGAAGATTCTGAAGATGCCAGCCACAGATGCTGGCAAAACATCAGGAACAAACTCTTCTAGAACATGGCCACATAGCCCGAAAAACCCACAAAAAACTATGTTGTGCAAATATTTTCATGCAGCGTTGTTGTTGTGTGCCTGCAAGTCATTTCCAACTTTTGGTAGCCCTAAGGCAAACTTATCATGGGGTTTTCTTGACTAGATTTGTACAGAGGAAGTTTGCCTTTGCCTTCCTCTGAAGCTGAGAGCATGTGACTTGCCCAAGGTCACCCAGTGGGATTCCACAGCCAAGCGGGAATTGGAACCCTGGTCTCCAGAGTCTTAGTCTAACACTCAAACCACTACACCATGCTGGCCCCTCATAAGGATGCCTCAGTATCCTAAAGGCACCAGATCCAGACTGATCTTGATCTAAGCAGGGTCAGTTCTGGTTATTACTTGGATGGGAGACCTCCAACGAATACCAGGTGCTGTAGGCTCTATTTTAAAGGAAGGAACTGGCAAAACCACCTCTTGAGTATTCCTTCTCAAAAAAAAAAAAAACCTAGGAAAATTTCATGGAATCACCAAAGGCTGACAGGAGACATGAAGGCACAGATGCATGCACATCATAAGGTTACTCCTAGTCAAGAAGAGAAAGGTGTGCTCTCAGCATACAAAGAGTGTTGAGAGTGAGGCAGTTCTTAGATGCTTTTGTTTCTGGAGCATGCGTAATGATACACATACACTTACTGCAATAACCACACGTCCTCCGTTCCACCTGTCTATAATCATTGAATACATGTTTTGCATATTTGAACACTGCTGCCATTCAGCCCCTATCCCATCAAGTTTTTTATGTTTTATCTAGAAAAATATTCAGAGTGACTGCCTCACTACAACATTTATCTGACTACTTCTTGCCTCTTGAGTACGTGCAATTACGAAAGGTATATTAAAACACTTTTAACAATTCAGGAATACTCAGTTAAGGGTGTTTTTTTTCAGTACGCCAATTTCATTTTTATAAATTTTGGATAATCAATTATTTCAGTGATGATAGTTCTCAATAAGGGGTAACAGAAGCACAAAGAGAGAAAACCTCTACATCTTTACACAAGGTATTATTGTGATTATCATTTGTAACAAGGACCCAAAAAACGTTAACTTGGAAACAGATTGGCAGACAGTGTTAGTAAATTCCTCCTTACAACAAGGTAGGGTTCCAACATGTATAAAGGATGTAGTTGTGAGACCTTTGTTGAAAAAGCCATCCCTGAATCCCTCTATAATAATGGATAACTTTCAGCCTGTGTCTAATATTCCATTTTTGGGCAAGGTAACAGAACATATGGTTGCCTCCCAGCTATGGATATTTGTAGGTGAAACAGACTACAGTATACTGATCCATATCAATCTGGTTTCAGGCCGGGTTAAGGGACGGAAACAGTTTTGAACATCTTGGTGGACAACCTAGTCAGAGAACAAGATGAGGGAAGTGTGTCCAGTTGGTTCTGCTGGATTTCTCAGTGGATTTTGATACCATCAACCATAGTATCCTCTTTAAAGAGCCACAAAATTCTTCAGCTGTTTTTAATCCCTAACAAGAGAAATCTCTGGATCCTCCAAATGTGCAACCATCAGTTTGAGCCACCAATAGATCTATAGGGATTGATTTAGGGCTAATAACACAGCACAGGGGAAGACAAGGTATGAAATCTTTCTTCCAGAATAAACTTCTAATAAGAACTTCTAAATAGCTTTTGATTTCAAGGAAAGGATTTCTCTGATCCTTATTCAGAGATTAGAAGAACCCTACAATTCCAAACAGAAATTTTGGGAAAATATCGGTTTACTTTTAAACTTTCTGTTCCAAGACTGTGGTAGTCAAAGAGACAAAACAACTTTGAGAAGAGGATTCTTCATGCTGGAAAATAGGCCACCAAAGGAGGTTAACAAGGCCTGGGTTGAATCCTTTCATGTCTTTTTCCAAATGCGAACTGCTATACTATTTAGACCTATAATGCCATCAAAGATGTCTTAAACAGAATTTCAGCTGAGCTAATTCCTGGCTGCAGTTCTAAGGGGATGTGTTTCGTTTTCCATGACAGAAAATGCCTAAAAATCAACGTCTTTTTTTAAAAAAAACTATGTGCCAATCTATTTGCTTTTTTAAAAAAGCAAGTTTCTGTTCCTCATCGCAAAGTCAAAGTAAAAGCAACGGCAGAGCCTTGACAAAGCACTTTGAAATGAGAAAAGTTTGTGCTGGTCTATCAGAGACCATGGTGACAAATGTTTTTGGTTTCAAAGAGATCATCTCAAGCAGACGATTTTGGGTGTCATGAAAGAGCAGCATACCGTTGTCCATGGAGTTTTGTTTTGTTTGTTTTCACTGCCAAAGACTGGAGAGGTACTGATAGGACTTTCTGCCACATTTGTCAAAAGAAGTTACCTAGCTTTGGTACTTTGAATCTTAACTAAGGTATATGTCGGAGGACATTTGCAGCTGCTCTTTGAACAGCAATATATCTTGAGGTGGCTGCACATGCATAGATCACATCAACTATTTTGCTCAGGATAAATGTGCAAAATTTGGTTCTTTTAAAGGTGGAACGCAATCTGTTGAAAACTAGGCTCTTTACAACAACGTAAAAGGATCATATTTATGCTTAAGACAAACAGGGCAAGTAAATGTTCAAACAGAGGTAACAAAGCTGCCTCCTTAGGGCTGGAATGTTGCCAATTCACACTTGGTCCATAGGTCCAAAGTACACAGAATAATACCGTGTTTCCCCAAAAATAAGACAGTGTCTTACATTAATTTTTACTCCCAAAGATGCGCTAGGTCTTATTTCCAGAGGATGTCTTATTTTTCCATGAAGAAAAATTCACATTTATTGTTGAACAAAAAAATGAACATTTTAATATATTGTGTATATATATTTATATACAAAAACTTTGCTAGGTCTTACTTTCGGGAGAGGCCTCATATTTAGCAATTCAGCAAAACTTTTACTAGGTCTTATTTTTAGAGGATGTCTTATTTTAGGGGAAACAGGGTCGGAAGCTGCCTTATACCAAGGCAAAAGAACTCTGGATTACAGAGGCAGGATTCCTTCCTACCTAGAGATCCCTGGTATTATTGGCTGGTGACTCTCCTCTCCAAGTGCTAACCAAGCTTGACCTTGCTTAGCTTCTGAAATCAGCCCAGGTTGGACGTGTTTAGGATGGTATGGTGTAAGCAGAATAAAAGTAATTTTACTCAGACTATACATTCCAGCAGACAAGCAAACCAAAGGTAGTGTCTTAGGAGTAGGAACAAATGTAGCACACTCCTTTTTGTCCCCACAGTTGAGGGAAGGCATGAGAAGTGTACCTTTCTGAAACCAGAACAGGCCTTCAGGCACCATTCATTTTGCAAGCTGCAGATGTAGCACTACAGTCCCAAGGACCACAGGCACTCTGTACAAGTGCATTTATTACCGAAAACAGGAATCCAAATCTGATTTTACTGGTTTGTTTTTCCCACAGACACAAAACAGCCAGCATAGTCATTCTTCTGCTTGCTCAGTGCTGTTGCTCTTGATTTCTTGAGGAATGGCAGCCTGTTTTCTTTCGTTTTTAAAAATATTTTTTCGGGAAGTACAGAACACCAAACCCTTCCTAAGCTCAAACCTCCAAAACATGAAGTTAGACCTACCGTCAACAACCTGGTTAACTTCTCATTCGTCACTGGGCTTCATCCTCATCTGGGCTTGCATCTGCGCAATCATCTCCTGCATGCGACGTAACTGTGCCAAAAAATAATAATAATAATCAAGAACGTTAAAATTACATTTAAATGCCCAGGGCAATTATTTTTTTAAAAGCCCAAACTGCATAGGTTACATGGTTTGCTTTAGTTCAGCACTGTCTTCCCAGTGGGGAGGAAGACAGAAAGAGATCATTTTCCTACCACTATCATTTCTTGCATTTTGCTATAATTTGTTTTATTAATCTATTTTTAGATGTCCTGTCATTTGCTATTGTGAGCCACTTTAGTTGCAATCTACAGAGGATGATGGTATAAATACAGTAAATAAATAAATATTCAGTCATACGGTGGTCCATGGGTGGGAAAAGAAAGGAATTCCAGTCCCTTCTCCAACCACAATTCCCAAGGCATTATACAAACAGGATATGGAGAAAGGGTCTTGATACAAATCAACAATTTCATTTCTGAAAACCAAAATCCAAACTGTCCCAGGCAGCTGTCACTGCACATCTCCTGAGTAAAAGGGCAAGACTTTACCCTGGACTCCTCCAACACAGCCCACTTCAGATATCTTGGACCAAAGTCCCCATCATCCCCAGCCATGGAGGCTGAGGTGATGGATGCTGCTGTCTACTACATCTGGAAGCCAACATAGTTACAGGTGGCTGTTCTGGTCACTACACCATTCTGGTTCTTGAATTACCCATGCACTCATTTCAGCTCCCACAAACAGTTGCATTAACACAACCCCTTGAAAAGGTTCCCCTTCAGATGGAGCGCTTGTGGGTGAGCATTTTGTCGTCAGTGCTGCCTCAAAACTCATAAGATCCCTTAAACCCATTCGCTTGGCAGCAACAGCCAAAGTGTTCCAGGGTGGTGGCTTGCCCTACATTCCATGGGCAGAAGTGAAACGTTCCTGCCTTGTGGCATTTACCTCAGCCAGAATGAAAGGACGAGCCGCTCTTAAATCTTTGCAGCAGAATGTGCATTTCTTCTCCCTTCCCCCACTTCATCCCAACTCAAGCAGCAGCTGGCCAAAGGAGGATTAAACCATGCAGCCTGGTTCAAAACCTGACACATCCAGGAGGATGGACAACGGCTTGGTTTCTGAGGCCATGGGGTGGGAATCAAACAAGGTACACAGATAGTTGTTTGTGGGTTTGTCAGGCTATGTGGCCATGTTCTAAAAGAGTTTATTCCTGACCTTTCGCCAGCATCTGTGGCTGGCATCTGAACGTGCCAGCCACAGATGCTGGCAAAACATCAGGAATAAAGTCTTCTAGAACATGGCCATATAGCCTGAAAAACCCACAAAAAACTATGGATGCCATCCATGAAAGCCTTCGACTTCACAAAGGTGAATAGAGTTCATGACCTCAAAATCTCTATTGAAAGAATGGAGAACCTCAGGGCCTGAGACAAAATCTGGCCCTCCTGGGCTTTCCTAGATGGGGTTCCCAGTCATGTCCCCTTCCAGGACATGACTGTTAGATAGGTTCCCAGGTTTTGTACTCACCGTTCCAGTTCCAAAAGGTAGGAATGACTCTCCTAAGGCTTAGGCTAGAATATGAAGGCTTCCTGACCCAACCCTTCTCATAGAATCCGAGAGTTAGCTGAGACCCCAAGGGACATGCTGTCCAATCCTATTCTGTCAGGCAGGTATATACCATTAAAGCTCTCCTAAAAGATGGCTATCCAGCCTCTGTCGAAAAACCCCCAAAGAAGGAGACTCCACCACTCTCCAAGGCAGCATATTCCATTGTTGAACAGCCCTTACTGTCAGGAAGTTCTTCCTAATCTAAGATGGAATCTCTTTTCCTGTAGTTTAAATCCATTGCTCCATGTCCTACTCTCTGAAGCAGCAAAAAACAAGCTTGCTCCATCCTCAATATGACATCCCTTCAAATATTTAAACATCGCTATTGTATCACCCCTTAACCATCTCTTCTCCAGACTAAACATGCCCAGCTCCCTCAACTGCTCCCCATCGGGTTTGGTTGCTTCCAGACCTTTTCACCATTTTGGTCACCTTCCTCTGGACACACTCCAGCTTCTCCACATCTTTCTTGAACTGTGGTGCCCAGAAATGGACACAGTATTCCAGGTCAGGTCTGCATTTAGTGCCACCCTCCACTGGAATGAAGCCCCCAAGAATTTTTCTAAAATTCAGTTTGGCCCTCTGGTTGGAAAAAAATTTCGCTTCCTTGCTCCACCTCTTCCCAATCCTCCCTTTCTTCAACGGATCTGGTATCCTTGTCACTCCAATCTTTAATCTCGAGTGAAACTGCAAGCTCTTCCAAGGCATGAGATGTGTTTTTTGCTTGTAAAAATATCCCAGAACTATATGAATCATGGCTGGTTCAAGACATCTAGCTGCCTGAGGCAAAAAAAAAAAAAAAAACCAAGGTGCTCTGTCCTCTACACAGAGAAGGCAACAAGTCTAGCAGGCTAGCTTATGGGATACTGGCTAGACAACACAACGCATACAACCTTGGCACCAGTCTGCAGCATTTACCACCTGGTGAGTGTATCTTCTGCCTCATTTTGGACCCACCCTTGCTAGGATTATCTCTGACAGGGATACATCTTCAGACTCTTGAACAAACTGCACACATTGTCCAATCTTGCACAGCCCATCCTTCGCAATATGCACAGAAGTGCCAAGCAGCTATTTTTATGATTGGAGGGTATGCTTTGACTAAGCCTCTTGTGTGACAACAAAATCTCCTCCAGCACACAAAGCTGAAGTCCACAAAGGAAAAAGGAAAAGCCAGCCAGCCATTTAGCTAGCCAGCTAAAATGAAGCCAAACAGAAATAGCTCCCTCTTGGCTCATCAAACCCAAGGGGCTGCAGGGTGAAGGACCAAGAGAATTTCAGGCTGTTTTAGCAACGAGAAGACGTTCCCACGATGCTGAATGCACTCTTTGGTATTCAAGGTATTTTTAACTAGCCACTAATCTTGAGGCATATAGGACAGAAATCCCACACGCACTATCACAAACCAACAGCAATTATTATTTTCTTCAAGTCTCCCGCGGGAAACTCTTTTCTGTTTCATGGGACTTCTCTGGGCATCATAAAAGCCACATTCCTCCAGCATGACAAGCTCCTAGCTCTGTGCTATTTACGAACAGTCATTTTTATTTGATTGTACTGCATTTTGACTGTGCTGAATGTAAAAGGAGGACAGTGTTTTGCTGCTGTTGTTGTTAACTTTAAAAACTGGGAATTCCAGAAAATAACAGTATGAAAAGAAGGGGGCATTCAAGCTTGAAAAATCCCTACATGACATTTCAGACATGTCCATTGCTATACAAACACCCTAGCACAGCCTGTTATCATTCAAAAGTGTTCAGCGATGAGTATCTCAACATCCCCAGCCAGTAATGGCTACTCGTCCTGCTGGGTAGTGAATGATGGAAAATATAGTCCCAACACAGCTGAAAGACACAAGGTTGGGAAAGGAATACACCAGGTATGGGGATTACTTTGGAAACTAAAAATTCCTGCCCTGGCCCCAAGCTGAGGTGTGGCACAAACATGAAAATGTGCAGCTGCCTTACCGCATCAAGCACTTGGTCCATCTTGGCCAGAACTGACTCCCTCTGAATGGCACTAAACTTCCACAGCATTGTCTTTCCCAATCTAGCTGCCTGAGGTCCCTTTTCACTCTAGGTGTTAACAACTGAATTTGGAGCCGTCTTCATACAAAGAATAGGCTCCACAATTGCTATGTTTTGTTCAGCTAACCCCCAGCCACTAGAATACAGACAAACAGAGAACAGATTACAGGTGGAGAGCGGGTATCTGTGAGCCTGCTGTGGTCCATTTTTCCTGAAAGCACTTTGACAACTGGGACTGAAGCATTACTCATTATTGTCTGCAGTTTTGAGCAGTTACTTTGCTTCTGATCCCTAACTCTTTACTATTTGTATGTGCTCCTCACAAATGAATCCAGTACTTTCTTGCTCCTGCTTTTCTTTTCAAGGCGACAGAACTAAATGAACATGCCTTCTTAGTGCAAATACCACAGTATAAGTTGTTGCACACTCAGGACTGAACAGATTTGGGATGTGCATGCTTTGTTTCACTGTGAAAAAAAATCGGGGGAAAGATCAATATTAAAAACGGCAACAGCAATGAACGCAGTAAAACCAGTGTCATCTGCAACAAAACATGCTAGTTTTTTATAGCAAACCCTGATCTCCACCAGTCAGGGTCTACTATAACAAGTTAGCATGTCCGCTGCTCTGAAATGTCGCTTATCGGTACTTATTTTTCCATGGTGGAATAATAATTTCACCCCATGCTGAATTTTTATATTAGTGGCCCTGCACTGTTAACTGCTGCATGTTAAATATTACCCACTGCCTTTCTCAAATTCCTACATTATCTACATATTTATCAGCCCTTGGGGAATTAAGCAATGGGCAAGTCTGGGCCACACAATGCCCCCTTGTGGTTCACTAATCACAGTATATAGCCTTGTGTTTTGTTTCTAAATCTGTGACATCAAAAAAGGGCAAAATGTAAGATTTCGTGAACCGAGATCAAACCGGAAAAATAAAAGTTACATATTATGAGCACAATCCAGTCCTGCTCATTAAATTACAGACCATGTTTATTAATAACTGTTCCTTTAAGAGGTGCCTCATGCTGCTCCAGAAAGAGTCCCTGTACTGGGAGGAAGGTGGGGATAATGATGATAATAATAATGATGATGATGATGATAATGATAATGCAAGTTATTTTTCAGCACCTTTTATGGAGGGGGGGGTTTGAAATTGTGAACTTGATTTTCAAAAACACAGCAGAGAAAAATCACATGATTTGAGCGAAATGTGTAAAGGGAAGGAAGAGAAAACAAATTGCATCATCCTGTCCGATGCTGACTTTTGAGTCCTTTTGCTGATCAAATGCTATTTCCATCCTTCCCCGCCACTGACTAGGATGGCAGGGGCTGATGGGAACTGGAGTCCAACAACATCTGGACAGCCATGTGTTCCCCAGGTGGACACACCTTTTTAAGGGATTTAATGATGGACACAAAACAAAAATGTCCACAGGACCCCGCATAAAAAAGGACCTACTACGGCTACTAGGTGAGCAATGTGCACCTATTGAATTAATATTTCCCAGACCAGCATGAAAAATAAATGCAATTGCATGGCAGTGTAGTTCTCCAATGTTAAAAAAAAATGAATGCAGAAATCTATAGCTTAGTGAAATCAACACACACAACTGCCTGAAGTGAAGGTGCTGAAATATGTCTTAAGTTTTTGTACATTCTTTTTTTAATTTAAAAAAAAAATCACTAATATGGAAATGGTGTGAAATGAAGTATGGAAGACGGAAAAATGCTGAAATTGCCCGAACACAAATGGCTACCACATGCCTGTGCCTCAAGAAACGTGGCCAGACCTTACCTGGGCCAGGTCAAATCCAGACACCCCAATGGAAGAAAAGTGGCACCAATGCTGACAGTCTCTAAACAACTGAGGCAGAGCCACATGGATAGTGGTATATTATGGAACTCATAGGAATAATCAACACACACATTTCCAGGTGTCTTATATGTGAAGCATAAAACAATAAATGAATAATAAAAGAATCTAGTAAACTTGGGGTGGAGGAAGAAAGCTAATCTCATCTAACAACCCAGAGCAACAGACAGTGTCCGGTGGCACAGTAAAATCTTGTTTAGACTTTTATAAGCTGCCGTGAGTCACAAAATGGGGAAAAGATGAGATATAAATTAGATGATGGTGATGGTGATGATGACAACAATGCATCTACAGAGACAAAACCTACTGGGGATTAAAATCCAGTTTGGAAGCATGACGTTCAACCCCCAGTTGGCAGACTGTGTGGGCATGAATAGATTAAGTATCCTTTATATGAAATGCTTGGGACTACACGTGTTTTGGATTTAGGGTTTTGGAATACCTATATTTGCATATATGTACATAATGAGATATCTTGGAGATGGGACCCAAGGCTAAACACAAAATTCATTTATGTGTCATATACACCTTACATAGTCTGAAGGTAATTTTATACACTAATTTAAACCATTTAGTGCATGAAAATAAGTTTGTATACAATGAACCATCAGCCACCCATTAAAAAAAATGGTTTTTGGAGTATTTCGGATTTCTGAATTCTGGATAAGGGAATCTCAATCTATATTTACCATGTTTCTCTATCCATTCATTCTTCTATCCTCTTCTAATAGAGGCGCTGCCACAAAGTGGGAGACAACATAAGCTTGGCAGCCCTCTTTTTAAAAATGACTTAAACAGATATGTTACTCTCCTTCCTTCTGTAACAGCCATCTGCTTTCCAAATAAAAGTTTTACATCCAGAGGAAGCTAAGGAGGAGAGCGGAGGCAGCTCAAAAAAACCCAGAAGCCAGCTGTCTGCAGCAAAGGGAAAAAATGTGCACATGTCAGAAGCCGGCTTGTAAGGGGGTTGAAGAAAGCAGCGAGAGATTAACAGTTCCAACTACCCAAGGACAGGGTCCTTTGAAAAAAACCCAGAATGATTATTTAGCAGCAGTGATGCCTTGATAATGATGAACCTGGCACCTCCTCAAGCCTTCACTCCCCTGATGGAATGAAGCCCTTAGCAATCTGTAAATAGAACCTCAAGCACCATTGGTGCTCAGATTGTAGGAACAGAAAGGGAAATTGATGTTTGTGTTCTCAGCAAAGGCCAAGGAATGTAAGCCCATTTCCTCTGCCTTGCCTCCAATCCTCCCCTGCTTGAGTCCTCAACAGACTGCTTTGGAGATAAAGAGATTGTGCCACTTTATCTACATGAGACTAAGCAAAGCTGCTTCATCTGGACGGGTCAACAGACAGTTGAAGTTTAAAACAAATTTGTTTTTCCTGCTGTTCCCATCTAATCCTTTGGAACATTAAATGGGAGCTGTTTAGCGCAGGCAAATCCCAGTAGGGGCTCACTGTTTAAACCAGGGGTGGTCAACTCAAAGGGGTTGGGGGAACACTGGACCTGCAGAATGAACAAGGGAATCACATCACAACCACTGACATTCAGCAGCCACCGGCAGTATTGTCACCAACTGTGGCAGTTCTCTACAGTGCAAGGAGGCGTCAAGAGTGGCCACCTCTACCATAGGGTCCTGCCAGTGTGCAGTGCAGAGTTGTCCCAAGTGGAGGGAGAATCCACCAATATTTTTGGTGATAAGAAAAAAAAAGACCACAGAAGCATTGAGAAAACATGGGAGGATCAGCCACTGAAAACAGCCCTTGTACAATTACAGGGTAATTGCACAATAAAAGCCTGTCTGGAAACGCCATGAATCCCTTTCCACTTTTGGAAAACTTTCTCCCAGATTGTCATCCTGACCTCAGTGTTGAAATTGTTCTCAATGCCCATGCATGTATATGTGTGTGTGTGTTTCTGCCAAATCAGGATGGTTCTCCATGCTGCTAATAAAGTGGGCTCTGCTAGGCAAAACTTCTATGGTCTAATAAATTAGTGACCCCTCCATGCACACAAGACACTGTTACTTTTCTTACTTTCTTAGCAACCCACTGTAGTCAACAAAAATTTCAAAATGCAGGATGTTTTCATTGTGCCCTATCCCATACAGAAATATTACTACATCATTTTCCTGTCATTATAAAAGGGAAGGGAAATTGTGACCCACCCCAAGGTTTTGAAAAGAGGCAAACTGCAATGATAGGAATGCAGACATAGAAATACCTAAAAGCCAACATGCTGCAGTAAACAGAATGTTGGATAATAGAACCGGGGAGCTCTGGCTACAAATTCCCACTTACCTACAAGGCTTAGTAGGTGATCATGGACCAGTCCCCCTCTCTCACTCTACTTTGCCCTAGTTGAATAAATAAAGTGACTCAAAGGGTTATTGGGAGAATACACACCTAGGGAATGACTGGATTTACATGGATAAATAAATATTACATTTTTCTTTTGCCATTCCCATACAGACATTTCTTTCCCTCATAACATAACCAGCCTTAAGCCTTTGTATTAGGATGGACTACAGAGTCCTTTTAAAAAAAGTTTTTAGCATGCTAAATGCAGTTATTTCCACAAGAATCAAAAGGAAGAATAAGCAATATGAACAGAACAGAAAAGGAGGAGCTGTCATTTGACATTCAAATTACAGCGGACCCTAGGGTTTGGTTCCAGGACCCACCATAGATACCAAAACCTGTGGATGTTCAAGTCCCGATAAATACGATGGATAGTAAAATGGTGATCCTTATATAAAATGCCAAAATCAAGGTTTGCTTTTGGGAATTTATATATTTTTAAAATATTTTCAAGCTGTGGATGCTTGAATCTGTGGATAGAAAATCTGTGCATACGGAGGGCCGACTGTAAGAAAAATATTTATTAGAGATGTGGTAAACTATTCTCAGAATGGTTTCATGTGATATGACTAAAAAAAGAGGGGGTGGGAGAATATAGTTATTTATTATTTAGTATAGTATCGTATGCATATGCCTTCCAGTTGCCTATTGACTTATGGTGACCCCAAGAATTCCATAGGATTTTCTTAGGCAAGGAACACCCAGCCAGAGGTGGTTTGGTCAGTTCCTTCCTCAGAGGTATAGCTGTGTCAACTAAATTTAGCCAGCAGTGGGTGCTAGATACTTGGTTATTAAACAGAAGCAGGATGAGGCGGTGGTGTATTATATTTTCAGGGTGGGCAGTGACAGAAAAAGCAGTAGCCACTAAGCACCGCTGCTTGTTTTCAAAATGAATTTCTTCTGATTGCAGCTTGCACTGTCAGTACTGGCTCCCTCCCTAAAAACCAGCTTACTCACCCCTTTAAGCAAACACCACAAGTAGGAGACAGGTTTGTGGTCTGCTGCTTTGCTTCCCCTGGAGAAGCCAGTGGACTTTAAAAGCTAGTGCGATGTATTTTGTGCCTGTTGGTCACCCTAAGGTATCACCACAATGTGCATTTAGGGTTTTGTTTCATGGCCAACATGACTACCTTCAATTTTTTTTTTAATTTGAAGATAATGAAGCTAGATATTGAATCCTAACCTAATAGGACATTATTTTCTGAGGGGTGTTCCTCCTGGCGTAAGGTAAAGTGATCTCAGTTTGGCTCCTATTCACATGTTGTGCCTATTACGATGTCTAAATTCATCTCTAGACTTCATGGTACAGAAGCTTCCGAAGAGACTCATTGTACTCTGTCTACGAAGTGGCCTGCAGCTCCACACCAGACAGAGGCAAAGAGACAGAATTCAAACATATAGCCGTGTTGGCCTGTAGAATCAGACTGTAGAGACATCTTGTAGCACCTTTGAGACTAAGTGGAATAAAGAAGTTGGCAGCATGAGATTTCCTAGATTTAAGTCTACTTCCCCCAAATTTATCTGAGAAAGTAGACTTAAGTATAGGAAAGCTCATGCTGCCAACGTCTTTCTTTCAGTTAGTCTCAGAGGTGCTACAAGATCTCTTTATATTCAGAGGCAAAGACAGTTCTCAAAAGGAGGTGTTTTGCTGCTGTCAAAGGAGAAGGATAATTTTATTGCATTTCTTTCACTGCCTTTGTTCCAAGGGACCTCATGGCCACGGAGCCTGGAAACCTTCCTGTTCCTCTCCCTCAAAACCATCAAACATCAAGCAAGATACAGGCCTCTGACTCTTACACTATCCCTTTGCTTCCCTTGCATGATTTTTAACCACCAATGCCTGATGGAAAAGCCAATGGCCTTTGAAAGCTAGCACAATGTATTTTCCAGCTTTTGGTTGTCCTAATAGATGTTTTGCTGCAATGTGTATTTTGGATTTTGTTTTATGGTCAACACAGCCCTCCCTGCATTATTATGAAGATGGTTTGCAAGCATGATATTGCTTGTGATCTTACCTCAGCTTCCTTCTGCTGAAGGATTCTATCCTTGTCCACAACTTCTTCCTCAACAGGCCTGGCAAACATAAAACAGTCATGTATTAGAGGCAGTGAAAAAAAAGGTTTGCAGATTTCAGTGAAAAAGCGATGATTTGGAAGAAATAATTAAACTGACAGCTGTTCTGAGAAGCTATAAGAATTACAGCAAACCTTTTGAAAAGCTAGGATCTAGTAATTCAGTATATACCATTAAAGTTAGGGTCTAAAGAAGACATGGGATAGTAGGCTCTTGTAAAAGTAAAATACTGTAGCTGAGAAATCAAACTGCAATGAAAATGAAGGGCGACATTATGATGTTCAACATATTTTAATACAGTTGGTCCTTCGTATCTGCAGGGGTTTCATTCTAGACCCCCCTGCAGATGGCAAATTTGGCAGGACCTCCAGTCCCATTCTCCTTAATGATGGCGCAACATGCACACAACCATTTAGAAAAACAGGGCAAGACCATCTATAATGAGACCAGCTCCAATCTGTGGATGGCAAGCCCGCGGAGAGGAAGAGATGACTGTGCATTCAAATTATAGCTAAGATAAGAACCAGAACCCTCTTGTGGCACATCACTGATGGGATGGGATGCTTCACAAGCAGTTTCACCATCAACTCTTTCAAAAGTACCAGAACAGCAGCAACCATGAGAGGAGGTGGTTACCAGGTCTGAACAACCTTTTTCAGGAATGCCTGGCTTTAGAGGTCCTCAGAGCTGAGACACTATGAGAAGAATGGCTTGAATAATTCCTATGCTGCCAATTTGCCAAGCGTCCACAAACAGACACACACACACTATAAATGCCTGGGCTCCAAGGACCCCTTGAGTTTCACCATCTAGGTAGCTGAGATCAAATATGTTGGTAGTGAAGTTCTTTGTCCCCCAGCTATCTGTGCCCCAAAATGTCTGCTCACAATCTTTCCCAAAGCTTCACAGTAGATTGTGAGGGTGCACAACAGATGCCAACAGGGGATCAGAACCATTCCAGTTTAATTGAACTGACAATGATCCACTGTCCCACCAGAGGAAGAGTATCTTTTATCCTCCCTTCATTGGCTCCCCTTCCCCTTCCGCATCCAGTACAAGCTTTTGTTGTTGACTTTCAAAGTCCTCCATGGACTGGCCCCTCCTTATTTATCTGAAATTCTTTCTCCTTACCTTCCTACTCACACCCTCCGTTCTGGTAGTCAAGGTCTCCTGTCTCAGCCTAGGACTTCCACTGCTCCATCCCGGATTCGTCCCTTCTCACTTGCTGCCCCTCACTCCTTGAACCTTCTTCCCCCACATCACTTCTCCAACCAGTTTCAAAACTGAGTTAAAGACTATATTGTTTAGGGAAGCATTCCCAGGATTGTGCCATCTGCCCCAGGATGCCTTGTTTTAACTATGTATTAAGAAGCTGAGCCCTCCCTCCAGTCCATCTGCCTTGGTCCAGGCCCCAGAGGGAGAGAAGAACCACTGGACCTCATCTCCTTTCCCACCACCATTCCCTTCTCCTTTTGTGTTGTGTCTTTTTAGATTTTAAACCTGAGGACAGAGAACCGTCTAATTAAAAGGTTGTATGTACAGCACTGTGTAAATTTACAGCGCTATATAAATAAAGGTTAAATAATAATAATAATAATAATAATAATAAGTGTCACTCTGTAATGTTCGTGCAAACTTTCCCAAGCTCTGAAAGTCCCTTGCTGCTGACACCTTAGTCTTCACTGTTGTTACATATATGGAAATGTCCTGGATTTCAGTTCAGTGGAGTCATTTCCTCTGTTTACCCCTCACTCCACAACTCATGGCACCAGCGCAGTCAGAGAACAAAGCCGCAACCCAGACACACATGCACACACACACAGAGAGTCATGGCCTTAACTAAAAATAGTTCTATACTTGAGTGATTTCTAATAGAAATAGAGAGAAACAGGTCTGCCATCAGGAGGGATACAACATGAGCAGGAGAAATTCACAGCCAAAGAAGAAGAGAGAGATCAGAGGTACAGGATTTACATAAATGAACCAAGCGGAAATGGGTTTGGAAGCATCAGTGGGGGTGTGACATTTTTTGCAGTCCATAATACTTGCCTTATTATATGGAATTCTCCCCACACAGACAGACACGGGATATTCCTGTTTAAGAGTGGCTGGACTACATTTCTGAAGACTGTGAATCCAAGTCTCCAGGTATGCAAATCACTGCTCACTCAGCACTCAACTCAAGGCTGAATGTATTAGTTAAGGTAATATTTAAAAGACTCGCCAGTGGTGTATGCTTTGAAATGGCTCATTCGGCTACAAATACAAAGTCACCAAGTGATGAAAGTGCATGTATGCAATAACCAATTTCTCTACACTGTTGTGGGGCTCAAGACTCTGAACACAGACTGCTATGACCTTCTGGGCACAACTGGCTAAAATATGTACAAGATGGCTTGAACTGTTCTGAGCTCTAAGCCATACATAAAAGATAGCATAAGTATGCCACTAGAAGGTTCAGTCTCTAACACATCCAGTCAGAAACATAGGAAGCTGCTGTATACCATGGCCCATTTTAGATTGGCAAAAAGAGGTGTGTTGATGGCTGCATGAAAGCCCAGCCTTTAGATGAGAAAAAGGGAAAGTGTGCCATGAAAACACTATTTTGGAGTTTTAAGGGAGAAGAAGTGCCTTTAAAAAGTAGCTTGATTTCCCCACTACTTTTTTTAAAAGGGCGCAACATTGCTGGGGCTTTTTAGATTGGCAGGAAAGTGTGACATGAAGTTGCCTTTTCCTTAATGCTTAGCAACTAGACTGCAAGCCCCAGGTGTGCATTGAAAAGGTACAGTGCTGCTAGACTGAGGGGTTTGGGAACGACTTATCTGAGGTCTTTTCTGTGGCTCAGCAGCTACATGGGAAGCTCTCAGAACGCTACAAACACAGGCGGAGCAGCTACATGGGCGGCAAGGAACGCGGCTTTTAGCCACGCTTTAAAAAAATTTTCCTTGCCGGCTGCGAATTGCGCAATTGCGCAATTGCGCAGGTACACAATACAGCGACATTATCATTGCCTGCTGGGAACTGCACAATTGCGCAATTGCGCAATTCGCAGCCGGCAAGGAAAAAAAATTTAAAAGTTCAGCGGTTTATCACTGCGGTTCCTCTGCCTTTTTAAACTGTGCCATTGCACTGGTGCATCATGAATGAACCCCTTTATTTTGTGAATGAATTGACATGTTATCCACAGTAGAATAACAGTAACGGCATCCCAGAGTCCCTACTGCGCATGTCTAGGGTTCGGATTAGGGGTGGAGCTAGGGTTTGGGAGCTTTAAAAACTTTGTGGTTAAACCCCAGCTTTTACACCTGCAGGGCATTGAATCATAGAATCATAGAATCATAGAGTTGGAAGAGACCACAAGGGCCATCCAGTCCAACCCCCTGCCATGCAGGAACTCCAAATCAAAGCATCCCTGACAGATGGCCATCCAGCCTCTGCTTAAAGACCCCTAAGGAAGGAGACTCCACCACACTCCGAGGGAGTGTGTTCCACTGTCGAATAGCCCTTACTGTCAGGAAGTTCCTCCTAATGTTGAGGTGGAATCTCTTTTCCTGCAGTTTGCATCCATTGTTCCGCGTTCTAGTCTCTGCAGCAGCAGAAAACAAGCTTGCTCCCTCCTCAATATGACATCCCTTCAAATATTTGAACAGGGCTATCGTATCACCTCTTAACCTTCTCTTCTTCAGGCTAAACATCCCCAGTTCCCTGAGGCGTTCCTCATAGGGCATGGTTTCCAGACCCTTCACCGTCTTAGTTGCCCTCCTTCGGACATGCTCCAGTTTCTCCACATCCTTTTTGAATTGTGGTGCCCAGAACTGGACACAGTATTCCAGGTGGGGCCTGACCAAAGCAGAGTAGAGTGGCACTATAACTTCCCTTGATCTAGAAACTATACTTCTATTGATGCAGCCTAAAATTGCATTGGCTTTTTTAGCTGCCACATCGCACTGTTGACTCATGTTCAACTTATGGTCTACTTGGACTCCTAGATCCCTTTCACATGTGGTCTCATTCAGCCAGATGTCCCCTAACCTATATCTGTGCATTTCATTTTTCCGCCCTAAGTGCAGAACCTTACATTTCTCTGCATTGAATTTCATCTTGTTAGCATCGGCCCAGCTATCTAGTTTATTCAGGTCATTTTGAATTTTGATCCTGTCCTCTGGGGTATTAGCTACTCCTCCCAGTTTAGTGTCATCTGCAAATTTGATAAGTATGCCCCCAATTCTGTCATCCAAATCGTTAATAAAGACATTGAATAGCACTGGGCCCAGGACAGAACCCTGTGGGACCCCACTGGTCACTTCTCTCCAGGATGAAAAGGAACCATTGCTGAGCACCCTTTGAGTTCGGCCACTCAACCAATTACAAATCCATGTAACAGTTAACTTGTCTATCCCACATTTTGCAAGCTTGTTTGCAAGAATGTCATGGGGAACCTTGTCAAAGGCCTTACTGAAATCGAGGTATACTATATCCACAGCATTCCCTTCATCTACCAAGCTGGTAATTTTATCAAAAAAAGAGATCAGGTTCGTTTGGCATGACTTGTTTCTCTGAAACCCATGTTGACTTTTTGTGATTATGGCATTGGCCTCTAAGTGTTCACAGACTCTCTGCTTAATGATCTGCTCTAGAACCTTTCCTGGAATTGATGTCAGACTAACTGGACGATAATTGTTGGGATCCTCTTTTTTCCCCTTTTTGAAGATGGGCACAACGTTTGCCCTCCTCCAGTCTGCTGGGACTTCTCCTGTTCTCCATGAGTTCTCAAAAATTATTGCCAGTGGTTCCGATATTACATTTGCCAGTTCTTTTAATACTCTAGGATGTAGTTCATCTGGTCCTGGAGACTTATTGAGGAATTACTCAGTTTGCAGCCGGCAAGGGAAAAAAATTAAAGGTTCACTGCGGCCCATGTAGCTGCTCCGCCTGTGTTTGTAGCGTTCTGACCGCTTCCCATGTAGCTATTGAGCCACAGAAAAGACTTCAGATAAGTCGTTCCCACACCCCTCAGTCTAGCTGCCCTGTACCTTTTCAATGCACACCTGGGGCTTGCAGTCTAGCTGCTGAGCATTAAGGTAAAGGCAGCTTCATGTCACACTTTCCTGCCAATCTAAAAAGCCCCCATGACTACAAGAGTGTTAGCTTCTCTTCAAGATCTCTGACAGCCACCTCTCATGCATCCATATCTGCTACCTGAGCCTTTTATTTTAAAAAGCCTGGAGCT
The DNA here is from genome assembly GCA_034509955.1 of Urosaurus nigricauda. Taxonomy (NCBI): domain Eukaryota; kingdom Metazoa; phylum Chordata; class Lepidosauria; order Squamata; family Phrynosomatidae; genus Urosaurus; species Urosaurus nigricauda. The sequence continues at coordinate 18,054,443 of JAOEGL010000014.1, read as the reverse complement.
GCCAGGCACTGAACCTGGGATCTTCTGCTTGCAAAGCATGACTCCTACCCAGAGACATCCCAAGCCATACATAAGCTAAGAGAACCAGCTATTTAATTGTATTTCTTTGTTTGATGTCCTTGTTAGGCCTATGAAGATCTCCTAAGTTTTGGGGGGGAGGACTTTGATACAATGGTACTATCTTGCAGTTTTGACCTACCCAGATATGTCCCAGATTGCATTCGAGAGTCTGTATGTTTGTTTTTATTTTCCTGTTTGTATGATCCTAAGGGATGTTATTTGGATATGTAATGAAGGGCTGGGTCTTATGACTCTTATTATTCCATCTCCTTCTACCCCAATTGTCATTTCTAATTTGCTTTTCCCTTTCTCTCCACAATAGAGGGGATGAAGAATTAGAATAACATTTGTAAGGTTTATTTTGTGGCTGCATGAGTTCAAATAGCAAGCCTCTGTTGGTAAATATATGTAATAGAGATCCGAATTCACGCCACATATCAGGATCCTGAAATGTCAATTCTATACTGCCTCTTTGTCCATGCAGGGACAGTAGGGCCAGCCCTGGTTCTGCTGCTATGTTAGAGGGTAAGTTTTAGCCCTCCAAATGTTTTAGACTATAGCTTCCACAATCTCTTACCACTGACCATGCCAGCTGGGGCTTTGGGAGCTGAGGTCCAAATTATCAGGAAGACCAAAAGTCCTCCTATCTCCCCTCCACCATAAATCCTAAATATCAGACTCCTAGAGTATTCTTCTCATATTCCAGGCTGGGAAGCTCTTTCACCTAAAACAGTGGAGAGGAGCTGCCACTCTGAGTAAGTCATCCTGGACTCAAATCCAAGCTAGTACAAGGCAGATTCCAAGATGGCATGTGTTTCCTATATACATACACACACACACACACACATATATATATATATATATATATATATATAGCAGGCTGGAACCCAAGTGAGACTTTAACAAGATAAAGACAAAAACTACACTGAATGGATGAATGAATGAATGAATGTGGCAAAGATAACAAAAAAGATATTCCACAAAGCCATTAGTTGGCATAATTTCCTTTCTGAGACTCACTCTCACTCACAAACAAGCCATTCTTGCTAGACCTGTGGTTTCGCTCAGTTAACTAATATTGAGGAAGCAATGAAAACGCGACTCATCCTCCTTTTGCAAGGATGTGGCTTACCTCTATCTTTTCAGGCTAAGAAAAGGAACAGAGAGGCTATGAGAAATAAGATCTGCAGAATCAGGGGTTTATCAGAGTTGTTACACAAGAAGCTACATTAAGAGTAAGAAAGTGCAGAGCTTCAAAACCAAAACACAGAAGAACTCAGACTCACTTGCCAGTACGCTTTAGTCTCTCAGAGCGGAAGTTTTCATAGTGCAAATCTTGGGTAACTTCTTGAAGGTCCTGCATGTGTGTCCTGAAACAAAAAATGTAATCTTTGACTTCCTTTGCCAAGAGATAAAGGATCAGTTCAGAATGGAGCTAGTTGAGCTTTGGGGTCTCCCATCATTGCTCCAGTGGCCACAGGGAATGGAGTTGAGAAGTTGTAGCTTCAAGGTTAAATTAACAACAGCTTGTCATGTTCTCTGAACTCAGTAAACTGTTAGATAGTTAGTTAGTAGCTAACAGTTACTATGGCTTGTTTCAAACAAGTCAGTTTCAAAACATAAATTAGGAAGCTGGCTTGTTAGGGAAAAAAACCCAAAATTAACATTAATCAGAGGTTAGATCCTTAGGATCCAAGCAGCATGTTAAACTGTGGTTAACTGAAAATGGAAGCATGGAGTACAAAAGCCCATGACTCACTGCAGCTTCTTCTTCTTCTTATGTAGTAGTAGTAGTAGTAGTAGTAATAATAATAATAATAATAATAATCGTAATGTTTTTCCACTACATACAGTGGTCCCCTGGGTTACGAAAGTAATCCATTCCGGATTACTTTTCATAACTCGGAAATTTTCGTAACCTGGGGGACCGCTTTAGTTGACGGACCGCGCGGCAAATTTAAAGGGGCCGCACGGGGGTTTTTTTCCAGATCCCAAGGTTTTATTTGTAAGCCGGGGCCGTTTTTGCGGCCCCGGCTCTTTTGTACCCCGGGGTTTTCGTACCCCGGGGTATTCGTAACCCGGGGGACCACTGTATATCAAAAGGGAAGCTATAGCTCACCAATTTTTCCCTCACTCAGTAATTGAATCATTTTAACTTCATCACTTAAGACTTTCTCTGTCTTAGTAAACCCATAGTGACTTGTGGTAGAGATGTTATCTTTGCTGTCTTGCAGTTGTCCAATCATGAAATCTTTCCAAGCTTAATTAAAATTTCAACCTATTCAAAATGCAAAGGCGCTAAACCTGGACATAGGTTCGAAGTCACTAAACCTGGACACAGTTCTCAGGAACTCACTGCTTTTGGAAATATAAAATGCTATGTTTTTTATAAGCACCGTGCAATTTTTTCTGAAGCGGATGGCCCTCTAAGGTGTTTCCAACAAGGCAATGTTAAGAACATGTGATAGAAGATACAAAGTGGGAAAGTATCAGTAACACACACAACGTACATTTCCATGAACACAGCTTTTTCTTTTGATTTATAGATATACTAATAAGGAGTATCTATCTCCTCATCACTTTTGAAAATAGCTTTAATTACCAGTACAACATCCAAATTAGAAAGGGCAAAATGTCCATGTGTAGTATGAAAACTGTTCAGAAGAGGGAGCTCCTTGACTGGAACTGTCCCCAGCTAAAGATACTTAATGGAATTAAATTCTAGATGCCAGAGCCCCGCTATAACTTACAAAGTCTGATCAACAGATTTAGCCGAGTAGTAATAACCCAGACATTATTAAATGTTACATAGCCAAGTAGCACTTTTTAGATTATCAGCTCCAACATTACCCTGGCTTTTTACCAATTTTTTCCTCCCTGAGCTCTCATTTTAAGGAATTCTCCACTACAGCTATTTGGTTGCTTTTAAGAATCATCCTATTTGTAAAAATTGCTTCCCGCTCCTATCAGTAAACCAGTGGGTGGGCGAGTTGGTATGCATTTAAAACTCTACAATAGCAATTGCATTATAAATATATATTAGCTAAGACTGGGTAGAGCTACGCAAGGAAAAATAAATCTAGCGTCAAGTTGAATTTCTTGCCAAATCAAAATGTTTGAATAACCCAGCTCAAAATCCCCCCGTGCCATTTAGACCTGCAATACAGTCAGGAAGAATACTGACAAACATATCACCCTTTTGAACTCAACTCAACTGTGAAATTTCAGCATCTAATTATGGTACATCCTAATTAAATTAAATCTGATTAAAACAAACCAGAGTCAAAACTCTTCTCATACACCGTTCTTGCAGCACATAAGGCTAGAAACCAAAAACAAAAAACTCAGAGTTTTACTAGAAGGAAAGATGTAAATAAAGCTGACCTAATACAAGGGTGGGTTTTGTGGGCCATACGTACAACCTGGTTTACTCCTCCACTTGAGATGTCTATAGTCAGAAGTTATATAAGGGAGTCGACTTACACCAGCATGGTACGCAGCTTCAAGAAGTCATTATGTTCTGGATTCTCAACTTCCACCACTCCCCAGGGGTACAGGCGACCTCTGATCTTTTTTCCTTTCACTTCAATAAGCTGGTTGGATCCAATCACAGCAAAAGGAATGCTAGCCTAGATGAGTCAAAAAAGCAGCAATTCCACTTTATAGCATCATCACTGAAGAATGCCATAGGAAGCTTATTTAATGAACATTCACATATTTTGTCCCACAGAGGAGCTTTACCCTATTTCAAGGAAAGTACAGATTTGATTTGATTTTATATACTGTACAATGAAGGGAGAATTTTAACCCATGGACGGCAAGGAATTTATCTACAGAAACAGAGGCTCTTTCTGCTAATGGCTCAGAGAGTCCTAATGCCTTTTGGGGGGGGAGGGACTAGCGCTCAAGGTAGCACACACTTTCGTCATAGAACAAATCTTGCCAAGAAAACCCTGTGATGGGTTTGCTGTAGGGTTGCCAAGTTGGAAATGACATGAAGGCATACGACAACAACCAATTCTGCTAACATTCAGTAAATGTACAATGATAGCATCTTGCTGTTGATGTAGAACTTAAAAGTCTCATGGATCACTGGAACCTGATAGGGCAGGCAGCTCTCAATGTTCATTGCTCATTATAGTTTGGCATACAGGAAAATGTGGCACCAACACCCATATGACGAACGCAAAGAGCTGTTAAAACAGAATGGCACGCCTAAGTGAGTGTATGCAAACCTACCTTTAAAACCCTGGTCTGTTCTTTGAATTCTTCATCTTCATCCGAATCAGCATCAGGTAACTGGTAAATTCGTATGCCATGCTCTGAAATCTCATCTAGAATCTGGAGGCAAGAGACAAAGAAAAACACCATGATGACTTCTGTAAGTCCAGTGACCTCATATCACAGGCTAGGACTGCTAGGAATTGCAGTGCATAAACATCTGGGGGATCATGTGGCCCACCCCCAAGTCTGGTGTAAAATGAACAGAATTTAAATAACAGCAATAAAATGCATGTATGCTGTAAAGCAGCTTTCAGTTATATCAACCCAGGAAACCATGTTCCTTGATTTACTAAACAGGATGGGATCCGTTTGCAAACGGAGACTATAATTTAAAGAATTGACAATAGAAACAATAAAGTCAAATCACAAGCAGAGAAAAGGAAGTGGACAAAAAGGGAGTGCCTAAGCGCAATAGGAGCTCTCTGCTTAATAAAACACTGCTTATTAAGTTGAGATTGTTACACACAGACACTCCTACACAGTCCAAATGGGATATTAAAAAGAGAAAAGGAAGGAATTGAGGTCACAATGACTCCAAGCGTTACAAGAAGGGTTGACAACCTGGGGCCATCCATGTGTCATTTGGTCTGCTATCAGCCCTAGCCGGCACAAATAGCTAAGAGGAATATTGAGAGCTGTATCACAGAATTGGAAGAGACCTTAAGGGCCATCCAGTGCAACCCCATTCAACCTTGCACGAATACACAATCAAAGCACTCACAATAGATGCACACGCAGACTTCATTTAAAAACCTCCAAAGAAGACTCCACCGCCTTCCAAGGCAGAATATTCCACTGTCAAACAGCTCTTACTGTCAGAAAGTTCTTCCTAATGTTTAGATGGAATCTCTTTTTCTTGTAGGTAACAGAGACACCATGATATCCATACTCGAGCCAGAAAACATACTTACACTTTAGAGAGGACAGGGTAGAGGAGCATTTAGACTCTCTAAGCAAGTTTGTGCTCTTCCTTAAGAAGACAGGGTGATTTGCAAGAGGCTCAACATTTTAGAATTTGCTAGGGGACAGAAGCTCTGTACCATTACAGATACAGGGTGGCACTGCACAGTTGGCAAACACATGGAACAAGAAAGCCCTTTTCTCCTGGGCAGAGATCTTAGTGATAAACCTGCAGGAGAAACAATGGCGGGAAAACTAACAAGGGTGCAGGAATATTATATCACAGCTGTTCAACTGAGTGCTTTCCTGAAAGGGAAAAAAAAAACATGCATTGCAAGGAAAACAAACTGTATTTAATACTCCCAACAATGAAACAGCATTTTGCTTCTTCAAACATCAGTTTTATTGGCCTCAGGAGGTTCTGTGGTTCCTAAAGATTAGCCTTCCCAGGGGAAATCTGTAAGAAGTCAAAATCCCAAGTTCTCCTGGTCATATAATCATTCTTCTGGGCAGGTTTCCTCTTGCGGCTTTGCACAGTGTAGCCTGTGAAACCACCTTCCAGTTCTTCCCACTCCAGTTTTTTTTTTAAAGTCTGAATTCCATGGAGTCAAAACAGGAATTACTCCAAGCTGAGTTTCCTTGACAGAAGCCCCTGCAACTAAAGCTTTTTGATTATTCAAAAAACGAAGAACAAAAAAACCCACCCGCCCCCCACCTCAGATTGATTGCCAAATGGCAGAAACATCTAAAACACAGCAACGGCTTCAAAGCCAGAGCCAGAAGAGATGGATTCTGATCCCCTGCCTTGATTAGAGATTTTGCATTACGAGATGCTTTTGAGTTAGAAAAATATACAGTAGCTAAGCTTTCAAAGCTCTGGATCAACATTAAACATTCTATCCCCTTAAGCCATTTGTAACAACGGATGACCCAAATGGACCAAAAATAATCATGACCAAGATGTTTATTTGTACTTTAGCTGCTCCTTATTAGGTTGTGTTACCATTTGTGTGGATTTAAAGTAAAGCAAGTGGCAAAAAAATAAGCATGTGTACAGTGTTACACCTAGACCATACGTCTTAAGCTATCTGCTAAGGGGGACCAACAATTCTTTATTTTCCCAATGTGCCAGGGACTGGTACTATATTTGTGACCATTAGCTACAACTGTTTCTTTCTTTCCTGGAAACTCACCAGTAGACCCACGAAGCATCACTCTGATCTGGAGGACAGTTCTGCATCTTGGATGGGATTTTTTTTCTTTTTTGCCACTGATTAGAAAGAGCCTCAAAAACTACTTGTTAAACCATTTAGTTAACTGATATGGAGGAGGCAGATAAAGAAAAATGCTAGCTTTTGGTTGAAATGTCTCCTGTAAAATGCTTTTGATTCCATCCCCCCACCTGATGAAAGGGTCTGGAGATAGGATCTTCTGCTCACTGAGCTTTGCAATACCAAACATCAGTGAACATATAACTCTTAATACTCTGCACAAGATGGAAGGACAGTATTCAAATTTTCTTTATGTCCTGCATGAATAAAATTATGAAGTAAGAAACTGGAAAGTAGTCAAACTAAAGCATCGCTTACATTAGCATCCCTTAGCAGCAAGAAGGCTTCACAAATTTAATTTGCAATTGATCATTCACAAACACACCACTAATCCACCAAGCTATCAATACACAACAAAGGATACACTGTGCATAGATAATTAAATATAGTAGAAAAATTCACTCATCATTGCCTGGATTGATAGTGATGGTTTGACTGTATCACTGCTATGACTTCTGAGATAGAATGTAATCATAAAATTGTTAAACTATGGCTGGTAGCACCTACAGTCTACAAAATGGAGCATTAAATTCCATGCCAAATAGACCAAAAGGCCCCAAACATACACCAGCTCTTACCATGGTCTTTGTTTTGATGCCATCAAATCAACCTTGGAGATTTGTATAGCCAACAGACAGACTATAAATTATAGTATAGAGGAAGTAGGCTTTCCCCGCCAAAGATTCATGAAAAGAAAGCTCTGCAAATTCTGGTGGTAGCATACAGCCCCTGCTGGTATATAGTTCAGTGAAACTACACTTCTTGACCCTATCCTTAGACAGAGTCACATTTCGCAAAACAGGACTGGATAACCAGTGACCTTCCATATGTTGTTAGAGCCAAATCCGCATCAGTCCCATCCAGCCTGCCTACTGGCAAAGAATCATGGGAGTAACTAACTGTCAAGAACCAAGGGTCACAGCCCTCCCCTACAAATAGTGTTGAAAGAGGACTGGTGTCCACATCAGCTTTGGTTCTACTCAACTAAGCCCAGAGACCATTTTGGACTTTCACCATGAATAGACTGAACATGAGGAGGAGGGGAGCATGACCACACTACTAGTCACAAGCCAAACTTGCCATGCATCCCATTGATACCACACCCAACTTTCTGCCTAAAGCACCACAATTCAAAAAGGATGTTGGTAAGTTAGAGCATGTCCAGAGGAGGGTGACCAAAATGGTAAAGGGTCTGGAAACCATACCTTATGAGGAAAGACTTAGGGAGCTGGTGTTATGATTTCCGACTTCTGAAGGCAGACATCATAAGTATGTAAATGTGAGTGTAGAATTAAATAGAATGAGATAGAATGAAATAGTCACAGAAGAAGAACGAAAGAGTTGAGATGAATGTTAGTTTAGATAAGATTTGAGAAGGTAAATCAACTTATACACATAAGATTACAGAGGATTGTAAAATAAGATGAAGTAATCTAGATGAGCAACGAATACAAAGAAGGCTTCCATGTTTTAGGTTTTATGTCTGGACAATATAATTTGTAAGCCTTATTTTGAAATTCATTACTAATCTGAAAAGATTACTATTATTAACAGGTATGCATATAAATTGTTTATATATATATTATAAACCACTCAATTATGATTTACCAGTATGTATCTGAATGATTGTATTTTATGTTATACAGATTAATAAAATTATTTTTTTTTAAAAAAAGAGAGATGATACAATGGTTCTGTTTAAGTATTTGAGGGGTGTCACATTGAGGATGGAGAAAGCTTGTTTTCTGCTGCTTCAGAGACTAGAGCATGGAACAATGGATGCAAGCTACAGGAAAAGAGATTCCACCTCAACATTAGGAAGAACTTCTTGACAATAAGAGCTGTTCAACAGTGGAACACACTCCCTTGGAGTGCAGTGGAGTCTCCTTCTTTGGAGGTTTTTAAACAAAGGCTGGATGGCCATCTGTCCTGGATGCTTTAATTGTGATTTCCTGCATGGCAGGGGGTTGGATTGGATAGCCCATGTTTAGTATACAAGCTGAGGAGGTTTGAAAGGAGTAATGATATTCTCTTCAAGAGATTTATACATACCCGTCTCTTCAGTCTCTCTCTCTCCTTCAGTGTCAACGTGTCTGCCTTAGCAATCACAGGGACAATGTTAACTTTTCCATGAAGTGCCTTCATGAATTCGACATCCAAGGGCTTCAACCTGAAAATCAATTACCAAAAAACGTAATGAAATCATAATGGTATATACATTTGGCTAAATGTGCAGGACCACCACACAATCTCGCTCTTATGCACAGCCACATCTTTTATACCACCAAATCCACAGGACACAAAAATCCCCTGCCCCAGACTCTAAAAGTAAGACAGGAAAAAATATAAAGGGTGGTTGTCACAAAGGATCACAGTATACATGGAGGGTTAATCTTTCCAAACTCTTTCCAAGTCAACTGCTTTCACTTGAGGGCTTTCTGCAAGGGGATGAACAGAGAAAAAACATAGCATGGAAAGGAGGCAGTGGGCCAGAGGGGGAAACGTTCATAGGCCAAACCAATTTGCAGGCCAGAGGTTCTCCATCCATGTTTGTTCTTTTTTAAAAAAACTATTCTTTCTGTATAAGAAAGAGATTGGGAAACAATTTGAGAATATCATCAGTCTAGCTTTTAGTAATGACAAACAAGGCTTTAGAAACCCAGACAAAATTTGCACTGTTTAACATTCACATTACTTGGGTTTGTATGTGTGTGGCTCACATGGAAATTAAACTTCCCCTTCTTTCCATGAAGACATGGTTATTGCAACTTACGTTTCTAGGTAGTCATCAGATTTAATATGTACCCCTGCAACGTTTTAATACTAAATCCTTACTGAAAAGGAGACAAACTCAAAAAGGTGGTCATTAATCCCAAAGTTGATTTTAATTGAGTTGGCTAACTGACAATGAGGAAAGTAGTTCCATTAATAACATGGTTAAATCCTTTGCAGAAAGTTACCCAGTGCCTTTTCTAGGATGAAAAAAGCTGACTCTAGAATGCAAATCTGCTCTTACCCATGTCCAAAGGGGGAAATGAAGTAAAAACAGCAATGAACTCTGTTGTCTACAATGTGACGCCTGTTAAGGCCACTCTCATCATGAAGGTATCTTTCAAACTGGTTGTCAATGTAGTGGATAATGGTCTTGAAACTGTAACAAAGCAGGGGAGAAAGAATTTGCAATGAGAGAGGATTCATTCAAGACACCTGTGAAAAATCCACTTTCCAATATTACTATTGCTATTTCTGTTACTACTGCTTTTGCTGCATGTTTTCCCGAGTTCAGGGTGAGATACCTAGTTTCTCCTCGCTACTATATCTCTGACTGAATCCTCACAACCATCCTATAAGGTAGCTCAAACTGAAAGCCCATGAACAAACCACTCGTGCTAGGTAACTATAGCACTTTGATTTCACATTAACTGTCACAGTTCAACCCTATGGAATCCTGGGATTTGTAGCTTCATGAGGTATGTAGAATTCTCTACCAGAGAGCTCTAGTGCCTGTCCAAACTGCATGCGTGAATAGGGCTTTGAATCTGCACCACCCACCAATGCTGAGTCCAACACAATCCCTTACATCTTATTATCTAGGAATGTATTAATTTGGTTATTATTTCTTTATTGGATTACTGGCTGAAGTGTACCTAGTGCTGGCTGAGTCCATACTTAAACACCCCAAGAGGAGTTTGTGGTGCCTCCTTCTTTTATTCCCTTTTTTAAAACTCCCAATATCTTACCAGTAGTACCTCACAAGAACCCTCTCCTGCCCAACACTGCAACTTGATCAATTTTTCAAGAAAGAAAATGTCAAATTCTGAGACATCTTCACACAAAACGTTGATGAATTACAGCTGCCATAGACAGAGACGCTCTCTTTTATTTTTATAGATGTATTACTGTATGTACTGCACTGTTCTATGGTGGTTCTGTCCCTATCTAAAGGGATGGTTCCCGAGAGCAGCATTGGGGTTTTCTTGTTCAGCCCCCTGGCTATTAAACTGTGGGGTGCCAAAGGGTTTCATCTTATCCTTATCTATAAGAAGCCACTGGGTGAGGCCATTAGGGACTTTGCTGTTGGATGCCCTCAGTATGTTGATAGCACTCAGCTCTCCTTGTGATCGGAGTCAGCTGTTCAGGTACTGGACCAGTGCCTGGATGCTGTAATGCATTGGGTGAGGGCCAAGAAACTGAAGCTGAATACCAGTAAGACAGAGGTTTTGTGGAATGGTGGTTCTTGGGTCCAGGAACAGTCTGTTCTGGATGGCATTGCATGCCCCCTGCAGGAACAGATACATAAGGAACGCTCCTAGATCCATCCATGTCACTGGAGGCCCAAGCGGACTCTGTGGTTCAGTGCTTGGTGCCAGGTTCAACTGGAATGCCAGTTGTGGCTTTTCCTGGAGAGAAATAACCTAACCAGCTGCCCATGCACAGTTGTCTCAAAGGCACTCTACATAGGGCTGAAGAAGACTCAGACAAGACAGCTAGTGCAACAGCTGCTGACTGAAATATCATATAGATAGCAAGTAATGTCAGTTTTAAAAGAATTGCGCTGGCTACCAATACACTGTCCGTCTGAATCCAAGGTGCGTATGTCCTAGATGGCTTAGGACCTTGCTACTAGAGGGAGCAGTTCTCACTATATGTGCCTGCCCAAGGACTGATCCCAGGGCTCCAAGGTTGACCCAGCCTTCCATCCTTTCGTAGGTCAGTAAAATGAGTACGCAGCTTGTTGGGGGCAATTGGCTTACAGATTGTAAATTTCTTAGAGAGTGCTGAGTTCACTGATAAGCAGTATAGAAATGTAAATGCTATTGCTGTTGCTGGGGGAGCCCTGCTCTGTGTCCTACCAGTAAAGCCATACCCTGTGTTGGGACCCAGGAGAGGGTATTCCCAGCTGTGGCACCCCAACTGTGAAATGCCCTCCCCTTGGAGCTCCAATTGGCACCAACATGCTTTTCATTTAGGCACCAACTGGAAACACGGGTATTCAACAAGCCTTTGAGCCTCATTAATTCATCACAAATACTGATAGGTTGTTAAAAACGTTTTAAAATCTTTTAAAATCTGTTTTAACTGATTATTATTATTATTATTATTATTAGTTTTTTGCGGGTTTTTCAGGCTATGTCGCCATGTTCTAGAAGAGGTTATTCCTGGCCTTTCGCCTGCATCTGTGGCTGGCATCTTGATGCCAGCCACAGATGCAGGCAAAACATCAGGAATAAACTCTTCTAAGATGCCAGCCACAGATGCAGGCGAAACGTCAGGAATAAACTCTCCTAGAACATGGCCACATAGCCTGAAAAACCCACAAAAAACTATGGACGCCGGCCAAGAAAGCCTTCAACTTCACATGATTATTGTTATTACTATTATTTCTTACTTGCCTCTCACAACAATTAACGGACAAATAACCTCAGTTAAAAGACAAACTGTTTTTAGCTTATTTAAATTCTATTTATTTTTTAAACACTTTAACCTGTTGTTTTAATTGCATTTGTAAGCTCCTCTGAGATTGTTTTGATACAGAGTGGAGTAAAAATGTTTTAATAAAGGATAAATAAATAAACAGCGTTGATTTGAAGGACCGATGAAGCAATTTATGAAGACCAAAAATAAAGATGGTCACAGGAAAACAGTATGCAAAGGACAAGGAGAGAGGCATAAGCAGTGTTCACATTTTTCACATTGCTATATGCAACGGACCTTGTATGTACCACAATCAAAATGCCAGGAGAATGACGTTCAATCGAAAAAGGAAGCCTCTCCGCCCATGGTGGCACATTTTCAAAGGGCTGACTAAGCCTGAATCACCTCCTTTCTAATACTTTCTCTTCCTTCTTTCTAGCACTTTCCTTTGGAACTAATGTTCTTAGCGTTATTAACCTTGCCACATCACCATCTCGGCGTCCTGTTTTGGCTCACAACTTAAACAGCCAAAAGTGTTTCCTCAAAAACATTTAGGACCATGAGAAGAACCAGGCTGAAAGAGGCAATGATCACAAACCAGTGTGTGTAGCAGGCACACACATCTGGGCATGTGGGGCAGTGGAAAGCTAGCAGAGTAAACCTGGGACCCTTCAAACGTTTTGGATTTCAGCTCCCAGAAGCACCAGTCATAACTGGATAATGGGAAGGGATTATGGGAGCTGTAACCCAAAACATCTGGAGGGCCAAAGGTTGAGAAGCACTGGTCTAGAAGATGAGAAACCTCCAGGTCTTCAAATGTCTGTGAAAAAAGAACTGGCATTTTTTGAGGCCGTTTAAGGAAGACAAAGTCCAACCAGGGTGCATGGATCTAAGGTCCCTTTCACACTTCACAATCACAGCATTGTGATTCTGCTTTAACTGGCAAGGCTGCAAGGTATGGCACCCTAGGGTTTGTAGCTTGGTGAGGCATTGAAGCTGGAATTCTAAAACCCTGTCCCTAAAACTGCAAATTCCAGGATTCCATATCATGGAACCATGGCAGTTAAACTACAATACTATTTTTGTATAGTATGAAAGGACCCCAGACCTAAGTCCCTGTTCTTGCCAACTATCAACAATTACTCCTATGGCAATCCGAGGGCAAGGGAACAGTATTGCCTTCACCACACTTTGATCCAGTTCTATGTCTTGCTAAATGACTACCAGCAACAAGTACAACGGGAAGTCAGTCTAATATGCGTAGCAGAAAGCGGGCTCAAAATAAGCAGCTTTCAAAATCATAAAGGAGTGGCGGTCAAACCGCATGGAATATATTTTGGGAGAAGTAAAATACAGCCTTTTTAATCTCCTGTGACTTTTTATTTTTACTATTATCACTGTCATCTTCTTTTATTTCGGTATGAATTACATGTTGAAAACTTGTAACACAGGTATGTGAAAACCCAGAGGTATGTGAAAACCCAGAAAGGTGGGATGTAAATTTATTCTGGTGCCAAGTAAAAACACAACCTTTGGGGTCTAAACAATCTCATCCAAATCTGCCAATGTGTGCGCCATTTGATTGGCTTAAACTGTTTTAACCAGTTTTAAACTGAATTGTTTCAATTTGTCAAGTTGCTTATTACTTTTTACATCCCTCTAAATTATTCTTACTATTTCAAATTGTTGAAACGGTTTAAATTGATTTTACTACACACTGCACTGAAATCCTGGGAGACAGGGCACGACAGAAGTACTATAACAACGGCAACAAACATTTCTTCATTTCCCATCCTGTCATGAGCAATTCCAATGGTTCATCCTGGCCTGTCTCCCATGATATTTCTGTTTTAAGGATATGAAGGCCGACCCTGAAGCAGTGTTCACAGTGAGACCGTGGCAGTACACAAAGATGCCCAGATTCTTCTGCTCTCTGCTTCTCCAGGGATTACAAGATAGTGCTGTACTTCAAAGGTAGAAATCCTGCAAAAGCACTTGGCAAAACAAAGCAAAAAACCTGCTGCAAATTGCACAGAAAACTTTGCTTGAAGCTTTTCTGCCACTGGAAGTCACTTACGTGCCATTTTTTGAGTGACCACTGAGCTTTCATTTTTCCTGTTAAGCGCAGCACAGTAATGCACTGGACCTCTCAGATTCCGGGAAACACCTGCTTTCCACTACGACACTATCATTAGCTAAACAACATTATATCCTGTACTGCAGCATTACAACAGCAAACAAGGTGCTTATTGTTGGGAGGTTTTAATTGCTTTGAAAAAAATGTAACATATTTAACATTGCCAAAACACACAATCTCCTTCTAGACAAAGAGACAACAGCCCAGGAAGTATAATATTCATCACAGTTGGACAAAACCTAAGAACAGAGACTACATTCTCCAAGACATTTTTTTAAAGAAATAAATATTTTTCAGCATGAAGTGAAGAGCTTTTTATTTTACTATATATTTTGAGATAATTTAGAAACGGTTTTATGCTTTTTAGATTGCTCCACTGTTTCTATTTGTTTGTGTCCTACTAATATTTTTATTATTTCATTTAATTATTCTATTGTTTGGTTTAATGTCTTGCTAATGGATAGGGGGAGGAGAAGAAAAGAACCAAAGGATTTTTTAAAAAATAAGGTATTTTAATTCTTTGCTACAATTTCAACAAGTGTTGCAACGAAAGACCATAGCACCACCTTGCTTTGGATTGCTTGCCCTCTCTCCCGGAAAAAGCGGGTGGAGATTCAAACTCACGGGACTTTAAGAAACATTTCCAAAGAATAAACACAGCATAGGAGCACAATCAACAGGAAATTTTATTTGCGACACAATAGTCAAGCTAACAGGACTTGGAAACCCAACAGACGGAAGTGCAAACGAACTTTACTGAAACCCAAGAAAGCCCTCTGGTACAGAAAGACTGGGAAATCATGGCAGGAAAGCAACATTATTAATTTTCACAACAATAAGTTTAACAAGGCCAAGACAGCAAAAACAGGACAACACCTAATTCTTACCTAACTATGCCTAAACACCCCCATTGTCATAAAATGTTAGTTGTCCCCAGTGTACAGCGTTCATTGTGGCTAACATCTGCATCAGAGCTAGGGAACAGTGGCGCTCCAGATCTTACTGGTTTGCAACTCCCTCCAATTATGCTGGATAAGGCTGATGAGAGTTGTAGTCCAACATTATTGGGATGACCCCACGCACAGCCAGATGATCAATGGTTCAACTGGTGCAATGACTCCAGGACCTTCATTGGCTATGAGCCCAGTACTGTACCGTGTTTCCCCAAAAATAAGACAGTGTCTTATATTCATTTTTGCTCCTAAAGATGTGCTAGGTCTTATTTTCAGGGGATGTCTTATTTTTCCATGAAGAAGAATTCACATTTATTGCTGAACAAAAAAAAATGAACATTAATTATATACTGTATATATATCTATATACAAAAACTTTGTTAGGTCTTGCTTTCAGGGAAGGCCTTATATTTAGCAAGTCACCAAAACCTCTACTAGGTCTTTTTTTTTTTCAGGGGATGTCTTCTTTTTGGGGAAACGAGGGGTAGGAAAAAAAAGTCTCCTTCTTCCTCTTCTTCCCAATTGCTTCCCAACCCCACTGATATTTCATTTACTATCCCTATTTTGTGTGTTACTTAAGTAACTGAGTAACAAATACTTGGAATTCAGACTGTCTCTAGTGCTGTGCAATGCATTTTGCTTATGACTCTCCTTTCTATGCCACCCACGTGGCACTAAGAGGGACCTTGTTTTGGAACTTCTCCAGGGCCTCAACCCTCTTAATCCAGCCTTGGCAACATACAACATGGAGAAACTCAGTGATATAGCAAGAAAAGCACACAGAAGATCCCAGCTTCAATACCTGGCATTTCCAGTTAGAAAGAGCAGGTAACCTAACCTAACAATCCAGTAAACTGCTGTCAGTCAGAGCAATAAGACTGAACTATGCAGACAAATAGGATAAATGGCACAAAACAGCTTCCTGTATTTCACATCTCTCACTACCCTGTTTCCCCAAAAAGAAGATACTCTCTGAAAATAAGACCTAGTGGAGGTTTTGGGGAATTGCTAAATATAAGGCCTCCCCCGAAAGTAAGACCTAGCAAAGTTTTTGTATATAAATATATATACAGTATATAATAAATGTTCATTTTTTTGTTCAACAATAAATGTGAATTCTTCTTTGTGGAAAAATAAGACATCCGCTGAAAATAAGACCTAGCACATCTTTGGGAGCAAAAATTAATATAAGACACTGTCTTATTTTCGGGGAAACATGGTAGTCTACCATTTTCTGATTTCTTTAGAGAAGTTTTGACAGTGGGGACCATTCAAATATTCAACCCCAAGACCACCACCCCTACATCTGAAGAAATGATGACTGCCAGAGGTATCACTTACCTTTTAAATTAGGGTTAGGGAAGCCCTGGACTGCCAAATGTTGTTAGAATGCAACTATCTTTTAGTCCGAACCAGTAAAGTCAATTGTGAGGAATGATGGGAGCTATAGTTCAGTAACTTCTGAAGGACTACACATTCCTCAACCCTATAATGAAAATTTCATTCCTGCCAGGACCCATACTGTCAATCCTGTATCAACTACCTAACACCCAGAAGTGAGAGGAAGCCATGGCACTTGAAAGCTGCGTTTGGAAAATGACTCCTCCTATGTCACCAGACATGAGCCCCAAAGTCCAGGATAGATGTGAAGATTCAACACCATGAGGATGGGGAAGGGACATACCAATCTTGGCTATTAATGGCATCTCCATATCCCGGAGTATCTACCACTGTAAGGCGGAGTTTCACCCCTCGCTCCTCTATTTCTACGGTAGAAGCTTCAATCTGGACTGTTCTCTCTATCTTCTCTAGAAGAGAAAGATTTAAAATGTTAACATTTCCTTGGCAACACAGCCAGAGGGTGAAAGACAGCACTTCCCTTCTTCTGCAGTGTGCAGGCATCAACTCTCTCCCAGGTTTTCGGCATACAGAACAGAATTTGCAAAGGGGAACCTGCAATAATAGGTTGTCTCATGAAGTGCTCGCTTTGGGATTCTCCATTCCATTCTGCTTCCCAGACTATTTTCCATATCAGCACTTCCTTCCAACATTCAGGCAGTACACCCTGCGCTTAAGCATTATGGTCTCCAATGGACTGTGAGGAGGGGGAATGCTCTTTGTGTGTTTCTTCTTTACTTTTTTTATACTTCTGTAAATCTTCCTCATCCTAACATCCCTCCTCCAGCCCTGTACAATTGTAATCACATGGCCTGAACTTACAAACAGGGCTATTACAATGTTTAGTAGAAATCAAAGACACAGTTGTGTTGGTCTGGAAAATCAGTATGCAAAAGAATCATGTAGCAGCTTTGAGACTAACTGAAAGATAGCAGTTGGTAGCATGAGCTTTCGTAGACTTTGGCTTACTTCTTCAGATGCATGTCTTTTACTTGCATCTGAAGAAGTAGGCTAAAGTCTAAAAAAGCTCATGCTACCAACTTCTATCTTTCAGTCTCAAAGGTGCTACAAGATCCTTTTGCATACAATGTTTAATGGTTGTTTCACTGATACTTTATGGTTTTATGATAGTTGTTAGCCACCCTAAGGGCCCAAATAATAGTTGTTAGCCACCAGACAGGACAAAATAAAGCACCTTCAGATCACTTTGGAGGTATGCTGTTTAAATGACACAGGCATCTTAAGAGGCCAGAAACTGCACCAAAGCTGCGCTCCAGTCCTTAGGACTGGTGTGTGGCTTTGGCATGGCTTTCAGCTTCTTAGGTTGCATGCATCATTTAAACACCATACCTCCAAAGTGACCCAAAGCAGCTTTATTTTGGCCTGTCTGTTCAGGCCCTAAGTAAACCTTCAGACAAAGGGTGGAGGATATAAACAATTCAAAAATTGTCTTGGGCATGTAAAGAGCATTGCATAGCTCTTTGAGATCCAGTCCATGGGCTATTTCATTGTACATTCCAAAAAAAATACTAGGTTTCATGTTGTGTCTTGTCAGTCCCCACTGTTAAAGGGTATGAATATAATTTAACTAGCATAATCTGGGTTAATGAACAGAGAAAGGGGCAAGCACTACTAACATTTCACACATGCATCTGAAGGGACAAACAAAGAAGAAATACTCTAAAGGACTTCATAGACAAGCAACAGAAATACAGATGTTTGAAAGCAGCACATGACAGATCTCAGGCAAGCACAAAGCTGATTAGGACATGCAGTTGTTTGACACATATCCCAAAATTTAACAACATATGAAAGGTTCACATTAGAATATATTTGTTGGGCCTACAATGTTAATGGGCCAATCAATCCAGGAATAAATATTTATTTGTTTGTTTGTTTGTTTGTTTATATTTCCTTCAGGATGGCTATCTTGTTAATTACTTTACCATAATATAATCTGAAGATTAACTATGTTGTAGCTAGTGCATTGAGCTAAGCGATTTCCAGCCATGACCGTCAACTGTATTGAGAGGCAACGGCAAAGCTTCTTAGGGCAAATTCAGATGGCTGGTGCCAATAGAAAGTAAGTCAAAACAGGGCCATTGGGAAAGCAGGAAGCGGCATTCACATGCAGAAGTACAAAGAAGGCTTTTTGAAGAAATCGAAGGTGGCAGGAAAAATAGCAAAAGTCAACCCAGCCCAGGGAACGCTGGGAATGCTCAGAAGCCATGGAATATCGAGTGTCCGTCGGAAAAAAACAAATGGTCAAAAAGGGGAGTCAACAGAATGCTCTGCCTTCCTGATTTTCCATCCCTGCCCCCCCCCTTTTTCCAGTTTTTTTTTCCAGCTCACACACCCAGGGGAGGTACTCTAGCAAAAACCCTGAACAGAAGCACTTGCACTGAGAAGCGAGCATATTCTGCAACATTTTGCTCCAGGTTCCCTCTCTTTGTATCTCCGAAGACCCAACGATATGCTTATTTTCCCACCTTTTCCAGCTTTTGTTTATACAGGTGCAAATTTAAATCAATTTAATTCCCTGAATAACGGTGTATGGGATCTTGGAACCACAGCAATGCTGCCAACAGGACACAGCAGTAAGCCTGTGGAAGGAAGCCTCCTTCAGTCCAGTGCCATTTAGCTGACTATGGGATTCTAGGAGTTGTAGTTCAATACATCTAGAGGAATTTCATTGGGTCAAGAGCAGATCTTGAAAATGTTACAGTCTTGCACTGTAACTCTCAGAATCCCACTTTCCAAGATCTGCCCTAAGGGAGACATGCAAAGAAGCAAGGCATGCAAAATCAAAGGCTGAGCCATCTAAAATAGATGGATTTACCTGCAGCTCCAGGAATGTAGCGTTCAGGATAGAGATCGGTCAGGAATAAACTGTTAATCAGCGTAGATTTTCCCAAGCCAGATTCACCTGTGAATAAGACGGATGTTTAACGGGTGGATTAATCTTCCACATCTTTCACATTAAGACACAAGCTGGTCAGACAGCAAAAGTATTTCTCTCCGCCAACCTCCACCCCGGGTTGTAAATAATGACATCAAAGGCTTTGCAAAAAATAAAGAAAACAGGAAAAGCAAGTTTATGCAGAGCACGCCACGCAAATTCTAAATTTATTCTACCTGTTTCCATAAAACAACCCAGAAGGTCAAATTAAACATTCTAATCTATTACAGCACTTTCTCATCAAGTTCTGCATTCATTTGACCCCTAGTTTAATCTTTGAGAACAGACAGATTCAGCTCCAACTGAAGGCCAAAAAATACATCATGGGAGATGGTGACAATCAAAGCAAATGCAGGCTCTTAAGATCAACAGGAACTTTTGTCCTGAACCTGGTGCCCCTCGGCTCCAACAATATCTATTGGAGGGATAGGCAACCTTGGGTCCTCCGGATGCTTCTCAACTGCAGTACCCATCATTCCCTATATGGGCTATGGCGGGCTAGGGCTAACTGGTGGTCATAGTTGCCCAGCCTTGATCTCCAGTGCTGCAAGCTCCTCAGCCTTGCTATAAGCAGAAGGTGCAACAGTGCAAGGTAGCAGAAGAGTCTCCTCTGAACATATGGAGTTACTTTATGTCAAAGCTTAAAACCAGATACTCCAGACTTCCCTAAACTGACTGGTCAGGTTGCCTGAGGGTAATGGGAATTGTAGTCCAACACAATTGAAGGGCACAAAGCTGAAGGCAACTGGTGTGCTCTACCTGGCAAGGTGCCCTCAGGGCCTGAAGCACATCTGTTCCCAGAGCTGTGACCTATGATTCTTTGAACGGAGGTGTCTCAAACACGGCAGCTTCTGCATGTAAAATATATAAGCTACGGCACTTCATCTGTGTCAGCTCATGGCTGTAAAATGTAGAGCCTAAATCTTCTGAACCAGACGTTTCTTCTGACAAGAGACAAAAGCATGGCGTAGTGGTGTTGGACAAGAACTCTATGAGATCAAGGTTCAAATCCCTGCTGAGCCATGGAAACCCCCTGGGTGACCTTGGGCAAGTCACACTCTTTCAGCCTCCAAGGAGGACAATGACTAACTTCCTCTGATTAAATCTTGACAAGAAAACCCTATGGATTGCTATTAAGTATGACCCGACATCAGGGCAAATGACAATAAATACTATATATTATTAGGGGGAATAAGAGCAGAGGCTGCAGTGGAGGAATGTCATACAATTCAAATGTCTTTTTGTGCTGTGCCTCATACTGATGCCTTATTTTCTGCTGTGGGTGCTGAGTCAATGACAAAGTGGACGGGAGGAAAGCATGCTTTGCACCACAGGCCAGAGACTTGTAGCATCCAACTGTCCATTGGTTTTTAAAGTAACAAAAAAAACCTATTTTATTTAGTTTTAAGACATGTAAAAGTAATGAGTGACTTTTAAACAACTGCAACTATAATAGCAACTATGGAGGGCTTGGGACTAGAACTCTAAGTTATAGTTTTAAGAAGTAACTTTCTGAATGCTGCGCAGAGGCATATGATCAGCCTTGGTCTCTGTTACATGGATGCTGGACAAGACAAGCATTACTCCAGAGCCCCCTAAGAAATTTAAAATGATGGCTTGTACCAGTTATAAGAGTGAGGCAGAAGGTAGAGGGGCAGAATGATAAAGAGGAGATCTTATAGAAGTACACCATCCCTAGAGATTTCTGATCTGGCCATGGTAACACGTGCTTTGGTTACATCCTGTTTGGCATATTTTACCAAGCTCTATGCGGGGATAGCTTTGAAAAGTCCTCAGATATATGGCCTTCAAAAGCTGCCGCCAGATTGTTAACTGGGGCTGGTTACAGGGATCACGTAACTTCTCTACGCCAACAGTTCCACTGGCTGCTGGCCTGTTTCCAGACACAATTCAAAGTGCTGGTTATCACCTATAAAGCCTATAAAGCTCAGGTCCAGGCTGTTTGAAGGAACGTATCTCCTTTCATGAGCCTGTTCAAGCTCATAAAAGGTGGTCTTAGGGAGAGGCCCTTCTCTCTGCCCCACAACCTTCCCAAACTCATTTGGAGGGGGAAAGGGAGAGGGGCTTTCTTGGTTGCTGCTCCCAGTCTTTGGAACTCCCGCCTTAGGAAGCTTGAGTGACTTCATTGGTCCCACAGCAATTCATCCCCTCCTTTGGTTTATGTTTTGTTCCGTGTCCATCTGTCTTGTCTCGCACACGTGTCTGTGTCTGCTTCTTGGATTTGGATTCTCCCAATCTCTCCAGCCATCACTGCCTCTCTTTTGCCAGAGGCTGGAGTGCAGGGCCGAAGCATTGGGGCAGCAGGATTCAGCAGCATTTCTGTTCTTCAAGACTTCAATGAAGGAGACTTCTGTCTTTGCTCTTCTGTTAGTCAGTGAAAACTTTCCATTAGACTTTTAGGAACTGATTGTAATGGCAACCAAGGTTAATCGTATGGTGTCTTTTTAATTTGTTATGTATTTTGTCTTTCCATAATTTTTTAAAAGTTTTAACTCTATAGTTTGTTTTTAAATAACTTTATACAGAGAAAAAGAGAGAGAGAGAGATTTTTGCAGTTTTTAATGTGTACTGGTTTTAATAATTTGTGGGCTGCCTTGAGTCCTATTACTGGGGAAAAGGCAAGCCATAAATGAATAAAATCATCACCCAGAAACCTGGCCAGATCTAGCTCTGATCCTAGTACCTCCTTTTCAGAGCAATGTTTCCATGCACGGCTGCTAATCTGAAGAGTATGAGTCACTACACAGTAAGCAATCCCGGGAAAATACTTTTTTTGCAAACCAACCATCACTCTGTACTTTGTACACTTGCTCCACAAGTGGATATCCCTCAGAGATCCTCGTGTCGAGACACATGGTGGGAGTTGTGGAGAAAAGTGGATGCAGCACAGCTGCATGCAATTCACACAAAGTCACTGTGCACGAAAACGAAGCACCTTTAAGATAGAATCACGGCTAAGGAAGGTGTACATTTACCTCGCTGAAAAATACCAGCATTGTCTTCTTTGCCCCCAAGATCCCACAGTTTTCCTAAGCACAACCATGTTGCCAAGGATTTGACATTTCATGCTTCTACAATAGAAACGAAAAGCCTTTGAAGTGTCTTCGCAGGCTACTAGAGGAAGTGAGTCAGAGGGACTTTTAGCAAGAGAAAGGCTAACCACACTCAAAGGTAGAGCAAACAACTTTGCAATTCGTCTAAACAGAGTGGTGGTCAGCATATCACAATCTCGAATCACTCAGAAGTCTTATCTCACCAACAGACAGACAAATTTGGTCAGTGCCTGCAAAACCAACGGGTCTGTACCAGCACGTTTCAAGGCAAACAAGATGTAGTATTTTCCAAACTTCAAACCACATTGAAGACAACAAGAGTGTCCTGCCGACTCACATACTCCTTTCACTATCTGGAGGATTTTCTGCCATCTCTTCTTCTATCCCATTTTGAAGCCAGCCATGGCACGGTGTTACATCTACACCCGTGTTAACTCTTAGCCACAGTTCACTTCAATACAGAGTTGGCAACCAAGGTTAACAACAGGTTTCTACTCCAATGAGAAGTAAACTACAGCTTGTGCTGACATTTGTAAAGATATTTAAAAAAAAAACATACCTCTCTAGAAAGGGTAAGAAAAGAAAAGAAAAGATGAAAATATATTAAGATGGAATATAACTATCATTAGCTGAGGGATAAATACACTGTAAGCAATATACGTCTCCCCACACAAGTTTAAAAGCAAAACTAAGATGGACATTAGCAAAAATAGGGTAATATCAAAGGATAAAGTCATTACAAGTAGAAAGAAAAACAAGATAATTGTTGTTTTGGGGAGATGGGGATCATGATGAGTTAGAGGCAGTGGTTCTCAACCTTTGGGCCTCCAGATGTTTTGGACTTCAATTCCCAGAAGTCCCAGTCAGTATGCTCATTGTTCAGGAATTCTGGGAGTTGAAGTTTCAAAAAATCTAGAGGACCAAAGGTTGAGGACTACTGAGTTGGAGGAAATGCTAGCAAGTCTAGACAGTGAGTGGATATAGGCAGTTCTCAACAGGTATTTTATATTAAGATATAGGCTGGGGAAAACCTTTATAATTATGATTGACTGATATTAAAGTAAGATGTCAGTATGATCTTTGTTAAGATCTGTTTCTATATTTGGATTGATATATAATTGTTTGTGTTAATAAAAATTATATTTAAAAAAAGAAAGAAAAGGAATTCCTATTCCACATGTCCAGTGCTGGCCCCCCAATTCTTTGGACTACCTGAAGCAAAGGCCAAATTGCACTGGAACTCCAGGGAGAACTAAGATGTTAAATGGCTTTGCAGCATCCTTCAAACACCATTTCCTGCCTTCCTGTACTCACACCTCCATAGGGCCATTTGAAACATCTTGTTTCACCATGCTAGGCAATCCCCATTGCTTATTTCCATTCACGAGCTGCCTCTCTTTTCTGCATTGTGAACTCAGGAGCAGAGGAATGTTCTGAGATTTTATTTTATTTATCTATTTTTACAGATGAAGCAGAAGAGAACCTCGAGGGGCCAGATATGCACAAGGTCCGAAAAAACTACTGCAACCAACACCCATCCCCAGGAAATTAGCAAGGTCTCCAATGTATAAAAGCTCCCTCCAGTGTTTCATATAAAAACTAAAGTAACAAAGGAGTACTTCTTGGGTGCCCAGATGTTGTTGGATACTGGCTGCATGTACTGGAGATGAAGGGAGTTGTATGCCAACATCACCTAAACAGTCAAGGTTAAGAACCACTACAGAAGATTAACATCTGAAAAGAAGGGTAGAATGGGTGTCCAAATTAAAATGCAGGAAAGGTGTGCTTCTTCCATGAGATACTAGGTTTCGTGCCAGATGCCATGCCCTCCTCCCCACAGATCAAGGGAAAACAAATCACAGAAAACATCTATGCTGAACTGGTCCTCTCTGAATCGTTTTTAGCAACAAAGAGATAAAACAAAGCAGAGAGATATATTTAGTTGCATGTCATAATTTTATCATCAAGTGACTATGAAGTGGAAGGAGAAAAGGCACCTACCAACTACCATTAGGGTGAACTCAAAACCTTTCTTGACAGACTTCCTGTGGACTTGGTTGGGAAGATTGGCAAAGCCGACATACCCTGCCGAGTCAGAAAACTGGGATGGGAAAAGAATAAAGAAAGCTGTAAAAATGGAATCAGAATTCCTTGGAATAAAAGCACAAAGGTGTTATAAAATCACACAGAAATAGATGCTGAAAAAAACCAAAACAAAACCTAAGGGGAAAAAAAAAGGGACTGCTCTGGATGTCTGACAAATCAAAAAGAAGTATGATTCATGTTTCCTCTTTCCTTTCTGGGTCTCACGCAAAAGTGTGTGGGGGGTATGTACGTTCTGTCCCCACACTGGAAGAACGTGCATCTCTCCACATAGACACCCCTTCTCTAAAAAAAAAAGGGGGGGGGTAAATCCAAGCTTCCTTTCTTGCAATTTCTTGAAAATGTTTGAAATGGCACAAAGATCTCTCTCTGACCAAATAGTGGTGGAGAAAGTATACAATTTACAGATATATAGCAGAGAAAAGGGTAACAGCTGAGGTCAAAGCACAGCAGCCAGGCCAGGGGTGGAGAACGTCTGTCCCTCCAGATATTGGTGGGACTGCATTCCCATCATCTCTTGCCAGATAAAACAGTAGTGAGGGATCATGAGAGTTGCAATCCCAAAATATCTGGAGGGTTCCAGTTACAGGCCCTTGACATAGAAACTTGGATAGGATAGACTGCCCATTGCCTGTACAGTGGTCCCCCGGGTTACGAAGGTAATCCGTTCCAGGATTACCTTCGTAACCCGGAAGCTTTCGTTTCCCGGGGGACTGCTATTCTAAACGGACCGCGCGGCCATTTAAAGGGGCCGCGCGGCTTTTTTTCTTTCGGATCCCGGGGGATCTTTCGGATCCCGGGGGATACAATGGCGGTCCCGCCGCCTTCGGATCCCGGGGTTTTCATAACCCGGGGGATTCGTAAGGCGGGGGACCACTGTATATGATAACTTTGTGCAAGCTGGCAAATAAGCCAGGATGGCTTCCATTAAATATGATTTCCCGTGACATCTAGATTGGAAAACCTTGTCTTTGAACAACCCAGGATACTATGCCAACTTTATGTCATGGCTTTATATCAGGCTTCCCCAAATGCTCTTAACATTAACTATAGTTAATGTATATTGTGCATTTTGGTTGGCCAATAAAGGTATCACCGTTTGGTGGATTTTTGATTGGATTTGCTATATGGCCAACACAGCTACCCCGGGTGTTTTAGTTTCCTGGGTTCAATACAATGGGAAGCTGTACTTAGCTGTATAAATTTTGCTTTGCTGTTGTGTGAAGAATGAAACAAGGTGGTGGTATGCAGACTCACAAGTCTTGTTCACATCTTATGGCAAGCTATGGTCACCCAAACACAGCCCTTACCTAAAAAATACAGTTCCCATGTCCATTTCCATTTTTTGAAAAAGTGTCATTTTTTATTGTTAAATGTGCAAGGCACCCTACAACATATTTTAAAAGCGAATTAAAACATTCATTCTGCCTTTTCTGAAGACTTTCAGGAGAGGCAAATCACCTTCTCTTTTTCAAGCCAGAAATAAGGGGATCCAGAGAACCTGGAGGGCACGAGGACCACAAGCCTTGGGAGTTTGAATATGGCCCCAGGGCCACATTATCCACAACTTTGCTCTAAAGATATATATTTAAGCAGGCCTCTCCCTCTCTGAAATTTTGGGTGAATGAGACAGGAATCTGACTACAAGTGAAATCCAACAGGCAGCTTTTCAAAACTGCCGGTATATGATTCCCTAGGAAAATAGTGAAGATAACCACCAATATTGCTAGTGCTTTTGTCTAGTATGCTCCAGCACCATTCTGCTTACCTTTACTTTTTCACCCGACTGAGACATGTTCTTGCACCCAAACTTTTCAAAGCCTGGAAAAATACACACAAACAGTTAGGCTTTATTTATTTAAACCAGAAAGCAAAGAAGTCACTGCACCATTTCCACCGTGATAGCACAAGGAAACAAGCATCCATGGCCCCTTACTAACCTCTAGCTAAGGAAACACACATTCATGACAAGGCTTTTGGTCTTTGACCAAAAAAAAAATCCAGGAGCAGCAAAGAAGACACCATACATAGCAGTGAATCAGTGTGTAACCAGGTCATGCCATAGCAAGTTACAATTATTTCTCATGTATCTATATATAGCACTCTTCTCCACAGAACCATAGACAGAATAGATTGGGGTGATTTCATTTTATTCTTAAACTTTGTGAGCCAGATTACACTAAAGGATGGTTCAACAGAAAGCTATGCGGCTGAGGAGGGATGCAAACCAAGGTTTCCTAGGTGGAAGTCAAACATTTTAACCACTGCACCACACTGGTAAGAACAAAGCAGAGTGTATATTAGTCATCACAACAGTACTCAGGTCCCATAAAATTCAGATTTTGATCTCTCTCTCTCGCTTTCTTTCTCTTTCTCTCTCTCATGCACACACACAAATCCACACATACCTGAACACATACAGAACTAATACTAATTTAGATGCACACAAAGCTCTTTCAACATCTCCAAGTACTATGGGACCAAGCAAACCAGGGAGCATTCCATTAATTATAGCTCCTTAGTTTGCCCAGACAAAAACACCCCGTGAAGACGAAGGCTTTCACAACCTGCGTCCAGTTTTTTGTGGGGTTTTCAGGCTATGTGGCTGTGTACTGGAAGAGTTTATTCTTGACGTTTCACCAGCATCTGTAGCTGGCATCATCAGAGAATGCTGAGAGAGTGTGACTTGCCCAAGCTCACCCAGTGGGTTTGCATAACAGAGTGGTCACCAGCCAAAAGCTCCTTCATGATGTAGTTCTATGTGTCCTTTTAAAAAACACATAAGGCTTCTCCAGACAGGGCAAATGTGTCAGGAGTGCACAAACACACATATACGAATGATGTTTCTGTTGTCTGGGACTATTTTCTGGCAAATCCTGGGTCTAGTTGCAGCATTTTATTCCACCCTCAGGGTTTCTTTTTAATTTCAAGACATACCAGAACAAAAAGTATGCTTCTCTTCCCTTCCTCTCCTAACTCTCTCTCTCTTTTATGAGTAAAAGTGATCTTCAGAAGGGGGAAATTGCCCTTCAAACCACAGGACCACCACAGCAAATCCAGTTTGGTTTAGTTTTTTAAAATCCTTTGGAAGAGCTCTAGTGCATATTCAAGAAATCACTTCACACAGCCACCACAAAAAGAATGGAACAAGTGCATGTAGAAGTGGCAACAACACAGATATCCTGAGGTCCTGCCTGATTTTGTAATTTTATTTTATGATGTTTTTACAATTGTTGTAATCCGCCTTGATTCCCAATGGGAAAAGGCAGAATATAAATAAATCATGTTGTTATTGTTGTTATTGTTGTTATTATGAACTGAGTGTCCCAGTACCCAAGCTGGCTAGACTATGTTTTCATTGCCTTTATCTTTTGCTCACTTCCCACTATCAATATTACATGTGCAAATATGACTGAATCATGTATCCAGATCACTTTAATGGGAAACATTCCTATTCTAACCAGAGAGAGCAACCAGTTCTTGTAACCCAATGGACTTGGTTGGGTTATGTTCTTTTGTGCATATGCGCTTAATAAGAAACAAGCTGCTCCTTTATTTAGAACATCTGCAGAAACAATGGAAGAAAGAGGCAAGAAACCTCATTGCTGGGTGTCTTGACAAATACACTTCTTGGTCTGAAAGAGAGGAAATGACCTACAGACAGACACCTGTGACTTCTGGATGCAGATGCTTCCCTGTTGCTTACCAAGAGTCACTATCGCTGGCAGGATGCAGCCCAGAGTAATAAAAAGCAAGGGGTCAGCTAAACGCTTGCACTGGAGAAAATGGACAGATAAATCTTGGAGTCGACAGAGGCAATAACTAATGCCGGGAAGGGATGGAGGCATGAATTCAGCACTCCTGAAACTTTTCGCCACAACAAGCACACAGACAGACAGACCATGAGAAGACTTGCTGCAACCAAATGTTTGGAGTGCTTGCAGATTCCTCCTAGTTCCCCAGACTTATTTTTCAGTGGGTGTTAAAGCCTTCAAGCAAAGCAGGTCTAAAGAGCTGAATCAAACTACAAAGGCCCACAAAGTCTGCAGTTCCAAAGAGTCTTCAGAGAAGAGTGTTAAGAGGTTTTATGCAGATACCCAGCACAGACGTATGCATGTCTATTCAGAAGTAACTGGCTGGCATCTTTTTGGGTAGTCCCACCTAGTGCAGGTCTGTTCAGTCAATAGCTGAATAGTAAATCGGTGCATTCTGTGGCATACTGAGCACAACCTCACCTAACCCAGACTGCATAACATCTCCCGTGCTTTTACTGCATTCACAGCCACAGATAAAGTGCAAGCATTTCAAAATACAAGAAAAAGGAAACATGAAGCTTTCAGCAGTGTCACTTAAAAGGTATTAGAGAGCTAATCCATTTCCCCTACTCTAATGAATTTTCTTTGGCAAGGAAGGGAAAAAAGGACAGTTAAAGGGATGGGCTAACATTGGAAGGCTACAAATGGAAGCCAGTGTGATTTGGACACACACAAATGTGACACACTCAACATTCTGGGGGAAAGCGGAACAACTGCACAACAAAAGCCTAAGCTAGAAATACCCTCAGCACCAATCGTTCCTCTAAGTCAGTGGTCCACAAACTGTGCCTTTTCAGAGATTTTGGACTTCAGCTCCCCGAAGCCTCAGCCATCTGGGACTCTGGGAGCTGAAGTCCAAAATCTCTTAAAGAGCACAGTTTGGGGACCACTGCTCTAAGTAATGGAATAAAAGATGTACATCTACCTCTACAACTCATGAATTGATGGATCATAAGTAGCAAACAACATCAATGTAGGCTTCAATGAGTTATAAACGGACGCCATTTATCGCCCATCTTCTGCAAAGAAAGACCCCAAGGTAGGAGCAAGCGCAAGTCAACCTGCTTGGGACCCAGCCTCCAGAGGAAAGGAAGGGTCTAAGCTCTGGAGGGAACTTTTGTATTGTGTCAAGGCTGCAAGGAAAGAAACTGCATGATCGACAGATGCACAAATAGCTCTTATAAAGAAAGTGTGCTGCTTGCTCCTGACTGCAGTGGGCCACCTGTAGCCCTCAGGCCTTCTGTTGCCCTTGCCTCCGTTTCAAAGGCCTTCTCTCGCAAAAGCATTTCTCACCAGGGAATCTATGAAGTAATGAGGGAGTGAATGGGGGGGAAAGGGTGACAGACAGAGAAAGGGGTGCTTCTACCCACCACTGGGTTTTGTCCTATCCCCAACGGATTCTTCCCAAAAAAACTTTTTTAAAAATAGTTCCCCACGGAACGTGGATATGCTAGAACAGTGTTTCCCAAACTATGGTCTTCCAGATGTTTTGGACTTCAGCTCCCAGAATTCCTGACTGTTTCCTAGGCTGGCCGAGTTCTCTGGAAGTTGAAGTCCCAAACACCTAGAGGACCAAGGTTTGTGCTATTCATTCCTGAATAGGCCTTCTTGCCTGCGCGAGCGAGAAGACTGAACTGTCTCTAAGACTATGCTTGCTATCGGCTCTTTTCAATGCAATAATATTGCTTTAGTATTAATATCCATTGTTGTCTTACCAACCGTATTTGGGATTTGTTAAAAATCAACTGCCCAATTCAATCAGGACATCTCTTCCAACAGATGAAAACGTGTTTTTGAAAACAATCGGCACCGCAGCCCTCATCTCCGCACAACTTCAATTGTTACATTTCACGGAGAAGCTCCCCCTCCCCAAGCAAAAGCAATGCAGCTGTACAAACAGAGCTTTCAGTAGCACTTGGACTAAATCCCAGACCGTTTTTGCCTCCTAGAGGTCAGCTGACAATCACATCGGCTTTACACAGGCGATCAACATGGGAAATGCAGACAAACCCTCAGCCATCTTCAGGTGCAAGGTATGCAATACCTCTCATCATAAGCGCTTCACAGACACATATTTGTCATCGCAGCCCTGATTTAATCTACACCGTTAGCACTGTCATTGCAACTGCCATCCACCTTGTATAAGCGAACGTAGCCCTACTCAAAGTGGCCGATCCTGGACCACAATTTTGAGTAGGACCACTTTCGCTTATAGCAGCCACCGGCAAGTTTCCAGGAAAGAAAGAGACAACTGTAGCCAACAGGCACAAAAAATAATTGCCCGTCTCTCACATCAGAGAGCCAAAGAAGCCACAGCTAAGGGACCTCTGCATCTCAAAGGAAACTGTGCCTCCTCCTTGTTTTTTTGTGGGTTTTTCGGGCTCTGTGGCCATGTTCTAGAAGAGTTTATTCCTGATGTTTCGCCAGCATTGGCGGCTGGCATCTTCAGAGAAAGATGTGCCTCCTTGCTTTGTCCCATGTACGCTCTTTTTAGAATAGTATGAAGACAGGTAACACTGATTCACCATCGTACCATCAGTCCTCATCTAAGGCTACTAAATGTTTGTTTGCCACACTAGCTTCAAACTCCTATGCCTATTACACTGAGTATTTATACAGAAACTCAAAAGCTTAGAAAGGTTTTTTTAAGCCACAATTCCCAGAAGCCCCAGCCAAGCAATGGTCAACGGTGAGAGAGTTTTGGGACTTGCACTCCAGCAACATCTGAAGACCAGTGCTTTAGATGTCATGACAGCTGACAGCCAAGTTACTCAGTTGCTGAAGCCTTCAAACTGTTCCAGTTACCGAACAGGCAGAAAAACAGGCCTTTCAAAGACCATCTCCACCATGCTTCCCAACCTGACACCCTACATATGTTGTGTATAACAAGTCCCATCATCCTGTCCACTGCCCTTACTGGCTGGGGATGGAGGGAGTCCAATCCATCTGGAGCATGCCAAGCAGATGGAAGTTGATCAACACTTTGTCTTGGTAGCAGAGACATCCAAAGCACAGCATAAGAGTATGGTCGGAACCTCTTCCAAGCCATGTTGTTACTGCCATGTAGAGGTGTCACTAAAAGCAAACAAGCCCATCATTGTGTAGGAAACTTCACAACTAAATTACAACAAACCTGACACACAAAACAGACCAATTGACAACAATATAGAAGATGACAGACAACTTCCATCCTCATCTAAAGCTACCAAATGTTTGCCACACTAACTTCAAACTCCTATGCCTATTACACTGAATATTTACATCGAAACTCAAAAGCTTAGAAAGGTTTTTGGGACCACAGCTCCTGGAAGCCCCTGTCACTTGTATACAAGCTCATAGAACAAAACACTGAACCATTTATTTTATTTCATTTCCAATAATGATCGCAAAGTTACAGCTATTCCTGGAGACATTCAAAACTAAACATACATATTTGGGAACCAGAATTTTAGTAAAAAATATAATAATCAAGGGACACTTTGGACAATTACATAAGTTGGCCAACCACTTCTCATCAAAGATGATTTCCGAACTACATGTACTGTACCAACACACTTCCGATCTCACGGGAGCGCAGCCTTTTGAAAGTGATCCCCAAAAAGGACACAGAGATCAAGCGCAGTCATTCTCGGCCCAAGAACGCCACACATGTCATCGTATCAGAATCCCAGAACAAGATGAGGCCTCCTCAGCAGAAGCAGGAAGGAACCCAGGCCATTTCCTTTGCAACTCTGGGATGTAAAAAGTAAACTTTGCCAGCCTACATCTGAGGATTTCCCTTTCTGAGCACAACAAAATGAGATGTTATATAAAGTTCCCAAGGTTTCTGTATACAAAAGGCCTAACTTCACATAATCAGGCAAACACGGGTCCATTTAAAAACACTATTTTATTATTTTATAATTTATTATTAAACCTGGACTCTTGATGGCTATAGTAGCAGAGAGCAAACTGGTAGATTCTACGAAGCTGGTAAGCCATTCATTCAGCAGAGCTCCTCGAGAAGTGAAATTTCCAGAAATGTCGAAGCCATGAAGGGGGAAAACTTGGATTTTCCATATCGAGGGAAGGGAAATTTTTAGAAAAACTAAAAAAAAAAAGTTGTACAGTGAGCCCTCCTTATCCACAACTTTTTTATCCACGGATTCAAGCATCCACAGTTTGAAAATACCGAAAAAAAGTATAAATTTCAAATAGCTCACCTTCATCTTCCATTTTATATATTTTGCTATGCCATTGTATTTAATGGGACTTGAGCATCCACGGATTTTAGTATGCATGGGGGATCCTAGAACCAAACCCTAGCAGATAACAAGGACCATTGTATTAGCACCCTTTACAGCTCGAAAATCATTGTGTTACTTTAGGAACATAAACTGTATTATTGTTGTGTGCCTTCAAGTCATTTCTAACCCACAGCAAACCTATTATGTGGTTTTCTGAGCTGAGAGTGTGTGGCTTGCCCAAGGTCTGTATAGATAGTATGATGCAAGTATACAATGTTTAGAATAACATATATTAATATATGGCACAGCCATCTGAAATATCAGTATGTAAAGAGATCTTGTAGCCCCTTTGAATCTAACTGTGGAAAAGAAGTTGTAGCATAAGCTTTTGTAGACTAGGTCTAGCAGACCTAGTCTATGAAGGCTTATGCTACAACTTCTTTCACACCATCTCAAAAGTGCTACAAGAACCCTTTGCAGATATTAATATATGTTTCATGTATTTAAAAGTATCATTTGGTGAGACAAAACTTGCAAAATGAATCCCCTTTTTGAAATTATTAAGTAGCCTTTCATGGTGTCAAGCATCCATAAAGCATTCATTCCTACAAGAAGAACTGAGATACCAAGACTAGGAATTGCCATGATCAAATACCATACATTGTCTTGTATAGATGTGTTCCCATTGCATAGTTTTTAGAAACAATTTAACAGGATTTCATTGCATTGACTATTATAGTAGTTCTTCAAGTCATTGAACAGTTGAATTCAGAGTTCTGACTGTGTTTCTGTCCCCTTTTACTTTTGGCCTCGCAAAATTCAGTCAGTCACTCTCCGGCTTCAGTTCTTGATCCTAGGCCAGCATTTTCCCACAATCTTGCAAAAGATTTAACTGCTATGCTTCAATATAGGACCAACTGAATGGTCAACCATACGAGGACAAAACTGATTCACGTCCGTTAACATGACATATATAAAAGGCAACCAAAAAGAGTGGGAAAAGGTGATCATTCAGATTGTGATCACAGTGGGACTGAGTCTTAAAGTTCTCCTTGCCTGCCAACACGCTTCCAATCTATCTCACCACCACCCAGTCTATTTTTCTTTCAAAACCCAGTCATATAAGCACTAAAGACATGAATCAACACAACACTAAAGGTTCCAAGAATTACCAGTATTTATTATTGCTCACTTACTCGCTTCCCTCCAGTATCTCATTCTTGCCTTCCAGCTTCTCTGTTATATCTTGGAAAGCTTTCTTTGTAGTACTGTCCCAATTTCACCCTTCCTCTCTTATGCAGCACTGTGGAGCAAGAACACATTTTGCTCCAAGGGTTTAATGTTTGCTTGGAGTTTCTTCCTAATTCAGGAAAGGAGCCCTCAGCTCTCACTCTGTGGCTTAACACATAATTTGTTGTTGTTAACTGCCCTCAAGTCGATTTCCACCCATGGCAACCCTGTGGATGAAACATCTCAGAGACCCCCTGTCCTCCACTGATCTGCTTAGGTCCTGTAAACTCATACCTGTGACCTCCTTACTAGAGTCCATCGTTCTACTATGTGGCCTTCCTCTCTTTCTACTTCCCTCCACCTTTCCGAGCATTATTATTTTTTCCAGTGAGTCCTCCCTTCTCATGATGTGTCCCAAAGTACGCCAGTTTAAGTTTTGTCGTCTTGGCTTCCAGGAAGATCTCTGGCTTGGTCTGCTCTAGAACCCATTTATTTGTCTTTTTGGCCATCCATGGGATCCTCAGCCCTCTTCTCCAGCACCACATCTCAAATGAATGGGTTTTCTTCCTATCTTCTTTCTTCACTGTCCAGCTCTCGCATCCATACATGGCAAAAGGGAATACTATTGTATGATTTCTAACTTGTGTGCTGAGCTGCGTATCTTTACGTTTTAGAAACTTTTCTAGTTCTTCATAGCCACCCTCCCCATTCTTAATTCTTAATCTTCTTCTGACTTCCTGGCTGCAGTCCCCATTTCTATCAACGTTTGATCCCAGGTTATGAGAACTCTTTTACTACTTCTATTTCTTCATTGTCTAGGCTGAATTTGTCAAGATTCTCCATTGTCATTATTTTTGGTTTCTTTATGTGCAACAATAGGCCTGCCTTTGCACTTTCTTCCTTGCTCTATCTCAGTAGTTGTTCCAGGTCTGGGAGGTTTTCTGCTAGTACTATGGTGTCACTTCCATATTTTAGATTATTGATATTCCTTCCTTCTATTTTCACTCCTCCTCCTTTGTCCAAGCCTGCTTTCCTCACAATATGTTAAGCATGTAAGTTGAACAGGTAGGGTGATATGATGGAGCCTTATCATATTGGATTTGCCCATTGGGAACCATTCTGTTTCTCCATGTTCTCTGTGTTTAACACATAATACTAAGGCAGCATAAGCATGTGATTGGAACTGGAACTCCCACCATTCCTAACCAAAACAGACAACAGTGAAGGATGATGGGGGTTGCAATCCAGCAACCTACGGAGGGCCACACATTCTCCATCCCTGTCCTAAAGCCAACATCACTCTTCCCCATTCGTATGTACCCCTTGCAGTGAGCAGGACCAGAATATAACATACTCTTACACATGTTTACAAACTCATATGTGCTGTTTTAGGAATCCCAAGGTCTGGGCAAAACTGCTAATTAAAATGACCTTTTGAAAACACTGAAGAATTATCAAATTTTAAAATACGGACTTTCACAAGTAAACAGGAGCCTCCAAGATCATGTAGTGCTACCAATGGGAGAAGCTTGCAACTAAGGCATCCCACAAAGATGGCTTTCCCCAGCTTTTGTACAATCGGCCCTCCTTATCCGCGGATTTTTTATCCATGGATTCAAGCATTCCTGGCTTGGAAATATTTTTTAAAAGTATAAATCCCAAGTAGCAAACCTTGATTTTCCATTTTATATAAGGGACACCATTTTACCGTGTCATTGTATTTCATGGGACTTGAGCATCCGCGGATTTTGTTATCCACGGGGGATCCTGGAACCAAGCCCCAGTGGATAATAAGAATCCGCTGTACAAGGCTAGCTTTGAAATCGCAAGGTACGGCCCAACACTAAAATCACGAGCCAACACTTTGGATTGGATCCAAAGAACCACAAGCAAAAAGGAAAGAGCTGACAGAAGTTTCCTACAAGTATTTGCTCAAGTGTTCACACCACATTATAATTATAGGTGTGGGTTCTACAGTTTCCTTCATGCTTCGGCTTACACAAAGGATTGTGCAAGGGGAGGGAACACTGTTTCACTTTTCAGCTAGTTTAACTCTTCTCATACAACACTCGAGGAAACGCCTACCACATATGTACCCATTCCCTGGTCAATACTGTAACTTCTAGGGAGTAGTGATCAAGTAAAGAGCCCAAAGAAAATGAGTCCATTTAAAAACTCATAAAGGTAACATCCTCGTGTCACTGCAAGAGTGGCAGCCATCGCTGGCATCTTTTGCAGCATTTGCAGTTCTGAGGTGATTAAAAAACCAGCTCAGACATCCATGCCTTATTCTCTCAAATCCTTCACGTCTGGAATTTGGAGCAGTGATTATATGTCTGTAGCCAGTTTTAAGCGGCCCAGTGCATTTATAATGCCAAAACCAGAGACATTTTATAAGCTTTGAAGGGAAGAACCGGTTGGATACAAACCACCGGGCACTTTTTGCTTTTTCTTTATTAAGGGCTGTTTCAAGACAAAGGCAAGGATACATGCAAGAGTTGAAGAATAAACATCTCTGCGGCAAGATGCAGAAGATATTCACGTTCCACGGCCCGCATATAGACAAACCAAGCACTCTGGGTGGGGAAGGAAGCAGGATGCCTTGAATCTATGTGGCATTCCTAAAATGCTTTCAAAATTGCAAAGCCAAGCACAAAATCTGGAGCTTATGAGCAAATGGAGAAAAGGAGGATGAGATGCAGAAATTCAGAACATCCACTGGAGAAGCCTTCCTGTGCATCTACCTGGGAGTAATCCCCACTGAAAATAATGGGGCTTACTTTCAAGGAGACATGCACAGGCTTGTGCTGCCAGCTCCCCCAAAAGTGATATTTCTCAGTACTGGAAAACTAAGAGACTATCTGCAATTTTACTTTTTTACATTGACCCACAGACCTTCCTTTGTTCAAGCTGTCAGTTCTAGGCAGGGGTTTGTGTGACAGAAAACCTACATGTCCCGTTACCACCTAAAACCAACAATCCTTCTCTGTTCAGAAATAAACTGACAGCGTCTAACATAGGGAGAGAGAAGGAAAAAATATCCTCAGTCCACTTTGATTATCTCAAATATAGAATCAGGATGCGAATTCTTCCAGATTCAATCGACACTAGGGTTCAGAGGTCTGACAGGTTTTTCACCACCACCCCAAGATACAGAGATACCAAGAAAAAGGGGTATTCCAACTTTCGAAAATAGATTTTCAAGCTGCATAAGAGGCCAAACTTTGTCACATGAAATCTTCCCTCTGTGTGTGTGTGTGTGTGTGTGTGTATTGTTGCCAAGAAATAATGTTTGATGATTTTTTATTTGATGAAGACATATTGTATAAGCTCATATATAACTCTAGAAATTTAGGTCAAAATTTGACCCCCAAAAACTGAGTTGACTTATCCATGGGTCAATGTAAGTACTACACTTTAATACTTATTTTAAAAAGGAGCCATCCCCTGGTGAAAAGCAAGAGTATAATCTGTCTTGGAAGCACCGACTCTCTCATCCATCCAGCCTCTCTCATCCATCCAGCCGTAAGAGTAAGCCTAAAGAGTTATGTCTGCAGGAATTTTGTAAGTTCTTTGACATTGTTTTGCTCTGCTTCATCCTTTAGATCCTTTGCTATATGCCCCTAAGTTCTACCCTCGACTTATCTACAAGTCATAGCTAAATCTGTAATTGTGGCCCCAAAACTTGCCCTCGATTTATACATGAGGTCAACTTATAGTCGAGTATATACAGTAGTATCCCGGGAGAAAAGACTGACAAGTCTAGTTCCCAAGAAGAAGACAGCTAATAAGCAAAAATGCCACAGGTTTAACCTTTTTCACATACAGAGAGATTCCCAAGATATGAGCTCTTGCCTGTTGTGGAATTTTCTCCAGATGAAAGTATGGGAAATAACTGTGTAGTACTTAAAAATCTATGGCTAAAATCCACCATATGGAGCCCTCTACCACACTCATCCAACATAGTGACACTGCCTGTTGAATTTCCGCCTGTCAGAGGAGCCTTGCCAGAAAAAACATAAAAAGCTGCCTTATACCTGGTCAGAATTTTGGTCCACCTAGCTCTGTACTGTGTGAAGTTGAAGGCTTTCACGCCCGGCATCCATAGCTTTTTGTGGTTTTTTTCGGGCTATGTGGCCACATCAGGAATAACCTCTTCTAGAACATGGCCACATAGCCCGAAAAAAACCACAGAAAAACTATAGCTCCGTACTGTCTACTATAACTGACCGGAGTTTATCAAGGACTCAGTCAGTCTTCTCGCTTTCTCTCTGAAACTTCCAAGCAGAGATGTCAAGGATGGAGCAAAGGTACAACAGCTCACAAAGGGCCCAAAGGTAAGACTTCAGAGACCTAGTTTCGAGTCACTCAACCATGAGACTTAACTGGATGATTCTCATCCAGTCTCTCAGCTCCAATCTATTGTTGCACAGTATTGTTGTGATGATGGACAGATGTACAGAAAAGTACGATGTCACTGTAATAAATAAGTAAATTAACCAGGGTCCTTCCCCTTACAAAGCACATGCTCTTCCACTCCAGTTACAACCCCGGCTCCTAATAACTAATCACATAAACAGATACTTTAACTAGGGACTTTCTGCATACTGAGCAGGTGCTCTTCCACTGACAAACAAGCGCATATATTTGAGGTAAGGTATGGGGTGCAAATCATGCTTGAAGGACAGGGATATATTAACCCGGGGACTTCAGGCCCATCCCAAATAACAATAACCCGTCATTCCAGAGGGAACAGCAACAGCAATAGTAATAGCAAGTACATTTCTATACTGCTTATCAGCACACTTAAGCACTCCCTAAGCGGTTTACAAATGTGTAAGCTAAGGGAAGAGATG
Organism: Urosaurus nigricauda; assembly: GCA_034509955.1. NCBI lineage: Eukaryota > Metazoa > Chordata > Lepidosauria > Squamata > Phrynosomatidae > Urosaurus > Urosaurus nigricauda. The sequence goes on along the minus strand of JAOEGL010000014.1, from coordinate 18,015,702 downwards.
TAATAACTTAACTGGGGGGTTTCTGCATACAACCCACGTGCTCTTCTACCCTTGTCCCCAAAAATAACTGGCATCTCTCCTTCAACGGGAAGGGCAGACGCTTACTTTCAAGAGTGGGGACAAGTTAATCTGGGGGTTTCTCCACATACAGCATGTGTTCTGTCACTGAGCTTCAATCGTTCTGTGCAAATATCATCATATTATCAGTACAACAAGTTGAGCCTCCCTTCTCCGGATTTCCGAAATCCAAAATCCTCCAAAATCCAAATGCATCCCCACAGATGGCTGAGGTCCAAAACCCACTGCAGAAATAATCCGGTTTGGGACGACTTGAACTGCCCTGGCTGAGTGCTAGGGAATCCTGGGAATTTTCATTCCACAGCCCTCTAATAGAGAAGGCTAAATGTCTCCCAAAACTACAGTTCCCAGAATTCCCTAGCCTTGAGCCAGGGCAGGGCAGTTAAACCAGTTTCAAACGGGATGATTTCGGCAGTGCCTTTTGGACATGAGGTAGTGTGACACCTTTGCTTTCTGATGGTTCCAGGTACTAACTTTGATACATTCACAAAGTTATGAAACATACGACGGATAAAGTTAACTTCAGGCTGTGTGTATAAGGTGCAATAGAAACAGAAATGCGTTTTGAGTTTACACGTGGGTTCCAGCTCCAAGATACCTTATTATGTGTATGCAAATATTCCAAAATTCAAAATAATAATAATAATCTGGCATCCAAAACACTCCTGGTCCCAAGTGTTTTAGACAAGGGAGACACAATCTGTAGAACCAAAAAGAGCACATGCCTGGCATGGAGGAATCGCCCGGTTTATTCATGACAATGCCCCTTCAGAATAAAGGGTACTGATAAAATAAATAAAGGGGGGGGCACAATAATACATTAATTTAGGGAATGTGAGCTGTAATAATAATAATAATATTAATACTGTATTACTACTACTAATACCCCTCAGTGTAGGTGAGGTTATAATAAACTGAGATCTCTGCATCCAGGCCCTATGCTTCTTCCATCGAGCTACATACAGTCTTCGTTGTCGTTGTGTGCCTTTAGGTCATTTCCGACTCATTGTGGCCCTGAGAGCCAGTGTGGCATAACGGTTTGTGCCTTGGACTATTACCACGAGGCTTTGAATCCCAGCTCAGCCGTGTGAACCCGTGGGGCGATGTGGGGCAAGCCCCATGCCCTCCGCCTCCTCCCAGGAAGGCCATCTGGCAAACCCTCGCTGGAGAAGAAATCTTGCCCAAAAAAATCCACGATAGGTCTGGCCTTAGGCTTGCTGTAAATCAGAAAGGACTGGAACACAACAAGAACAACAGCCACCACAACCAAACACATATATATCTCACATACATATACATACGTACATAGATATATAAATTTTATAGAGAGATGAGATGTGTATATATATATATGTGTGTGTGTGTATATATATGTATATATAAAATCTCTCTCTCTCTCTATATATATATATATATACACACATAATCCATATACACACACACATACAGACATATATATATACACACACACACCTATAATCTCTCTCTCTATATATAAAAGCCATATATATGCATCTCTCTCTCCCTATATATAACCCAAATATATGCACACACACCTATAATCTCTCTCTATATATAAAATCTCTTATATATACTTACTCAGAATATCTTTCTATACATCTATATATATATACACACACTGTATAAGCCATACACAGTATATACACATATAATCTCTCTTTCTATATATATATATATATACACACACACACCACACATATAATCTCTCTGTATATAAAATCCATATATATATATATATATATATATACACACACAATATCTCTCTCTCTATATATATATATAGTTCATATATATATATATATATAATCTCTCCCTCTCTCTATATATATATAAATATATAAACCATATATATATATATACACACACACGTGTGTGTGTATATATATGTGTATGTGTGTGTCTGTGTGTATATATATATATGAAATTTATTTATTTTGTAAAAAGCTTTCCTTCTCACAGCAAAAGGAATTTTTTGCCGTTTAATAACAAGCCGCTCGGGGCCCCACAAACAAGCTCCAACTCCCAGAATGCCATAGCCAAGTCGAGCCAGAGAAGAGTTCCAGCGGAACCAAAGCGGGTTTGATTGCTCCAGTGTGGAGAGAGCCCCCGAGGCAACACCGGGGACCCGAGGACTGACCCCGAAGGCCGAGGGGGGGTGGGGGAAGCCGCTTACCGGTCCGTGGGAGCCCCAAACAACTCCCTTCCCTCCGCTCAGGCTCTCCCTCAGGACGGCCTCAGAAATCAAATTTCATCCGGAAGAAAGCCAGGCCTAGTAAGGCAGGGGGCGCTGGCGGCCTAGTTCTCAGCTCCACCCGGACGCTCTAGGGACGCCTCTCTATGCCCCCGGCCGGGCCCACGTTAAGCGGAGCGGAGGCGTCGAGGCGAAGTCCTAGAGCGGCGCCCCACTTCCGGCCTCCAAATCCCCTGAAAGGCCTTTTCCCTCAGTTTGCCTCACTCTAGGAAAGGCTGAGGCCTGCTCTTGTGTTTTCAATGTCATTCCTTTCTGAGGGAAGGCCTTTGGGGTTGAGTCCAAAGCTAGAGCCCTGTTACAGTTGGAGCCCCCCCAATGCATCTGGGGAAGTCGGCTTTCATCGAGGGAAAGCTGCTTTCTCACAGCCAAAACACACTTCAGACAAATAACCTGGTTTGGGACCGCTTTAAGTGCCTTGGTTCAAGGCTACGGCATTCTGGGAGTTGGAGTTTGTTGTGGGGCCCTCTGGGCCCCACAACAAACTCCGACTCCCAGAATGCCATAGCCTTGAGCCAGGGCACTTAAAGCGGTCCCAAACCAGGTTATTTCACTAATGTGGATGCAGCCCCAATTAAGTCCAAAACACACTGCAGAAATGATCCCGTTCGAGACCCCTTGAACTGCCCTGGCTCAATGCTAGGAATCATGGGACGCGTCGTTTTGTGAGACATTTCGGCCTCTCTGTCAGAGAGCTTGGGGCCACCATAAGCTACAGTTCCCAAGATTCCCCAGCACTGAGCCAAGGCAGTCAAAGCGGTCTCAAACTGGACTGTTTCAACAGGGTGTTCATTGGACCCGTGGAGTTTATCAGACGACGGAAATTGGGAGTATAATCCGATGGCAATCCAAGCACAATCATGGGGTTTCACATTATTGCGTATTAAAGTATCTCACGCAATTTCAGGCAAAAAGGAAGTCATTCCGAACACAATCATGGGTTTTACCTTATTGTGTATTAAAGCATCTCACACAATTTCGGGCAACGGGAAATCATTTTCAGGTAATGGGAAGTCATTCTGAACACATTCCGAATGCAATTCAAATTCACGTAAAGTCACTAAACTAGTGAATTAATGTGAATTCGAATTGGCTCGAATTGGCTCCATTTGAAATAAAGAGAAATTCCTCCCGTCTGATAAACTCCCTTGTCTCTAAGGTGCTTCAAGCCCTCTCTACAGACTTAAACGGCTAGGAAGAATTTAGCCGAACGAAGTGGAAAGCCGTCAACCTCTTTGAGAAACTTACGCAGATATGGACAAGATACCTTCTTCCCCAACAAGTCCAAACAATGGGATGTCATCCCGAAGGACCTGCATGTGGAGAGCCCTTTGCAAACTATGTATCACATTGCACTCGCATGGGTTCTCCTCAGGCTGACTGGGTGGCCAACATTCCTGTTCAGTTTTCAATCTCCAGTTAAACTCCTGCCCTCCTGTCTGTCCCTGGCTTCCACTCCACCATAAGCATCGGAAAAAGTAGCCAAAATCTATGAAAGCTCATGCTACAAACTTTTTATCTTGTTTTCAGTTAGTCTCAAAGGTGCTACAAAATCTCTACGCGTACGAATTCTACAGACTGACACGGCTCTATCCTTAAATTCACTGGCGAGGAAGACTATCACATGGGGTCAAAAGCGTTAAGGAAGTGTATTGTTCCCGTCATTCCTGCGCGATCAGGAATATTTTCAAACAATGTCGGCTTCCTATCGTTCCTGGAACGTCCCCGAAGTGTTGTGCTGCCAGAATAACCCATTAATGACTTTTAAAAAGCATGAATGACTTGGTGATCACGATTCATTTGCGCTATTACAGAACATGTGACAAGCAATTACGATTCGATAGCGCTATATAGACACTTTGTCGATCCGTCCAGGTATTCCTCCAGAATGCAGTTCGGAAGAAACGCTTCCTGCATCGCGCAGAAGGGTTAAGTAAGCGGTGAGAGAGGAACCGGTTTTCCAACCCCTCGCAATTCTGATGCTAAGGAGATGTCTTCTGAGGCTCACAAATTCCATCAACCAAAAGGTTGGTAAGCATTTGCTTTTGTTCTGAGGATAATGACATTACTGTATATTGTGAGTAACTTTTTAAGTACTGTAGTGAGGCGCTCTTGTTTACAGTGGTGAAGTGATTGATTGCATGAGATTCACTGTGAGGCTGAGACAGTGTTACCTCAGCCCTGGAATATTTCTCTTTTCAGTTTATTCCGACATATGGAAATCAACTGGGCTATTTGCCGCTCTTGGGTGAGGCGTTATTGCAACCGTGTGTGAAAGCAAGTGTTTTAATATCACGATGGTACTGTATTCTTTCTTGCTCAATAACAATAGAATAACGCTACAAAGCTGGGGAAAGCCCCGTGTGATCATCTTCACGCTCTTTGACAGAAAGAAGTTGGCAGCATGAGCTTCCCTAGATTGAAGCCTACTTCCTCAGATGCATGTGGTCACGAAAGCTCATGCTGCCAGGTCTTTGGGCTGAAGATTGGTGTCTTTCTTCCTGCCCCTTGTAGAATCATAGATTTGGAAAAGACCCCCAAGGATCATCCAGTCCAACCTCCTGCCGTGTGTTTTGGACCTTAGTTTACTATTCATACATCACAGAGTGGGAATTGTGTAACCCTTCAGAGTTTTGGGAAGTCAAAGGCTTTCACGACCGGCATCGATAGGTTTTTTGTGGGTTTTTTTGGCTCTGAGGCTGGGTTCTAGAAGAGTGTATTCCTGACATTTTGCCAACATCTGTGTTTGGCATCTTCAGAGAATGCTGGCATGGAAGTGAGTGGGGTATATAGCTTGTTAGAATCATAGAATCATAGAATCATAGAATCATAGAGTTGGAAGAGACCACAAGGGCCATCCAGTCCAACCCCCTGCCATGCAGGAACTCCAAGTCAAAGCATCCCTGACAGATGGCCATCCAGCCTCTGCTTAAAGACCTCCAAGGATGGAGACTCCACTACACTTCGAGGGAGTGTGTTCCAATGTCGAACAGCCCTTACTGTCAGGAAGTTCCTCCTAATGTTGAGGTGGAATCTCTTTTCCTGCAGTTTGCATCCATTGTTCCGCGTTCTAGTCTCTGCAGCAGCAGAAAACAAGCTTGCTCCCTCCTCAATATGACATCCCTTCAAATATTTAAACAGGGCTATCATATCACCTCTTAACCTTCTCTTCTCCAGGCTAAACATCCCCAGCTCCCTAAGGCGTTCTTCATAGGGCAAGGTTTCCAGACCCTTCACCATCTTAGTTGCCCTCCTTTGGACATGCTCCAGTTTCTCCACATCTTTTTTGAATTGTGGTGCCCAGAACTGGACACAGTATTCCAGGTGGGGCCTGACCAAAGCAGAATAGAGTGGCACTATAACTTCCCTTGATCTAGAAACTATACTTCTATTGATGCAGCCTAAAATTGCATTGGCTTTTTTAGCTGCCGCATCACACTGTTGACTCATGTTCAGCTTATGGTCTACTTGGACTCCTAGATCCCTTTCACATGTGGTCTCGTTCAGCCAGGTGTCCCTCATCCTATATCTGTGCATTTCATTTTTCCGCCCTAAGTGCAGAACCTTACATTTCTCCGTATTGAATTTCATTTTGTTAGCACTGGCCCAGCTTTCTAGTCTATTCAGGTCATTTTGAATTTTGATCCTGTCCTCTGGGGTATTAGCTACTCCTCCCAGTTTAGTGTCATCTGCAAATTTGATAAGTATGCCACCAATTCTGTCATCCAAATCATTAATAAAGATGTTGAATAGCACTGGGCCCAGGACAGAACCCTGTGGGACCCCACTGGTCACTTCTCTCCAGGACGAAAAGGAGCCATTGTTGAGCACCCTTTGAGTTCGGCCAGTCAACCAATTACAAATCCATGTAACAGTTAACTTGTCTATCCCACATTTTGCAAGCTTGTTTGCAAGAATGTCATGGGGAACCTTGTCAAAGGCCTTACTGAAATCGAGGTATACTATATCCACAGCATTCCCTTCATCTACCAAGCTGGTAATTTTATCAAAAAAAGAGATCAGGTTCGTTTGGCATGACTTCTTTTTCTGAAACCCATGTTGGCTTTTTGTGATTATGGCATTGGCTTCTAAATGTTCGCAGACTCTCTGCTTAATGATCTGCTCTAGCACCTTTCCTGGAATTGATGTCAGACTAACTGGACGATAATTGTTGGGATCCTCTTTTTTTCCCTTTTTGAAGATGGGGACAACGTTTGCCCTCCTCCAGTCTTCTGGGACTTCTCCTGTTCTCCAGGAGTTCTCAAAGATTATTGCCAATGGCTCTGATATTACATTTGCTAGTTCTTTTAATACTCTAGGATGTAGTTCATCTGGTCCTGGAGATTTATATTCATTTAGGTTAACCAGGTATTCCTGTACTACCTCTTTACTTATTCTGTGCTGAATTTCCTCTATTCTGTCTCCTGTTCCATTATCCTTAGGTTGAGCACCCTTTGCCTTTTCTGAGAAGACTGAAGCAAAGAAGGTGTTGAGTAATTCTGCCTTTTCTCTGTCCCCTGTGAGCATTTTGCCATCTTCTCCACGCAGTGGCCCTACTGTTTCCTTCTTCTTCCTTTTGCTGCGGACATATCCAAAAAAGCCCTTTTTATTGTTCTTAACCTCTCTAGCAAGCCTGAGTTCATTCTGCGCTTTAGCTTTTCTGACTTTACCCCTACATGTGCTGGCTATTTGTTTAAATTCCTCTTTCGTGATTTCTCCATTTTTCCATTTCTTATACATGTTCCGTTTAAAACTTAGCTCATTTGAAAGTTCCTTAGTCATCCATCCTGGCTTCTTGAGACATCTTCCATTTTTCTTCCTCATTGGAACTGTTTGAAATTGTGCCTTCAATATCTCCCTTTTGAGAAACTCCCATCCGTCTTGAACTCCCTTCTCTTTTAGTATTCTTGCCCATGGGATCACTCCCAGTATTTCTCTAAGTTTATTGAAATCAGCTCTCCTAAAGTCTAGAGTGCATGTCTGACTATGCCTAGCTTCTCCCTTCCACTGCATAACAAACTCCAGGAGAACATGGTCACTTCCACCTAAGGATCCAACCACTTGCACCCCATCAACTAGGTCTTCCCTGTTGGTTAAGATCAGATCTAAAATGGCTGATCCCCTTGTTGCCTCTTCCACCTTTTGGACAATGAAGTTGTCTTCCAGGCAAGTGAGAAATTTGCTAGACTTTGAGGATTTGGCTGAGTTTGACTTCCAGCAAATATCCGGATAGTTGAAGTCCCCCATCACTACTACATCTCTCCTTCCTGATTGTGTGGTCATCTGTTCTAGAAAGGCATCATCCAATTCCTCTGCCTGAGTTGGGGGTCTGTAGTAGACTCCCACAGTCTACTGTGGTTGAGAGGGAGTGATGTCAATCTGTCAATCTCTGTGTTGGTCTGTTGTTGAATGGCAAGGCCTCAGGGTATCCATTTACTTCATGATCCATTGTCTGCTGGGTTTTCATTTGCGTTTGCTGGGTCCTGATTTTGGTGTTTTTCAGGACTGGTAGCCAAACTGTGGTTACTTTAAATTTCTCCTTTCCTGTTGAAATTGCCCTGGTGTTTATGGATTTCTATGGCTTCCCTGTGCAAAGGTGGTTGAATTGCTGCAACTTCCATCATTCTGCACCAACTAGGCTGGCTGGGAGTTGTAGTCCAAAAACACCCGGAGGCTTGTCTGAGTCTCACCTCTGAAGCAGACAACAACAAACCAAAATAATTTGAATTTATTTCGGAATGCTTTTGTTCTTATCGTTCTTATGAATATTGGTCAGAGATTGGAACGGGAATGGCCATATTTCTTTTCAGAGGTGGCCATGCTGGCTGGAGACCCAGCACAGTGCCGTGCTTTGAGCGTTGGACTACGACTCTGGAGATCAGGGTTCGAATCCCCACTCAACCATGGAAACCCACTGAGTGACCTCGGTAAGTCCCAACTCTCTCAGCCTCAGAGGAAGGCCTAGGCAAGCCCTCTCTGAACCAATCTCAACAAGAAAACCCCATGATAGGTTTGCCCTAAGGTTGCCATAAGTCAAGAACAACATGAAGGCACACAGCAATAACAACAATAAGAGGCTGGCTGGACAAATCTGGGAGTTGTAGTATAAAAAAAGTAAATTTCCCAAGCTCTAACTCCAGCTACAGTCCAGAAGGAAAATATCTTCCCCACTTTCCTCACAAATGAATCAGGGTCCCATAAGAGTGAGAGCCCCTCATTTCAGTCAAGATTGTATAGGGGACCTTGCTGGAGGATTGGATCCGTTATTATTTCACATTTTTATCTTGTTGGCAGGCTAGCGGGAAAAATTGGCCTGTAATGTCTGTGCAGATAAGGTCTAACCTTTGAAATGTGGCTGCCTGGACAATTGTCCCCCGGTCTCTGCCACCAGATTGTTAAAAACAATAGTGTTTAGATAAGTAACGATGAAAGTCGTATGCTGTTTACCCTATAAATTAATTCGTTTGTTGTATTTATTTTTAACTGTTTTCCTGCCACAACTGGGTTGGAATAGCAGTTAGAATCCTCTTCATTTGGGGCAGTATTCTTTCCTTTAACAAAAAAAACAAAACATACAAACAATTGACAATTGACATACAACTCACATGCCGAAGGATGTTATTTTGAAGGGAAAATAAATCCAGTCGTGGAAAAATGTGAGCCCTGTGTGCACCCCTGCTTTCCCCTCCTTTACTTCCTCTGCTCTTTACATACACCTATTTTAGACTAGAAGAAGTAGTCCAGTGCTGTCCTGATCCATACCATATCTGTAGAGCTCAGAGGGGCTTTCTATAGGGCTTCCTGTTTTCCCATCCATTGTTGTTGCTGTTGTGTGCCTTCCAGTCATTTCCGACTTAAGGCGACCCTTTCGCGGGGTTTTCTTGGCAAGGGTTTGTTCAGCGAAGGTTTGCCATTGCCTTCCCCTGAGGCTGAGAGAGTGTGACTTGCCCAAGGCCACCCCGTGGGTTTCATGGCTAAGTGGAAATTGAACCCTGGTTCCCAGAGTCATAGTCCAGCGACCAAACCATTGCACACACTGGATCAGCCCTCTCTCGTTTTCTAATATACTGTATATACTCATGTATAAGTCTAGAAATTTAGGTTAAAAAATTGACCCAAAAAACCTGAGTTGACTAATCCACGGGTCATTGTAAGTACTGTATTTTAATTCATATTTTCTATCTATATATATATAGAGAGAGAGATAAAAATATGGTGAAAGGCAAAGGTTTAATCTGCCCTGGAAGCACTGACCACTCTCTACTCTCTCATCCATCCAGCTTTTAGTATGAATACAAAGAGTTGTGCCTGCTGGAATTTTGTAAGTTCTTTGGCATTGTTTTCCTTTGCTTCGTCCTTCAGATCCTTTATTGCATGCCCCTAAGTTTTACCCTCGACTTATCAACAGGTCATATCAAAAGCCATAATTTTGGCCTCAGAACCTATCCTCGACTTATACATGAGTTGAGTATATACGGCGGTCCTTCAAATAATTTTAAAACACAGTTGAAACAGACAGAGCAATTTCAAACAGAACCATATGAAGCACAACTCAGTTCTGTATGTGTTGACTCAGGAGTAAGACTCAGAGCCAGTGTGGGGTAGTGGTTTGAGTGTTGAACTCAGAGTCCACGATTTGAATTCCTGCTCAGCCACGGAAACTCACTGCATGACTTTCACTCTAGCCAGCAAGAAATCCAGATTCCAATAAATGACTAGTTTGTGCAGTAAACTGCAAGAAATGGCCTTCTGGGCTCATTGAATCATAGAGTTGTAAGAGACCACAAGGGCCATCCAGTCCAACCCCTTGCCATCCAAGAATACAAGTTCTTGGACTCCATTTAAACACTTGTGAGGTTGTATTTGTTTAATGTTGGGCAACTTGTAGTCCTCCAAATGACAGTACAGTTGGTCTTCTGTATCCACGGATTGAACCAACCATCCACTGCTTGAAAAAAATCAACAACAACAAAATCCAAAACGCAGACCTTGATTTTGCCATTTTATATAAAGGACGCCATTTTACTATTCCATTGTATTTAATGGGACTTGAGCATCCACAGATTTTGGTTATCTGTGGCTGGTCCAGGAACCAAAGCCCAGTAGATACCAAGGGCCCACTGTATACCCAATGGTGCGGAATCATGAAAATGCAGTGTGTTGACATCTGGGGTGTTATAGGTTGTCCACCCTTAGTTTCCAAAGTTTCCAAATCGGAGATGACAGGGCTGTCCAGTGGCCTATTCATAGAAGTACGCAACTGGGCAAGCTCCTGATGCCATGATGCTTCTTCCTCACATTATCTATTTTTGGGAACCCGCAAGGTCCAAAAAAGGAAGTCTAAACGGCTGGGAGGGGGGCGGTTATCCAAGAAGAAGTAAACTCACTAAACCCTGACACTGTCTGGAACAAAATGAAGGAAGTTGGCAGGCTTGTTTTTCTAAAAATTCCCCCTCCTACCTAATTCTCCAGCAACAGTAAGAATCACACTAGATGTGATGTTAATGGCAGGAAAGCAATTCAGTCTTCATCTGCACTGTTGAAATAATCTGGTTTGAAAGCACTTTAACTGCCATGGCTCAATGCTGTGAAATTCTGGGATTTGAAGTTTTGGGAGATATTTCGCCTTCTGTCAGAGAGCTTTGGTGCCACCACAAACTACAGATCCCAAGATCCCATAGCATTGAGCCATGGTAGTTAAAACGGTGTCCAACTACATTCTCTCTGCAGCGCAGATACAGCCTGAGTGTGTGAGAGGAAATGTGAAGAACCAACTTGAGGAACTGGAAGTTGCTTATGAAGTTACTTATTAATTTTTATCCAGCCCTTCTCTTAGTGTAAGTCTTTAGGCATCTTATAACATACAGTGGCCCCTTGGTATCCGCTGGAGTTTGGTTCCAGGACCCCCGTAGATACCCAAATCCATGGATGCTTAAGTCCCATTATATACAGTTGGGTAGTAAAATGGTGTGCCTTGTATAAAATAGCAAAGTCAAGGTGTGCTTTTTTCCCCAACATGCCTTTGCAAGTGATGTGGAAAAGAGAGAGCAATCCCCTAAAAATCTCAAAAGGTGGGCAAGCTCCAATATGGCAATACAGAATACAGACAGAGATCCTGCACCGTACAGGTGGAGCGTATTCCATGTGCTGTGGTGTTTTTGTTCTTTGCTGTTGGTTTTGTCTTGGTTTTATTAGATGCTGCCTCGACTTATTGGCGATCTTTTCTATCCTGGATGTTTTCTAACAAGTTCCAAACCACCCGAGGAATTTTTGTGCCTGATAGGTTTAGAGGTGCGGTCAGTCAAGCCACTAGACAGTAGTGTAAATGGGAGAAAGAGTGAAAATTAAACTCTGATACATGTGTCACAGGCCTGATGTGTGATTGTTTTCACCCTGCCCATGACATCAAGACACATTTCCTTACATGTGACGTATGTCAGAGGCCACTAGGATCCCTACTCATGATGAGTGTGTGTCATAAGCAAATCCAGAATTAAAACCAATTAAGGAAGCCACAAGGGTTTGGCATGACAGGAATGACTCAAATTCTGTGACATTAACCTCAGACCATAACAGGCTGGAACATCAGACCTATGTGTCCTTCCTTTTGAAACAGCCACCAAACGCTGTGACTTACATCACAGGATGTGTGGGGTCTTACACAAGCAGAGGGAAAAGTAGAGAAAGTGGAATGTAATGGAGGATTCAGAGTCCTGAGAAGCTAAGCTTTTGTTTGAAAACCTAAAGCGAGCAGAGTCATCTCTTGGGGTGTGAAAACAGACTCAAATAAGTATGGGTTTGTGCTTTCAAGTCACCTGTTAATCCCATGAATTTCCTAGGGTTTCCTAGGAATACTCAGAGGTGGTTTGCCGTTGTCTTCCTCTCAAACTTAACCTACAGTGCCTGGTATAACTTTGTCATTCCCTAAAAGTTGCTCTTTTAGTTGGCCTCGAAAATGTCCTATGACTGATCATTTGAGTTTAACTAGTTAGTTCCTACCACAGACGATGGAGCCCTATTTCTTGCAGTACCAGGATGAGAGGCAGCAGCTATACTGCCTGAGTTGGAAGTCCTTGAATTAGGGGCAGTAAATAAACATCATTGTTATCATCATCATCATCATCATCATCATCACTATTCTATTTATTTATATCCGCCTTCTCCTGGTACAGAGACTGAAGGCGGCTACCAAAGCAGAAGCCATCTGTATGGCAATTATCAGATCTCAGAAGCAGTCCTTGCAAGTTCCATACAGCTTAGATCCAAGCTATTTGGAGGACCTAACATGTCCCAAAAGTATGGCAAAAATGCCCTGTAGATGGCATTGCGGAGAATTACTTTTTTGTGGTAGAGATTTGGGTGGCCCTTTAAGAGGGCACTAATACAGAACCCTAGCCTCCCACAGTTGCCCATTGGACACAAAGCCAATAAGCATTCCACTTTTTTACTTTCAACGGCAAAAATCCAGGCTAGCCAAGCACCTTACGTATAGAAAACCCACCAATGTGGGTCTGGAGACACCCAGGATTGAGGGCTATCGTGACGCATTTCACCTGAGGCAGTCTGTGCCATTCCTGTACAGTGAAAATAAGAAGCCCTGGGTAAACTTAGAAGTACAAAGCATTGTACATTTTAAATGATGAATTTTAAATGTCGATTATTTTAATGTGCATGTGTTTTGTTTGTTCTTTTAAACTGAGTTATGTTTTAACTGACGTTGTGTTCTTAACTGATGCCTATTTGTTGGTCTGGTGTTGTTCCCCATGAAGGTTTGGTTACAATGGGATGTTTCACATTTTAATTTTTTAAAAATTCTGGGGCTTCTCCATTTTCCTCCCACTGAGCTTGACCCCACTCCCACCATCTCTTAAAGCATTTTAAAGGGAAGCAGATGAATGCCACAGCCCCTTTCTGGCCAAAGATAGGTGTTTGAGGAGCAGTGGTGTCACCCCCACTTAGGGTGTCCGCACCTGCCAAGTGACGCCACTGCTTTTGACACCTTTATTCTCTGTTTAGATTGCTGAAATAACACACCCTCTTTTTTACCATCCAGATAACAATGTCTCAATATGCAGCTTTAGAAGATCAGGGCCTATGTAGGCTGTCAGGTTCTCCCTCTCACCCACCCATGACGCCCAATGGAAAATAACTCTCAGGATACTAAATATATGATAAACTACCACAGTCACCCAATGGACAGGCCATAGGTCCATCAAGTTGTGCATCTTCTAGCGTTGTACTGAGTTACGCAGCAAGTCACCCGAAAACTCACACATTTTGAGATTCTGATAGGACCAAGAGAGGTCGAAAACGCAAAAGTATTAGCTCATGCATTTCCTCTGTGCTCATGCTTTATTATTTATTATTTAGGGCTGACAGTTGCCATCAGACAAATACATGATGGAACTTTGAAAAGGAAAGTTTGACCACGTGGTGTTTAAAGCCCAGGAGCTGTTGCAGAAGACAAGCTGGCAAGCTGGTTCATGACAGCAGCGGCACCCTTGTGACACTATATGGACACACTTTGCTTATCAATCCTGACATGTTCTGCTGGGGTTTGGTGCAGTCACTTCCCTTTTTCCACAGAGGAAGTCTTTGTGGTTATTATATGCACCCTCTTCGACCATTTCCATTTTAGGCGTGAAAAACCAAACCTATTGCATTATTTTGTTGAGGAAATGAAGACCTCTATGCCCTCGGTCAAAAGATACGGCCTTCTCATAATTACTAAAGTTCTTAGGTCCACTGTGTGGGTTTTTTTCACCTAGGATTTTCCCCCCTTTGACTCATCAGGCATGCATTTGGGCCAGTTCATTTAGACCAAAGGCAGGGAATCTGCCATGTTCCCGATGGCAGACTACAATTCCCATCACCTTTAAACATAATCCATGCTGGCTGGGGTGAGGGGACTAAGAGTCTGACAAAAATATCTGGTGCGCTCCCAACTCTGCACCACTATGTTGCCTGCCATAGCTTTACCAGTTCTCATTCGGCCCCAAAACTCACTGTATGACTTTTGTCTGCTTTGCATTACACAAGTATAGCATTTTGATACACTTTACACTCATCCTGTGGAGTCGTGTGATTTGTAGTTTTGCGATGTATTTTGAATACTCTGCCAAAGAGTTCCAGCACTTTGTTGTTACTGTTGTGTGCCATCAAGTCAGTTCCGACTTATGGCAACCCTAAGGCAAACCTATCCTGGGGTTTTTGTGGCAAGATTTATTCAGATGAGGTTTGCCCTGAGGCTGAGAGCATGCAACTTGCCTAAGGTCACCCAGTAGGTTTCATGGCTGGGGAACTGAACCCTCATCCCCTAAATCCAGCACTTTGCCAAACTATAAATCCCAGGAATCCATAGGATGAAGTTGTGGAGTTACAAGGATGGTCAACGTGTTATGATCCATCTAACTGACCCCCAGTCAGGACTCTGGCTGCAGCATTTTAGACTTGTTTTACCCATGGTCATCATCCATCATATCTTCCAACACCCTTCCTCTGTTGTGGATCTTTCCAAACTCTTCCAAGTTTTCTTTTGCTCTGCCTTTTTCTTCTTCTCGCTAATGGCATTTTAGCAATAAACAAAGATTACTCGTGGGCAGAGGAATCCTATGCTCAGATTATGCCCAGGAGAAGAGAAATCCACCCTGATGGAATGACAACCGTGTTTTGTATTTGAGAAAAGCAGATCACTGTTATTTCCCAAGCAAGGAATGGGCATCCAGCAGGTAGGCACCCAGCCAACGCTTGGAATGGTGACTTTTTCGGGATGACAACTCCCAGAATCTAGCCAGCCAGAAAGTCTAGTTGAGGAATTCTGGGAGTTGTGGCCCCAGATTCTCCCTCTGTTCTCAGCAAGAAGGGTCCCAAGCAAAACAAAGCAAAAGCCAAATTCAAGTTCTAGGCAAGGCAAGGCCAGGCAAAGTTCACATTCCAGGCGAGGCGAGGGCAGGCAAAGTAAAGTTCACCTTCCAGGTAGCACCCTGGAGAGCTCCGTTGGACAGATCGACACAAAAACACACACACACTTCTGTGTGGAGTTTCTAAAACCAGATCTGAATGTTTCATCAGCCAAACCCAGACTGAGCCTTCCGTGGGGCTTTGGGTCAATCTAGGCTGCTAGCCCTGCATTTGCTGGGAGAAAACTCTTCCAATTAAAGACACATTGGGCTGTTTCCGCGCTGCAAGAACGGTCCACCTTGACTCCACTTTTAAGTGCCATAACTCCATGGGATTTGTAATCTTGTGAAATAGTTAGCATTCTATCTCAAAGTGCTCAGGAGCCACCACAAACTACATTTCCTTTAAAAAAAATTTTTTTTAATTTTTATTAGAATTAAAATTCATACAATGAATATGATACAATACATAAATCTGTATATATATTTTCTACATTCTATTACAACTTATCTAAATATCTTTTATATCCCACCTCAGTGCTCCCCTTCCCCAGAGCAACAAACTACATTTCCTAGAATTCCATAGCATTGAGTCATGGCTGCTAAAGCGGGGTCAAACTGGACTATCTCTGCAGTGTGTTAGTCTGGAGTATCAGAATGCAAAGGGATCTTGCAGCACCTTCGAGAGAGACTAATGGGGCGACTCTCACCTGGATAGTCTCAAAAGTGTTGCAAAATCTCTTTATCTTTCGATCAAAGCTCCCTTTCCCAATGAGGACACTAAGGTAGCCATGGGTTTACTAGAGCTTCCAGACCAGAATTGCCACAGCGCAGAACGAACGCAGGTTGACACCACTGTTAACTGCTGTGGCTCTATGCTACCGGATCCTGGGATTCGTAGTTTTGTGTGAGCCATTTATGCTGAGTTATCAGCGCTATTTCTGGATATTTACATTACCGGAGGCCTACTGACCGGCTCGCTGTTGTCACTGTTGGTAAAAGAAAATGAACGTGAAGGACAGACAGATGTGTCGTTCAACGTTATCCTTCGACATTTGCTGTTTTTTGGCACTGGCCAGACAGGAGTTGGGGGCTGGGTAGTCCATTGTAACTTTGCCCCTTAAGGGGAAAGCAGACTTCCTCATCCATCTTGGGGAGCGGGTGGGAGTTTTTCCGATTGTTCTTTGGACCGGAGCAGACCTACAAGACACAATTGCTTCTTCTCAATGCAGGAAGCCTTGGACAGCCTCCGGACGTGGGCCTTTCTGCCTCAAGACACTCATGGCAAGGGAAAGGAGAGAGCCAAGGCTGCCATCCTCCCAGCCTTTTCACTCCCAGAGTGAAAATACAGGTGTTTGAACATAAACCGGTACAGGCAGTTTCTTGCAAAAGAAAAGGAAACACCACTAGCCTTTCTTTTACAAAACAAGATATTTAGCACTCTTCATGTCAAACTATTCTGGGTATCAGACCAGTGGCCTTTCTGCTTTGGTCAGACCTCACCTAGAATATTGGGTCCAGTTCTGGTCACACTTCAAGAAGAGTGTGGACAAGCTGGATCATGCCCAGAGGAAGGCGACCAATATGGTGAAGGGTCTAGAAACCACCAAACCCTACAAGGAGCAGCATAGGGAGCTGGATATGCTTAGTCTGAAGAAGAGAAAGCTAAGAGGTGAGATGATAGCCATGTTTAAATATTTGAAGGGATGTCCTATTGAGGATGAAGCAAGCTTGTTTTCGGCTGCTTCAGAGAATAGGACCCAGAGCAATGGATTCAAGCTATCGGAAAAGAGATTCCACCTAAATATTAGGAAGAACTTCTTGACGGTAAGAGCTGTTGGACAGTGAAAGACGCTGCCTTGTTGAGTAGTGGAGTTTCCTTCCCTGGAGGTTTTGAAACAGAGACTTGGATGGCTATCTCTTGGGGGTGCTTTGATTGTGAGTTCCTGCATGGGTTGGACTGGGTGGCCCTTAGGCTTCTTCCAACTCTATGATTCTATGAGTGGGACTTAAGGTGGCTTGCAATGGAAGAGAAGAAATTCAACTATAGTTGGCTCTTTGTATCTGCAGGTTTCCCACCTGCGCATTGGAGCATCTCGGATGGCCCTGCCCTGTTCTCCCCAGTGGCAACTTGGGCATGCGGGCATGCTAACGTGGCTGTACACGTGGCGTACCACCATTAAAAACAATGAGATTTGAGCCGTTTTTGGCATCCACAGTGCAGACCTTGGGCAAGTCACACACTCTCAGACTCAGATGTTGGCAACGGCAAACCCCCTTTGAAGAAACTGGCCAAGAAAACCTTAGGGATGCTATAATTCAGAAACAACTTGAAGACACACAACAAAAACAGCAAAACCAAATACAACATTTTAAATGAAGTTTTAAGAGCGAAAAGCAAATGCAGCCCCCACCCAGTTATAAAAGCCCCTTCCAGAGCAAACAAGGCCATTTGCCAAAGGTCTGCCTGCCAGAGGAAAGAAAAGTGGGAAGCAGCCACCAAAGAGACCCTGTTTTTCATCTGCCCTAGGCTACAAAGAAAACATTTTAGAAGTCCCAGGAATAGACGCCAAGCAGTATGATTTATTCTGCTTTCCTACTTCACACATAAAGTGGATCCTTGCCCCCCATTTCAGCTCACAAGTTATAGCTGCAATTGTGAGAAAGTTGGCTTTCTCTGCAGCTCTTGTTCCTTGGTTGCTCACTTCCTTTTTCTGACGCCCGTGTTTCCTTGTTGGTTAACAATTCTCCAGAACATGCATGGATCCTAATTATCCTTGACAAAAGCGTTTTATTACCTATCATAATCCCTTCGTGGTATATGAGGTCAAGAGCTAATGTGACTCTGCCACAGGGAATGCCAGAACAATGCTGTACTACCTTAGCAGTGACCTGGAATACTGTGTCCAGTTCTGGGCACCACAATTTAAAAAAGATGTGGAGAAACTGGAGCGTGTTCAAAGGAGGGCAACTAAGATGGTGAAGGGTCTGGAAACCATGCCCTATGAGGAGTGCCTTAGGGAACTGGGGATGTTTAGTATGGAGAAAAGAAGGTTAAGAGGTGATAGGATAGCCCTGTTTAAATATTTGAAGGGATGTCATACTGAGGAGGAAGCAAGCTTGTTTTCTGCTGCTGCAGAGACTAGAACACGGAACAATGGATGCAAACTGCAGGAAAAGAGATTCCACCTCAACGTTAGGAGGAACTTCCTGACAGTAAGGGCTGTTCGACAGTTGAACACACTCCCTCGGAGTGTAGTGGAGTCTCCGTCCTTGGCAGTCTATAAGCAGAGGCTGGATGGCCATCTGTCAGGGATGCTTTGATTGGGAGTTCCTGCATGGCAGGGGGTTGGACTGGATGGCCCTTGTGGTCTCTTCCAACTCTATGATTCAATGACTACAGCCTTTTCCAGCTGGAGGTCCTCCAGATATTTTGCACTCCAGACCCCACCTAGAGCCCTCTATTGAATGGGGCAAGGCTCAGTGGGAGAAGAAAGGAGAGGATCCAGGGTTTTTAAAAAATAATTTTAATGTTTAATTTAAAAAAATAAAATTAAAATTGAAATACTTTTAAAATATCTTTTTACATTTTCTTTTTTTTAAAAAAATCACTTCTTTCCAGATTATCACTACGTGCATCTGAGGAAGTAGACTGAAGTCTACGAAAGTTCGCGCTGCCAACTTCTTTCTTTCAGTTAGTCTCAAAGGTGCTACACGATCTCTCTACATACAGGTTGCCATTAGAACCACATGTACATGTAAATACATTTAGGCTGTGATATTGCAATGTAAAAGTATGGTTTTAATTTTATTAGTTTATTTAGAGTATTTATACCCTGCTCTTCTGCCACAAAGGCTCCCAGAGCAGCTAATTTTGAGGGCTGTTTATGGCATAGCTATTACCATTACATTCCGTGATGTATGGGAAATAACTATTTGTGACTAACATTAGTACAAAAAACATTATTAGGGATTCTGTATGGGTTGGTACAGGAGGAGGGAGGTCTGTGGGGAAGTTGACACCACGAGTTACCGCACCGGACGATGCCAACCTTAGCGATGCCACTGCTGAGGCCGCAGCTTGTCTACTCGAGAGTATCATCCAGAGCAGAGATTCACAAACGTTTGGGACATCAGTCCTCCAAAGTGAGAGTTGAAGGCCTCAACATCTGGAGGAGCAGAGTTTGAGAAGCTCTAGAGAACTAGATATGAACAGCTACTTCCATTCCTTTCGAGGAGCAGCAGTCAGATTCAGGCCTGAACCCTAGTGGTTATTATTTATTGATTTAATATTTACATTTATTCCCAGTGAGACTCACAAAATCAGTTATTAAAGGGTGAGCAAACACACAGCTTCATCCATTCAATGGGTTGCTTCAGTGGGTCTATTCTAGTTGGAGCTAGCCCTGTCCAAGATCCTGAAACTGCTTTGGCGATAGGAGCCAGGCCCTTGGATAGCTCCTTTAACATCCAATCTCAAACCTGGAGCAGATTCACCACTCCATTGACGTGGAAGCCCCTAGCCACCGCTGCCTCTAGAGAGTATTGGATTGCAACTCCCAGTATTCCTCTCCATAGGCTATGCTAAGGCCACTGGCATTTGCACTCCAGTATTTGGAGATCCACAACACACACCCCACTGTCCACATCTCTCTTTTCCCTCCTCTTTCTCTACTGAATGTAATGAGTTTTATTTTCAAGTAGAATGTCAAGCAGTTGAACTCTGACTTGCAGGCCTTCAGTTGGGCTGCGTAATTCATAATAGGCATTGAAACATCTCTGTCCTAAGAAACAGAGAGAGCCAGATGCCTTTTTAATGCTGTTTCCCTTTCACCATTTTGTTCCTTCCTTGAGTCGATGGGGATTAGGTGTTCTGAAAACAGCCCTTTCCTCCAGTCTGTTGCTGCTACTTAGCCTCCATGCCATGGTCAATGCGAAAAAGGGGAACAGAGGACTGATGTCTTGTTGAATAACAAAGATTTGCTTCTTACCTGCTTTATTAAGGGGTGGATATGTTTTCCCTTTTTCAAAATATTGCTGTTGGCTCCCTCCAGCAACATCTGTTTGGTGTATCAGCAATCATCACTATTACTCTCGGAGGAGAAACTGTTATTCACTATGAGCTTAGCTCTGTTGTTCAGGCCAAAATGTTGCCTCCTCGCCTTCCCTTGTTCTAGGCCCCATTCACACCACGAAAAATAATCCGGGATGAATCTGGGTTGAATCTTTGTGGTTCACACACGTCCCGAATGTACTCAATGCACTTTTTGAGGGGGGGGGGGTTTCTGGCAAAAAACCCACTTAACCCGGGATATTCAATACTGAGTTCCCGCCCAGTTTCCCTGAAAGATCTGAACCATTGGCAGTGTGCATGAACTTCCAAATCGATTTGGATGGCTCAGAGGGATCTTTCACACTTACTGTTTTGAATGAAGAGATTCACACATCTACATGCTGATCCAGAACCGCTTCAGAATCGGTTTGGTGTTCCCACTACGTTTACTGTGATCAAATCTCTCCGTGCCATTTGAACCCTGTTGCCGTTCACATTTGCCACTGTGTCGATTTAAAATGGAGGTGCCTCCATTTCCAAGAATGAGACAGCGCAATCTGAATTGATTCGGTAGTGTATTCATACTTCTGAAGATGCGGATTATGGCAACTCTTACAGAAAGAACTACTAAGGGATCCAGTGCCAAATGCACCAGTTTATGTGGACTTTTCTGCTGCCACTGCCGCCCCCCTACAGACTGCATCAATTGCAGTCGGGGCGAATGTGAACGTCACAGAAATAAACCCGGTTCCAAACCAGTTTATTTCCGTAATGTGAATGGCCCCTCTGTATCGTTCCTTTGAGCAGAGACAGCTCCATTTTAACCCAAAACAATGGCCTAACGCTAGGGTTAAAATGAAGAGCAACATTAACAATTTAAGATATAAAGACGACACCATAATATTAGCAGAAGACCATCGGGAACTGGAACGGTTGATAAGGAAAGTCAAAGATGAAAGTGCAAAGGCAGGTCTGAGGCTGAACATAAAGAAAACAAAAAGAATGGCCACAGAACAAATACACAGATTCCATCTAGACAACAAGGAAACTGAAACAGCGAAAGAATTCCCAAATCTAGGATCAAACATTGACCAGAATGGAGACTGCAGTCAAGAAATAAGAAGAAGACTAGGAATGGGAAGGGCAGCTATGAAAGAACTGGAGAAAGAACAGAAGAGCAAAGACATACAACTGAGCACTAAAGTTGGAATTGTAATTGTATTCCCAGTGACCATTTATGGATGTGAGAGCTGGACAGTGAAGGAAGCAGACAGAAAGAAAATCAACGCATCTGAAATGTGGTGCTGGAGAAGAGTACTTAGGATCCCATGGACAGCCAAGAAGACAAACAAATGGGTTCTTGAACAGGTCAGACAAAGGCTCTCCTTGGAAACAAAGATGATCAAGCTGAGATTATTGTATTTTGGCCACATCATGAGAAGGCAGGGATCGCTAGAAAAAAAAACAATAACGCTAGGAAAGGTAGAAGAAAGAAAGGAAGACCACATACCAGTTGGATAGACTCGATCATGAGAGTTAGGGGCAAGGGCTTGTAGGGCGTTGGGCAAGACTGCAGCGGAGGATACGGATTCTTGGAGATGTCTCATCCACTGGGTCACCATCAGTCGGAACCGAAACCCAAGTGTGAATGTCCCCTTGGATATCGTCTTGATTTCTTTTCAGAACCTTTTCAGATGAAGGCCCTTTCAGTTGGCCACCCTCTGGTTCCATCCGGGGGATGTGCGTGCTTGATGTTCATCCGTTCATTTGCGCTCAAGATCGATACCTTGCCTCTCCGGGCCCTGTCCACCCAAGGAGGGCCGAAGCAGTGCAGTTGGTTACCCTACAGTTCCCAGAATCCCCTTGCACTGAGCCAGGGCAGTTCAAGGGGATGATTTCTCGCCGTGCCTTTTGGACCAAAGTCGCTTTAGGCGGCATCCGCATCGCAGAATGAATGCAGCTCAGAGGCTGCTAGAACTGCCGTGTCTGGAGGCTACGGAATGGTGGGAACTGGAGCTTTGTGAGAGGTTTCGCCTTCTCTGTCAGAGAGCTCTGGTGCCGCAGCAAACTGCAAATCCCAGGATTCCACCCCATGGAGCCACGGCAGTTAAAGCAGTGCAGAAGTGGATTATTTTTTGCAGGAGATGCAGCCAACGGGGCTGAAGCCATGCGGCAGAAGTGATGCAGGTGGACCCCGCGTTCACCACTCTGGGATTTGTAGTTTTGTAAGAATCACACAACCACGGAGTTGGAAGAGACCCCAGCAAGGGCCATCCAGCCCAACCCCAACCCCTTCTGCCCTGCAGGAACTCTCCATCCAAGCATCCCCAACCAATGGCCATCCAGCCTTGGTTTAAAGGCTTCCCAAGAAGGATAGATAGCTGATCATTGCTTCCTCCAAAGCCAAGGAAACATCCCAGCTTTCCTACAGGGACAGGATCAGCCTTCAGACATTCATTCATTAAATGAAAGGCATAGCTGGGCTTAAGAGACAAATGCCTGGCGTTAGAACCCAGATCCCATTGGAATCACAAAGAGAGCGAGAGCGAGAGAAAGAGCGCTGCTTAACCGTGAGCCACATAAGCGGGACCAAACCGGGTTATTTCCCCAGTGCGGACGCGGCCTGAGTCCGTCCCCTTTCGGCGCGCCTTTCTATCTCTTCTTCTTCCCCCGCTGCCGCTGCTGCTGCCCCACGCCAGGCTCCCATTGGCTCCGCGGGGACCGTTCCACGCTTGCTGATTGGCTCTGCGGGAGGGAGCGGGAGCCAATCAGCCTGCGGTGCGAGAGTGGGCGTGGCCAGCCCTTTCCTTTATAAGGACCCTCCCGTTGAAGGTTCAGCTCAGAGTTAGTGAGGGAGCTGGCAGCATCCTTGGAGCCAGAGTGCCCTGCAGCATCCCTGGTCCATTGCAGCCTTGCCCTTGGTTTCTTCTTCCTTGGCAGAGACTCCAAAGGGATGGCATCGGCGGCTTTGCAGATCCTGGGCCTGACCCTCTGCGTGCTGGGCTGGGCCGGGGCCATCCTGGTGGCCGGCTTGCCCATGTGGCAAGTGTCGGCCTTCATCGAGAGCCACATCGTGGTGGCCCAGTCCACCTGGGAGGGCCTCTGGATGGCCTGCGTGGTCCAGAGCACCGGGCAGATGCAGTGCAAGGTCTACGACTCCATCCTGGCCCTCAGCCCGGAGATGCAAGCCGGCCGCACCCTGATGGTCATCGGGGCCTTGCTGGGGCTGGTGGCCCTGATGGTGACGGTGGTGGGCGCCCAGTGCACCACCTGCGTCCGGCCGGGCAAAGTCAAGGACTGGATCGCCGGGGTCGGCGGGGCCCTCTTCCTCGTCTGCGGCCTCCTGGTCCTGGTGCCCCCCTGCTGGTTCGCCAACATCATCATCGCCAACTTCTACGACCCCGCCGTCCAGGCCTCGCAGAAGCGGGAGATGGGGGCGGCGCTCTACCTCGGTTGGGCGGCCGCCGTCCTCCTCCTCCTCGGAGGCGGCTTCATCTGTTGCGCCTCGGCCCGCCAAGGCGAGGCCTCCACTTTCCCTGTCAAGTATTCGGCCCCGCGGCGGCCTACTGCCACCTCCAACGGTGACTATGACAAGAAGAACTACGTCTGAGGGACAGCGGGACGCCGTGCCGATCGACGGGGCTTCTGGAGAAAGAGATTGGGGAGGGGGGTCCGTATGCCACAGGAGGGGAGACTTATCGCAGCCCTCCAGGTGCCCAGAACGATGCCAGCTCAGCCCGGGGCCAAAGGTCAACCCTCTCCTTGCCCTCTGTTTCACTATTTCTGTGCCTTTCAGAAACTCACTTGGGGGGGAAAAAGAGAAGAAGAACCAACTCCTGGAACGTTTTCCTGCCTTTAGGACTCTGTCGGCTTATTTTTGGGACTCGTCCTCGTCCTCATCCAACAATTCGGTGCGTTACGCCTTAACTGGTTAAGCCTCAGGGGATCTCACGCATAGACATATCTGTGGGTTTGTTTCCTTCTCTTTCATCCTATATAAATTGGCGGTCTGTAAATTGTCGTCGTCCCCACCTGACGGTCCCTTACTTTGCTTCCTAACTAGAAAGAAGCGTTGGGGAAGTCCCCCCCCCCATCTGCTTCTTTTACATTCAAGGTCCATGGAGAGCTTGAACCTGGCATTGTGCTAGTCCTCATTGTGGCATTCCCATTGCTTCTTCATTGAAAGGAGCACGGTGAGGAGGATGCGCGCACATGCCTACTTTTCAATTGACTTTGCTCTCTCCATTTTATTTTTTAAGAAACCCCACATCGCTGGGTGGAATGGGATTTTTCCACTCAACTTGGGCCAAAACTGTGAAGTCAAAGGCTTTCCATTGGCGATAGCCCATTCAAAACCTACTTATGACTCCAGTTGGTAAAAATGGTTACACCGTTCCAGTCGTAACTATAATCTCCCAGTTATGACTGATGTTATTTTTACCTCCCCTTTTTTGTTTTTAAGCCTGTAATGTTCCCAGTGATGTGAGGGATTTCTTGAATGTTTTGTCCGTTTAGCCAGAAGTTTGCGACACAAAGACAGTTTCAAATGGGGCACTTCATTGGAAGAAATTGCAACCAGATTTTTCGAGCCAATTCTTTGACAGCTTCACTCAGACTTCAGCCTAAACGTTGCTCGGAGTATTTCTGTGCTCCCAGCTTGTCTTTGCTTTGGACCAGCTGGAAAGTCAGTAGGGAGTCTGTCACAGTTTAAAATAAGCCGCTTGTGGGTCTCAGCCTCTCTGTGGTCAAACTAGGGTAAGATTTCCTTCCTATAAATTTACCTTCGTAAAGTGTGTGTTTTCTAAAGAGTATGATCTAGTAGCTCTTCATAGCAGTGTGAGATAATGGAGATAACTGGCATACCTGGTTTTTACTTTCAGAATGACCGTTTCAGTATTAACGTGGCGACCTCCTAATAAAATCTGCCCCGGTTCTAAAAACTGGTTGAGGAAACCATGGATCAAATTTTTAAATTATATTCAACCTACAACTGAGCTTTTTTGGGGGGTGGGAAGAGCGGGTCAAACATGGTTCATTTCAACGGCTTTGGTGCAGGATAGGTACTGGACTGAACATAATTTCATACCATAATGTAATCTTTTCTGTGGTTTTCACCCGTGTTTTCAAATCAAAGACCTTTGTACATGTGATATTATCGCTTTATTTATAAACAACTGCCTGTCCATTTACCTTTTTAAAAAAAAATTTGATAAGATTTGAGTAAAAAAAAAAATCCTGATTTGCTCAGGTAGCAAAAAATGAACGAAGTGTCTCTGTGCCTGATTTGGTTTGCTCTTAATGCTTTCCTACAGTATTTGGAATCTGCATTTGCAACTACTCTAGTTCTCTCTCTCTCTCTCTCTCTCTATATATATATATATATATACATACATACATGGATCTTTTTGCACCTTGCAAGATTGAATACACTGTTTATGGCAAAATAGTTTCTTTCGGGAGACGGAACCAACAAGGGCCTTTTTGGCATCCATTTGCCGGGCTTGCTCTGGACCCTGGAAACGTAGCGTGACCTCAGCACCCCTTTGTTTCTTTCCATGCTGCATCCAAAGTATTTGTTTGGTTTCAAAGGGTCCAGCGGTTGCTTGGTGGTGCAAGGCAACTAGCTAAACCCCTGAGAAGAAAGAATGGCGGGGTGGGGAACCGAGACTCATGCTCAGATTGGCATCGCTGCCCTCCTTGGTCTCCCTCTTTGGGACACAGCTTGGCACCTCTTTGACTCACATACTTTTGTTCCCTCGCCCGTTCAGTGCCAGGGGCGGAAATCTTCAAAATAGCAGGTGGGTTTCTCCAACCAAGGCCAAATCCCCAACGGACACTGGATTCTCGAAATGTGCCTGCCTGCCAGTAAATCCTCCTTTGATGTGAGTAAGGTTTTCTGGAATTCAGAGCCTGTCACTTTGGAGCCAGTCCTCTGCTGCAGCAGCAAAACAAACTCCCAAAGTGTTTGCAGTGGCAGAATTGTGACTGTGTAGGCTTAGGAACACACAGATCGGTGCTCCTTGAGTGGTTGTCTAATAATATGGATGGGGTGGCAAGGACAGAAAAGGAAAATTGAGATGATTCAGGGTGCTGGAGGATGATGGAAGGCTTTTAAAGGGATACCTGGTATACACTAAGGCTGCATCTGCATGGCAGAAATAATCTGGTTTGAGAGCACTTGAACTGCCATGGCTCAATGCTAGGGAATTCTGGGCGTGGTAGTGCCAGAGGTGCCACAACAAACTACCATGCCCAGAATCCCCTAGCATTGAGCCATGGCAGTTCAAGTGCTCTCATACTGCATTATTTCTGCCATGTGGATGCACCCTAAATTCTCTAGAGAGATGTTTTCCTCCCAAAGAGCACAACTGGGACGTTTAGTACAGGCATGACATACAGATTTCACTCCTTCCACAATGTGCTGAGAGCCAGTAGTTGAGAAGACTCTTCCCGAAACTAACTTGTGGAAAAGTCTATTGATGGCTATATGGAGCCTCCATATTCGGGGGGAGGC
The DNA here is from genome assembly GCA_034509955.1 of Urosaurus nigricauda. Lineage (NCBI taxonomy): Eukaryota > Metazoa > Chordata > Lepidosauria > Squamata > Phrynosomatidae > Urosaurus > Urosaurus nigricauda. The sequence goes on along the minus strand of JAOEGL010000014.1, from coordinate 17,988,889 downwards.
TGTCACTGAATAACCAGATGCAAAAGAAGATGGCTGTGGCTTGGCTACCCTCTTTGGAAGATTCCAAGAAATACCGGGTTGGACATTGCAGGAAGTGGATGTTGGGCCAGACGAACTTTCCTTCAGCTTGAGTGGATCTCATCTTAAGAATGTAAGGCACATGCTGGCATGTTTTCTTTTTAGGAACTTCTCCGGAAGGGCTTATTTAGCAGAGCATGCGCTGGGGGCAACTTAGGTCGAAATAGTGGAGTTGGACACCACCTTTAAGTGCTGCAGCTCCATCCTGAGGATTTGTAGTTTTACATGGTCTTTGGCGTGGCGGTTTGAGCATTGGACTAGGATTCTGGAGACCAGTGTGCGAAACCTGTCTCGGCCTTGGAGACCCACTGGGTGACCTTGGGCAAGTGGCACTCTCTCAGCCTCAGAGGACGGCAAGGGCAAACCTCCTCTGACAAAATCCCGGGAGAGGTTTGCCTTAGGGTTGCCATAATTTGGAAAGGACGTCAGGGCACCCGATGACAGCAGTCAAAGAGTGCTGGTGCCTCACAAAACTATATATCCCGGGATTTTGTCGGGTGGAGTCGTGGCAATCAAAGTGGTGGTCAAACTATTATTTCCACAGTCTAGAAGCACCCTAATGTTACATTAAAATTAATCTTATAGTCAGGGCCAGCCCTGCAAAATCCTTGTGGTTGGCAGTTTAGGGAGGAGTATTTAAATCAGGACCCGGCATGGTTTAGTGGTTTGAGTGTTGAACTGTGACTCTGCACACCAGGGTTCGAATCCCATCTCAACCTACTGGGAGATCTTGGCAATCCTGTGATTCTGATTCTTTTTCCTGAATGGTGCAACTGTCGCCTCCGATGGAGAAAAGAGCTCTACATGCCACTTAGCCTACCTTGGCCCCTACAGATTTTGTACCCTGTTGCCTTCATTGTGTTGGAGGACACTATCTCACTGGAAGGCTGAGGTATGTTTCAAATGCCAGTCCAGGCATTTTGTACATATATAATACACACATACATACATTGGGCCCTGGTGGGGTTTAATTCCAGGACCCCCTATGGATACCCACCTCTGTCCCATTATACGCAATGGCATAGTAAAATGGTGTCCCTTATATAAAACTGCAAAATCAAGATTTGGTTTTGGGGATATCTGGGTGTGTGAAGATATTCAAGCAGTAGGTGGTTGAATCCATTGAGACAAACACTAGATATGGAGGGCTGACTCTGTGTGTGTGTGTGTGTGTGTATGGGATGGGGCACCCTAGGAACACAGGATACTGCTTTATACTGAAAAGTAGTGTAAGGTTTGGCTAGCGCACTGTTCTCAACTAGGGAGTTTATCAGACGGGAGGAATTTCTCTTTATTTCAAATGGAGCCAATTGGAGACAATTCGAATTCACGTGAATTCGCTAGTTTAGCGAATTTACGTGAATTCCAATTGCGTCCAGAATGCGTTCAGAATGACTTCCCATTACCCGAAAATGACCCCCCCCATTGCCCGAAATTGTGTGAGATGCTTTAATACGCAATAACGTAAAACCCATGATTGCGTTCGGAATGACTTCCCTTTTGCTCGAAATTGCGTGAGATACTCTAATACGCAATAACGTGAAACCCCATGATTGCGTTCGGATTGCCAGTAGATTTTACTTCCAATTCCCGTCGTCTGATAAACTCCTTAGACTAGCATCAGAGCTGCATGGCAGGATTCCTGCCCTACCTGGAGATGCCTAGTATTCTCTGGTGATCTCCCAGCCACAATCTAACCATGCCCAGCACACCTTAGCGTCTGAAATTGGTTGAGGTTGGGTATGTTCAGTCAGGTCTGGTCATGTCTTACCCTTAGGCAACACAACGTCTAAAGCCAGTCCTTCAAATGCTACCTTCCTGGGAATAGCCACTGGTCATCTCCCTCCAGATGTTATTGGACCAGACTCAGTGGTTCCCAAACTTTGGTCCTCCAGGTGTTTTGGACTTCAGCGGCCAGAATTCCTGACTGTTGGCCAAGTTGGCTGGAGCTTCTGGGAGGCGAAATCCCAAACACCTGGAGGACCAAAGTTTGGGAACCTCTAGGCTGATAGGTACTGCAGTCTGCCAAGGCAGGGTGACCTACAGTGATGGCGGAAGCCTATCCCATAAGATGTTGATTCGTCTTCTAAGGTGCCACAAGAATTTGGGGTTGCTTTTGTGACACGAGGGCAGCCCAGCTAGCCCTGGGGGAATTGTCTTCTCCTGCTGGAATGCGTTTCCACGTTTCGATTCTTGCCATTGCCTGCAGCGGCAGCGGCAAAAAGAAAAGAGTAATAATAAAAGGTGCCCGAGGGAAGGAAGGAAAGAGAACTCGGATCAGTCCCCTCCTGTTCTGTAACTTCTTCTCAGTTCTGAACAAAGGCTAGAGAGCCCACAAAAGGTGACAAGGGACCTCTTTACAGTCCACTGTTATAACACTGAGATTCCACTGTGGTTGCAGCCTAAGCAATCCGCTATTATCCTAAGGACTCCACAAACAACACTAGTAGAGTTTTTAATGCCATTCATCACTTCCCCATACCCTCGATAGACCCCGTCTTCATGCTGTTTTAAACTCCTTGGGGATTTGCGGTTGACAAAATGTTAAATATAGGGCTCCTGCAATCCCGCCTACACTAGCTTGAAAGAATCCTATTCAGAGCCAGCTCTAGCATTAGACAGAGGGTGCATCTACACTGTATCTATAAGGCAGTTTGACACCACTTGGACTACCCTGGACACCCAGAACCCTGGGATGTGTAGTTTGGTGAAGCACCAGCCTTCATTGGCAGAAGAGACAAAAGACTTTGTGAAATTTCACATCCCAGACTTCCATAGGATGGAGGTCCAGCACTTAAAAGTGGTCTCAAACCTGCGTTATTTCTGCAGCGTAGATGCATCGAGACTGAGACAATTTCCTCAGCAGCAGTGGCAACCTCCTGGCTGTTATCCCCAGCCTCCATAATGGCCATACAAAGCTTTCCCTTTTTGTACAAAGCAGTGGCCCTTTGCCTCGGGCATCAAAATGTCTTAGGCCAGCCTTGCCCAAAATGAGGTTACTCATTTCCTTTTCTGAGCATTAGCAGTTCAAGTTGAATCCCAGCGGCCGGACTCCAGGACAGGTAGTGTGCAGCCTTCCAAAAGTTGTCCAACTGCGTCCCCCGCCGTGCTTCACTGTTGCTGTTTAGGGCTGGTGGGAGTTGTAGTCCAACAACAGCTTGTGGAGGGTCATGATTTTCAATCCTGGACCAAATCTGACTCTTGTTCCCAGCTGGAGCAGACCTACCGAATCAGTTCCTGAATGGGAAAGTTATTGAGTGGCCTAGCTGAAACTGACAATTGCATTTAAAGCTATGGAAATCGTAAAGGCACCAGATACAATCTGATCTTGGAAACTAAGCAGGGTCAGCCCTGGTTAGTACTTGGATAGGAGACCAACAAGAACTCTCTGGTGCTGTAGGCGATATTTCAGAAGAAGGGAACTGGCAAAACCACCCCTGAAGCTGCTGCCACGCTGCGGAATTAATGCAGCTGGACACTGCTTTAACTGTCATGGCTCCATCTGATGGAATCCTGGGATGTGTAGTTTCTGGGAGGGCCCAGAGCTCTCTAACAGAGAATCATAGAATCATAGAATCATAGAATCATAGAGTTGGAAGAGACCACTAGGGCCATCCAGTCCAACCCCCTGCTATGCAGGAAATCCAAATCAAAGCACCCCTGACAGATGGCCATCCAGCCTCTGTTTAAAGACCTCCAAGGAAGGAGACTCTATCACCTTCCGAGGAAGTGCGTTCCACTGTCGAACAGCCCTTACTGTCAGGAAGTTCTTCCTAATGTTCAGGTGGAATCTCTTTTCCTGTATCTTGCATCCATTGTTCCGGGTCCTGTTCTCTGGAGCAGCAGAAAACAAGCTTGCTCCCTCCTCAATATGACATCCTTTCAAATATTTAAACAGGGCTATCATATCACCTCTTAACCTTCTTTTCTCCAGGCTAAACATCCCCAGCTCCCTAAGTCGTTCCTCATAGGGCATGGTTTCCAGACCCTTCACCATTTTTGTCGCCCTCCTTTGGACACACTCCAGTTTCTCAATGTCCTTTCTGAATTGTGGCGCCCAGAACTGGACACAATATTCCAGGTGGGGCCTGACCAAAGCAGAATACAGTGGCACTATTACTTCTCTTGATCTAGACACTATACTTCTATTAATGCAGCCCAAAATAGCATTGGCCTTTTTAGCTGCCGCATCACACTGTTGACTCATGTTCAACTTGTGGTCTACTTGGACTCCTAGATCCCTTTCACACGTAGTTTCATTCAGCCATGTGTCACCCATCCTATATCTGTGCATTTTATTTTTCCGCCCTAAGTGCAATACCTTACATTTCTCTGTATTGAATTTCATTTTGTTAGCTTTGGCCCAGCTTTCTAGTCTATTCAGGTCATTTTGAATCTTGATCCTGTCCTCTGGGGTATTAGCTATTCCCCCTAATTTGGTGTCATCTGCAAATTTGATAAGTATGCTCCCAATTCTGTCATCCAGGTCATTGATAAAGATGTTGAATAGCACTGGGCCGAGGACAGAGCCCTGTGGGACCCCACTGGTCACTTCTTTCCAGGATGAAAAGGAACCATTGTTGAGCACCCTTTGGGTTCGGCCATTCAACCAATTACAGATCCATTTAACAGTTCCTTTGTCTAGCCCACATTTTACAAGCTTGTTTGCAAGAATGTCATGGGGAACCTTGTCAAAGGCCTTACTGAAATCAAGATATACTATATCCACAGCATTCCCTTCATCTACCAAGCTGGTAATTTTATCAAAGAAAGAGATTAGATTTGTCTGGCATGACTTGTTTCTCTGAAACCCGTGTTGAGTTTTTGTGATTATGGCATTACCATCTAGATGTTCACAGACTCTCTGTTTAATGATCTGCTCCAGAATCTTTCCTAGAACTGATGTCAGACTAACTGGACGATAATTGTTGGGATCCTCTTTTTTCCCCTTTTTGAAGATGGGGACAACGTTTGCCCTTCGCCAGTCTGCTGGGATCTCTCCTGTTCTCCAGGAGTTTTCAAATATGATTGCCAATGGCTCTGATATTACTTTTGCCAGTTCTTTTAATACCCTTGGATGGAGTTCATCTGGTCCCGGAGACTTAAATTCATTTAGATTAACAAGGTGTTCCTCTACTATCTCTTTACTTATTCTGTGCTGAAATTCCCCAATTCTGTTCTCTGCTCCATTATCCTCAGGTTGAGCACCCTTTGCCTTTTCTGAGAAGACTGAGGCAAAGAAGGTGTTGAGTAATTCTGCCTTTTCTCTGTCCCCTGTTAGCATTTTGCCATCTTCTCCACGCAGTGGCCCTACCGTTTCCTTCTTCTTCCTCTTGCTGAGGACATATCCAAAAAAGCCCTTTTTATTGTTCTTAACCTCTCTAGCAAGCCTGAGTTCATTCTGCGCTTTAGCTTTTCTGACTTTACCCCTACACATGCCTGCTATTTCTTTGAATTCCTTTTTCGTGATTTCCCCCTTTTTCCATTTCTTATACATGTTCCGTTTCAAACTTAGCTCGGTTGAAAGTTCCTTAGTCATCCATCCTGGTTTCTTGAGACACCTCCCGTTTTTCTTTCTCACTGGAACTGTTTGAAATTGTGCCTTCAGTATCTCCCTTTTGAGAAAGTCCCATCCGTCCTGAACTCCTTTATCTTTTAGTATTTCTGACCATGGAATCGCCCTCAATACTTCTCTAAGTTTACTGAAATCCGCTCTCCTAAAGTCTAGGATGCGTGTCTGACTCTGCCTGGCTTCTCCTTTCCACTGTATTACAAACTCCAGGAGAACATGGTCACTTCCACCTAATGATCCCACCACTTGCACCCCATTAACCAAGTCCTCCTTGTTGGTTAGGATCAGATCTAAAATAGCTGACCCCCTTGTTGCCTCTTCCACCTTTTGGACCATGAAATTGTCTTCCAGGCAAGTGAGGAATTTGCTAGACCTTGAGGATTTTGCTGAGTTAGACTTCCAGCAAATATCAGGATAGTTGAAGTCGCCTATCACTACTACATCTCTCTTTTCTGACTGTGTGGTCATCTGTTCTAGAAAGATATCATCCAATTCCTCAGTCTGACTTGGGGGTCTGTAGTAGACTCCCACCGTAACACCCTTGTTGTTTCCCTCCCCTTTAATTCTTATCCAGATGCTCTCCACCTGGCTTCCATGATTGATGTCCAGGATCTCTTCACTGGTGTAAATATCTCTGACATATAGTGCTATTCCTCCTCCTTTCCTGTTTGGCCTATTTCTCTTAATAAGGTTATACCCCTCTATTTCCACATTCCAATCATGAGACTCATCCCACCAGGTTTCAGTGATGCCTATTATATCATATTTGCCTTGTTGTACTAGGAGTTCGAGTTCATCTTGCTTATTTCCCATGCTCTGTGCATTAGTGTAGAGACATCGCAGACCATGGTTCCCTTTTACTTGCTGCCTGTGCAAGTTTTTTTGCCTCCCACTGTTGGGTCCTTGCACTGTTTGCCTTGTTTCCTCTATGTCAGTTTGACTATTTACGCCATCCCTTTTGCGTTCCTTAATATTGTCTCCCTTCCCCTCGGAACTCAGTTTAAAGCTCTCCTGATCAAGTTCTTGAGACTGTTGGCAAAAACATTTCTTCCAACTGGCGTGAGATGCAACCCGTCTGTTGCAAGAAGTCCCTCCTCATGGAACCGCAGCCCATGATCCAAGAATCCAAATCCTTCTCGGCGGCACCATCTGCGAAGCCAGTTGTTCACCTCTGCTATTTTCCTCTCCCTTCCTGGACCATGCCCTTCAACTGGCAGAAGAGACGAGATGACAACCTGTACATCCATTCCTTTCAGCTTCCTACCAAGCGCCTCGTAATCCCTTTTGATGTTCTGAATGCTGTGTCTTGCAGTATCATTAGTTCCCACGTGGACCAAAAGGAAGGGGTATTGGTCAGTAGGCTTGACCAGTCTTGTCAGCCTCTCTGTCACATCCCGGATCTTTGCACCTGGAAGACAGCACACCTCTCGAGACATCTTGTCAGGCCTACAAATCACTGCTTCTGTACCCCTCAGCAAGGAGTCCCCCACTACGACCACACGCCTCCTCCGAGGCTTAGCAGCGACTGTTCCCTCGGGTGGGACTCTCAGGCTCCCTTGCTCTGTCCCTGAAGTCTGTCCATGCTGCTCTTCTTCATCCTCCTTGATAAGGGAAAGAGCTTCGAATCGATTCTCTAGCTGCAAGCTCCCCGAACAATTCCTTCTTGGTTTACTACTCTTTGTGACATTCCTCCAGCTGTCTGCCTCCTCTGTTTGGCAAGTGACCTCTTCCACCCTAGCATCTTCCTCTGCATGGTACTCATCCAAGATGGTTAGTTCTATTGTGTCCAGGAAATCCTCTTGTTCCCTAATCTGCTGAAGTGTAGCTACTCTGGACTCCAGCTGCTGCACTTTCTCCTCCAAGAGTGCTACCAACTTGCACTTGGTGCATGTGAAGTTCTCCACTACTGTAGGCAAGAAGAGAAACATCCCACAAGAGTTGCAGGTGACTGTGGCAGATCCCTCGTTGTCCATACTGCAAAGTCTTTAGTAATAAATATAACAGTCAATCTACTGGGAATACTTCTTTAGGGGTAAGTACTGGCTGCTATCTTACACTTAAAGGGAAGGTTCTGTTTCAATATCTGATTCTAACCTAATGCCACTTGAGCAGAGTTGTTCAGTTAAAGAAAAATAAAATTCTGCTAGCTCCGCCCCCTTGTGACTCACAGATGTGACTCACAGAAGCTCCTCCCCTTCAGCAACGAGCACACGGTCTCAAGCACACGGTCCCAAAATGGCTGCCAAGCAGCTCCTCTCCTTCTCCTCTCTCTGGCCGGACTGTTCTGGAAGGCTCTGGAAGGTGGTATATAAAGCTAGTCTGCTAGCTCCGCCCCCTTGTGACTCACAGATGTGACTCACAGAAGCTCCTCCCCTTCAGCAATGAGCACACGGTCTCAAGCACACGGTCCCAAAATGGCTGCCAAGCAGCTCCTCTCCTTCTCCTCCTTTAGAAGGCTAAATCCCTCACAAATCCCAGAATCCCATCGTGTGGAACCATGGCAGTTAAAGCGGCATCAGACTGCGCCACCTTTGTAGTGCAGGTGCAGCCCGAAGGTGCACCTACTCTGTAGAAATAATGCCATTTGACACCATTTTGTCACTACTTTCAGTGCCGTGGTGAAAATGTGTAGTTTTCCAAGGTCTTCGGCTTACTCTACCAAAGTGTGCTGGTGCCTCGTAAATCTACAAATCCCAGGATTCCATAGGATGGAGCTACAGCACCAAAAGTGGTGTCAAACGGCGTTATTCCTACTGTGTGGATGTCCCCATAGTATTCCTTGCATAAGAAAGCCCTATGAGGTTACACATAATTCTGATGTGACTAACCCCAAAGCCGATGATCTCCCTGTGGTTCTCTTTCCGCTCCTAATCCCAGTCATATGCTATTGCTCACACCCTTATTGTATCCTGGATTTAAAAGTGAAATCTTTTCAGTTTCACAATTGGAACTTGGGAAGAAAAAAAAAGTAGCTATGAATCATTCCTATTTTTTAAACAATCTTTAAAAGTCCCATATTATGAGTCCCTTTTGAGATGGGGAAAGAAAACGATCCTAAATCTCCTTGCAATGGGTCACTTGGATTATCGCTCTTGCAAACTCTCCATATCATAAGAGGAAAACGTTAGAGAAAGCAATCCGTGCATCAGCAAGATAACTTCTTGGACTTGTAACTTCTTGGGACTGGATTTTCCTCCACTCCAGCCAAACACTGAAAATGGTTGATGTTTTCCAGAATAGGGATGGGTGAGACTTTTGGTTCATTTTTTAATAAGAATGGACCAATATTTTCAAATATTGGGATGCAAGAAATATGGGATTTGTTTTGTTTGTTTTTTAAAATCCAAATGTAGGCAAAACCAATGCTAACTAGTATTCCCATCCCTATTTTGGAGAGTTACCTGTATGAATAAATCCTGCCCAATAACAGACTGAGGATGATTGTTAATAGATGGTAGGTTTTAATGTTGATGACGTCTGTAAAGTGTCATGTAATCTTATGGAGCTATATAATAAATAATAATAGGAAGCCACTATGGACAGCAACAAAACAACCCTTCTGTTTAGGATTACAAGTCTGCCAACCAACCATGTCCTTTTACAAGACTTTCCATTCCATTTCCCCATTCTCCCAGTTTTCGGTCTTTCGCATCGGTCAAATTTTATCAGATTTTATGGCGTCTGAGCATGTATCAAACTGCTTTTGCCTTTCCACCCTCCTCCTCCTTTAGCGGGTTTCCAAGGAGGGCTACTTTTGGAAACATTGGGATTCTCTTAAGCCTGCTTCCAATTAACGTAGTCATTTTTGCTACATTATTTGTTCCACTGACTATAACATTTTTAGATATAGACATATGGGTACAAAGGCGGTGTCGAAAAAGCCATAAAACAGTAACAAAATTAAAACATAAGGACCCGCACTCAGAGAGTGGCTTTGCTGTTAGAATAGACAAGGATCCTTTGGTCCTTTTGGAACGTCAGCTCCCAGGAGCACTAGTTATCATCGGTGGTAAGGGATCCTGGGAGCTATAGTCCAAAAACCTGGCAGCCCAAAGCTTTTCCAGCTTTGGTATAGGATATACCGAAAAAGAAAATAAATTCAACACAACGGCCACTATCCTATATCAAGTGTAAGTCTCCATGTGTGGCATTGCAGCTCAGTTGTGTTGCTTAGTCCTTGTACTGAATGGAAAAGTTGCATAACCAAATCTAATGGGCACGCCAGGGCATCACTAGGGTGGCATGGGGGTGTGGACCGCACCGGGTGACACTTTGGAGGACACCCAGCAGGGCAGTCACTTCCATCCAGAGTGGCCAGCTGTCATAACCGCAAAGGAGGACAAGGCACTGCACAATGGAGGACATTCCAGAAAAACATTAACATTGTTTTATACAGTCAGCCCTCCGTATCCCACAGATTCTTTATCCATGGATTCAAACACCCGTGGCTTGAAAATATTCCAAAAATATATACGCTCCAGAAAGCAAACCTTGATTTTTGCCATTTTATATAAGGGTCACCATTTCACTCTGCCATTATATTTAACAGGACTTGAATATCTACAGATTTGGGTATCGGAGGGAGGGGGGGCTGGAACCAAACCCCATCGGGTACCAAGGGCTTGCTGTATAACGGGTGACCTACCATGGCACCTAGGCTATGTGCCAGGCGGAGCCGGAGGTTACAGCATGGGTTACCTCACTTGGGTTGCCACCAGCCCTAGGAGTTTATCAGACAGGAGGAATTTCTCTTTATTGTGAATGGAGCCAATTGGAGCCAATTCGAATTCACCTGAATTCCCTAGTTTAGCGAATTCACGTGAATTCGTATTGCGTTTGGAATGCGTTGAGAATGACTTCTCATTATCTGAAAATGACCCCTCCTTGCTCGAAATTGCGTGAGATGCTTTAATTCGCAATAACGTAAAACCCATGATTGCATTTGGAATGACTTCCCTTTTGCCTGAAATTGCGTGAGATACTTTAATTCGCAATAACATGAAACCCCATGATATGCGTTCGGATTGCATTAGATTATACTTCCAATTTCCGACGTCTGATAGTGATGGCATTGTGAGCCTGTGCATGTCCAGTGCACACCAGGAGTGCACAATGTGCAATGTGCTTGTGAAGTTACATGGCTAATGCTCCTTCGCAACATGCATATCAGTGCATAACTCCACGTCCACAATCTTGAACTGAACATGGGCATCGGAGAATGATACCCAACTCTTTCCACAAGAGGGACTTACACATCCATATAAGATACCAACAGGATTTCATCCAGTATCTTAAATCCTGTCATTAGCCCCAATGAGAAAAGACCCACGAATCAATGGGGTTCACCTATGTGTTGACTCACCATTCAACAATTTATTCAATCAATGGGTCTACTCTGGTTGGGATTGGGGTATAGGATTGAGGCCAATTTGCCCATACCTTGTATATATAGGCTATTCGCCTTACATCGGTGCTGTGGAAATAATTCAGATTGGCACCACTTGAACCCCCACGGCTCCATCCTATGGAATCCTAGGATTTGGCATTTACTGCGGCACCAGAGCTCAGGCTCGACAACTCACAACACTAAAAAAAAATCCCAGAATCCCTTAGCATTGAGCCATGGCAGTTAAAGTGGTGTCAGACCGCATTATTTCTGCAGTGCAGATTTAGCCTTTGACAGAGCAGGTGCAATATCTCACAAAACTACCAATCCCAGAATTTCATAGCTTGGCACCATGGGGGTTAAAGCCGTGTGTCAAACTGGATTCTTTCTGAAGTAGACATATCTTTGTAGAATATGGTAGGAGCCCTTTGTGAACTCCTGATTCCCTATGGAGAGAGATTGTGCAGCACCTTTGAGACAAATTGAAAGAAAGAAGTTGGCAGCATGAGCTTTCCTAGACTCGAGTCTATTTCCTCAGATACTTTTGGTGGAGTGGAAGCCAGGGCCAGACACACATATGCTATAGGTATATGAGAATGTCAATTCAGATTCAAAATCCGTTGGTTATGGAAATGACGTAGCAACTCCAGTTTGAATGACTAACAGACTAACCCGGCCCCGTCGCCAACTCTAGGCAGGGCTAGATGAAAGCCTGCTTCAGTTTATTTCTGCTCCGCAAAAATATTTCATATTCTGGTTGGGCTGTCCCGCCCAAGAAGACCCAGCAAACTGCATTCAAGCCTGCCGGGGTAATGAAGGGGAAACGCACTAGTCAGCAGGCCAAGGGAAAAGGAAACCATGGGTCACGTTTGGGGCAGGATGTTTAAGGCAGCATTTCCCCTTCCTGCGCACAGATGTATTTGCCATGCATCTGCTGTATGGAATATGCCATGGCCCCCTGAATCAGTCAGTAATGACTCCCTCGGGGTGGGTTTCCTCTACTGCAACCTATAGGCCCTGACAATGAGATCATAAACACACAATGCACACATCTTGCGGCGCTCGCACACACAACGCACACATCTCGCAGCACCTTCAGGGCTTGCAAAATGGGCACAAGCACGTTTCGCCAGCTGCGTGAAACAATCGAGCCCTCTTTTGCCATTATTTCTCCTCGCTGGCCATTTTCGTGAAATGCAACCTGTTTCATCAGACGCATGGAATCTGCTCCTCTTTTGCCATTATTTAGCCTCACTTGCCATTGCGCTTTTGTGAACTGCAGCCTGTTTCATGAGATGTATGGAATATATGAAATGTAACCCTCTTTTGCCATTATTTATCCTCACTTTCCATTACGCTTGTCATTTTTGTGAACTGCCGCCTGTTTCATCAGAAAACAACAGCTTGAATTTCTTCTCCCTTAGGATGGATCCACACTACATAACTGTAGCAGTTTGATAATGCTTTAACTATCATGGCTCCATCCTTTTCTCTGCTCAAGAGCTCGAATTCTACAAGGCAACAGGGTGCTCTAGAGCTCTCTAGTGTGTGTGTGTACGCATGCGTTGTGTGCCTTCAAGTCGTATCGACTTATGGTGACTCTAAGGCCACCCTATCCTGGAGTTTTCTTGGTAAGATTTGTTCAGAGGAGCTGAGGTGCCCACAGTTACCAGTGGGTTTCATGAACGGGCAGGATTTGAACTATAGTCTCCAGAGACTTAGGAGTTTATCAGACGGGAGGAATTTTTCTCTATTTCGAATGGAGCCAATTCAAATTCACGTGAATTCGCTAGTTTTAGTGAATTAACGTGAATTCCCATTGCGTTCAGAATGCATTCAGATTGACTTCCCATTACCCGAAAATGACCCCCCATTGCCCAAAATTGCGTGAGATGCTTTAAATTCGCAATAAGGTGAAACCCATGATTGCGTTCGGAATGACTTCCCTTTTGCCCGAAATTGCATGAGATGCTTTAATTCGCAATAACGTGAAACCCCATGATTGCGTTCGGATTGCCATTAGATTATACTTCCAATTTCCGTCGTCTGATAAACTCCATAGTCCTGGTTCATGCACACAAAGAAACCCAACTACTGTAGATCAGAGAGACAGGAAAGCTGGACATGCTGTAATGCTAAAATGTCGCAAGACAATGCCAGCGGCGGGGCCGATTTATCGGAAAGCCACATTTGGCAGTGAAGGGAAAACTGGTCTCAGGTAGCCAAGCAACCCCATAGCCTTCTTCCCAGTTGCCATGGGGAGTTTTCTGAATTTCACTGCTGCCCGAAATTGCAATGCCCTTGTAACGGAAAACTGGAATGAGGAGTAGAAGGGTGCCAGGCCGTGGGAAAGTTACTTTAGGAAAGTAACTCAATGAAATTCTTCTGCTAGAGGAACGTCTGTTGCTGTTGCTGTTAAAAAGAATCAGTGGCAGGAATCGATGTGAATCTACTGCAAATCCTCCAGAGAACTATGGGCAGATCCTGACTTGCCTCCTGTCCACCCCTTGTGTAAGCGTCACAACTATTTGGAGAGCACAAGAGAAAGAAAAGAAAGATGATCATCCTGAACCTGATCTTGTCATGAAGTGGCAGTCTTCAGTTCAGAAACACAAGTTTCAGGAAGGTTCAGAAAACTCGATTCAGAAACGGAAGCTTCCTGAAAGATAAAAATCTCTCTGCCCATCATTGCCACCAGTACTGCATAACCCATCACCCGGCATTATAAAGGATATACAATATGTGTGGCTAGCAAACCTGGCAGGGCCTCGGATGCTGATGGATACCCTTGAGATGTTTGGATTACAACTCCCATCGGCCCTGGCCCTGGGCCATGCTAGTTAGGGCTGGTTGGCGTCTCGGTCCCAAACATCTGGAGGGCACCAGGTTAGAGAAAAGAAATGTAAACACATCCAGAATACACTATAGGGAGCCCGATCTTGGCAGAGAAAGAATAGCAGGAAGCATGGCAAGAAGAAATCAGTTTAATCATTTGACAAGCCTTGCTTGTTCGTTTTCTGTCTTCTCTTCGGAGATAACGGCTGGGTTTATTTGTGTTACAAACCGAAAGATTGCTATTGTTGTCCTCATAATGGGCTATAGTTTGGTGGATAAGGGTAAAGGTTATTTCTGGCAAACGCAACAGATACCTTACATCTGCTAAAAGAGGGGGACCGTCAGACAAGGCCTTGCCCAAGTTAAAGCGGCGGCGATGTCGAGGTTAGATTCTTAGGGTGCGTCAACAGTGTACAAAGTGCCGTGGCTCCATCGGATGGAATCTTGGGCTTTGTAGATTTACAAAGTCTTTAGCCTTCTCTGGGCTGGGGCCTTGGCAAACTACAGATCCCGAGATTCTGCAGTATGGACCCATGGGAGTGAAAGAGATGTTGAAAACTGCATTATTTCCACAGTGCAGATGCCCCTTCAGAATGGAACTTGGCTAACATGCAGCAAACAGCCTTCTGCAACCTGAAAAAAACCGTCTCTGGAGTGGCAGGAAACAAGCTTGCTCCATCCTCAATGTGAAACCCCTTCAAATACTTAAACAAGGTTATCATATCCCCTCTTAACCTTCTCTTCTCCAAGCTAAACTTATCCAACTCCCTCTTTGCTCATAGGGCACAGTTTCCAGACCCTTCACCATCTTAGTTGCCCTCCTTTGGACACATGGCTCCAGTTTCTCCGCATCCTTTTTGAATTGTGGTGCCCAGAACTGGACACAGCATTATTCCAGGTAGGGCCTGACCAAAGCAGAATAGAGCGGCACTATGACTTCCCTCGATCTAGACACTATACCTCTATTGGTGCAGCCTAGAATCACATTGGCCTTTTTAGCTGCCGCGTCACACTGTTGACTCATGTCCAACTTGTGGTCTGCTAGGACTCCGAGATCCCTTTCCCATGGAGTCTTGTTAAGCCAGTGTCCCCCCCCCCCCCCCAAATCCTATATCTAAGCATTTCATTGTTTTCCTGCCCAACTGCAGTACCTCACATTTCTCCCAGTTGAAATTCATTTTGTTAGTTTGGGCTCAACTTTCTAAGAGTTCTTCAGTAATGGAACGGACTCCCATTGAAGGTGGTGGAATTTCAGCAGCGGGACATCGTTCAATAGAGGTTAAAGGGGTGCTTTAGTGGTGGATCCTTCCGCTGGTGGAGGGTTGGAATAGATGGACCATGCAAAATCTTCCAACTTGATGGTTTTATGCGACTGTGTTGGCATGAGCACAGTCAGCAGGTTTTGAGAACCAGGTGCCACCACTGTGTCAATCTTCTGCTACCATCTGGGATAGACCAAGATTTCCAGAGTGGATGGGAAATACCATTTCTAAAAAGGGTGCCTCTGCGCTGTAGAAAGAATGATGCTTGGCACCACTTTAACTGCCATGGCTCTATCCTACAGCATCCTTGGATTTGTAGTTGGGTGAGGCACCAGCCCTCTTTGGCAGAGAAGGCTTGGGAAACTACAGATCCCAGGATTCCATCAGATGGAGCGACAGCACTTCAAGCGTGTCAAACTGCTTTCTTTTTACAGTGCAGATGTACCCAGAATTGCCACCATACTCTTGCGGATATATCTCTTACTTCTCTTTTTCCCCCTTCATTCATTTTCCCCTCCTGCCTGCCTTCCTTCCTTCTGTCCTTTCCTTTCCTTTTTTAATGTTTTCAATCCAATGAAAGCATACCAAGGGCTCTGTCTCTGTTAATTCCTTCCACCTCAATGGCAGGTGTCTCTGGTTTTTCTCCTGACCCCGCTGTGAGCGACTGACTAAAAGAAAATGAATTCCGTGGAGTTAAATAGTGGAAAGGAGCTTTTCTTGTTATAAATAGGGAGAGGTCTTTGGTGATGGTGCTGCTGCTTTTTCAAAATAGGGATACAATATGTTGGCATAGGGCCTAGGACTCAGGGAAACCAGGATTTGAATCTTTGCTCCATTGTGGAAAACCCACTGGGTGACCTTGGAGCAGTCAACACTCCCTCAGCCTCAAAGGCAAGCAATGGCAAACCTGCCTCCGATAGGGTTGCCATAAGTCGGAGTCGACTCGAAGGCACAGAAAAACAACAGGATTTGATCCTGAGTAACTTAGGGGGTGCAGATCTAGGCAAGCTTTCGAGAGCTCCGGGCCCCCTCTTCATGCCTGGTGTTACGTAAAGCAAGCCAGAGAGGAGAATGACTTGAGCTTCCAGTCACATCTGCTTGTTGTCTCTTCTTCAGATGGGTTCATCAGGTATTAGGTTTCGCTCCAAAAAGCCCCTAGGCTCTCTGGGTAGAGAAAAAGCAATAAAAAGCAATTAACTTGGGATTCTCCATTTTTTAAAAAATATAAAAAAATAAAAAATAGGCTCCCCTGAAAACTCTCTGTTTTCAAAAAAAAAAGTCAGGAAAGGAAGGGGGAAAGCCCCAAATATGCTGAAACTGGCAAAACAAAATTATTTGGATCTTGGAGAGCAAAGCTCTCCGTGCAGCTGTATATATGTATATATATATATGGCCAGACTGGATTAGCCTGCTGTCCCCTTAAAATACCCCTTAAAAACAGGAGTATTTTTACAAGCATGGCTTTTACACCAAACTCCAGGAGCCCAGATTAAGTTCCTGATGCCCTGGTTCCCTGTATTCCTTAGAATCATAGAACCATAAATTTGGAAGGGATCCCAAGGGCCACCTAAACCATTCCTTTCGATGCCGGGATATGTAATGAAAGCACTCCCAAAAACAGCCGTTCGACTTCCGTTTAAAGACCTCCAAAGGAGGGGCTGAAAGACCCTAAAGGCACCAAATCCGGTTTGATCTTGAAAGCTAAACAGGATGAGCCTGGGATGGGAGACCACCAACAAAGACCAGGGGCTGTTGGCTTTATTTCAGAGGGAGGAACTGGCAAAAGCACCTCTGAGGATTCCTTGCCTAAGAAAACCCTCTGAAATCCTTGAGTTGCTTGAAGGGACATGGACGCACAAAGAAGAGAGATCTTGTAGCACCTTTGAGACTAACTGAAAGAAAGAAGTCGACAGCATGAGCTCTCGTAGACTTCAGTCTTCTTCTTCAGATGCTTTTGGTCCACACTGATTCTTACAGACTAACACAGCTATATCTTTTAATTCTAGCCAACAGATACACAAAGAAAGAGTCCGCCTCCCTCCAAGGCAGTTGATGCCACTGTCAAACAACATTTACACTCAACAGATTTTCCTAATATTTAGATGGATTCTCTTCTCTTGTCATTTGAATCCATTGCTTTGTCTCCTAGTCTCCAGAGCAGCAGAAAACAAGCTTGCTTTGTCCTATGCATGGCGTCGCTTCAGGTATTTAAAGATTTAAAGATTTAAAACCGGCATGGCTTGAGCATTGGACTATGACTCCGGAGATCAGAATTCAAAGAGATAGCCATGTTAGTCTGTAGAATCAGTACATAGCACGTTTGAGACTAACTAAAGAAAGAAATTGGCAGCATGAGCTTTCGTAAACGTATGTCTACTTTCTCAGATGCATCTGAGGAAGTAGACCGAAGTCTAGGAAAGCTCACACTGCCAACTTCATTCTTTCAGTTAGTCTCAAAGGTGCTACAGGATCTCTCTGGAGATCAGAGTCAGCCATAGAAATTCCCTTGGTGACCTTGGGCACGTCACACACTCTCAGCCTCAGAAAGGAAGGTAAAGAAAACCTTGGTGTTGCCATAAGCTTGAAAGGACTTGAAGGCACCTCTCAGTCTTCTCTTCCCCAAGCTAAACAGACCCAAATTGTTTCTCATAAGGCATGGTTTCCAGACCTTTGACCATTCTGGTCACCCTCCTCTGATCCCATTCCAGTTTATCAATATCTTTATTGAAGTACGGTGCCCAGAACTGGGCACAATATTCCAAGTAAGGTCTCACCAAAGCAGAATAGAATGGCACTTCTCTCGGTATGGCCATCATAGTGCTGTCGGTTCAGCCATTGGCTTTCGGGGCCACCTTATCTGGAGAACTGGAAACTTCACACTTTCCCCCCCTGTTTTCTGTAAAAACAATATTCCACCCCACCCATCCCCAGAAAGGATTTCCAATAATCTGCTCTTTGCCTCACTTCTTTGACTGTGCCAAATTCCAAGCGGTAATGATGGAACCCAACCACTTTGCAAATGACTGGAGCTCAGTCGGCAACCAAGGAAAAGGCTTCCCCCCGCTTGATAAATTTGCATTGTCTTCCTCGCACTTAATGCTTCTTAATGTTTCCTGTTGGCAAATGTTGAATTCTGGGATGCCAGAAGTTTTGAAGGCAATGCTCTATTTGAACGTTCCACTCTGGAATCAACGCTTTGACTGGATTCCAAGCATAATTCTTGGGAAGCTTGAAATTGGTGCCTAACTCGTATGATAAAACAAAACAAAACACTGGAGAGGTTTAATAATGATTGGGAACTGTTGATTATTTTTCTAAAAACTGTAAAGGGTGAATTTATGAGTATTGCATTAGAAAGATGAGAACGACAGATTAATGATTAAAGCAGTGGCTGGCATCTTCAGACAATTTCTGAAGATGCCATCCACAGCTGCTGGTGAAACGTCAGGGACAAACTCTTCTAGAACATGGCCGCGTAACCCGAAAAACCTACAAAAACCCTATAGGCAGAGCTGCCAGACCTTCCAATCTTCCTTTTGCCAATCCAAAGAGAGAGAGGAACTTTCCAAGGGCTCATCATATGGCACAAATGTATACCCTTTGGTATGGTATAGATCGGGGTGGGCAACTGCGGAAGGCTAGAAGACTGTATTAGCTCCCCTCCATCCTGGAAACCTTAAGAGCTGCAGACAACCCACTTAAAAAAAATAAAATTAAATTTTTTCTTTTGCCTCCAAATACTCCCTAAGTGTTGTGGAGACATTTTACCGTGTTTTAGCCCCACAGGGCATTCCGGGCTTTCCTTTGTAATAGCAGGAGACAAGTCACTTTCTGTCTTTGAAATTGGGCCGGGCAGCCAAAAATGTGGAAAAATGCCCCTCTCGTGCCTCGAGAACATTTGGGGCCCAAGAAATTTTTTTTAACCCCAAGGCCACAGATAGGACCCACCCCAATGGTAGATGCTAGAGGAGTCTGCCAACAACGGAGGCTTTCCATCACATTTAGTGCACAATGCATAATATAAGGGACTGTGGGAGATTTAGTCCAAAACCTCTGGAGAGCCAGGCCCTACACCAAAAGTACTGTATTCTACCCTTGTGCAACACAAAGGATTCTACACAATGCCACCATGTTCACGTAGCAAAAGAGGTTGTGGTTCCTCTCTGCAAGTCACTCGGGATTTACGTCGGCAGGTCTCTGTTATCTGCGGAGCCAATTTATAAACAGTGCGGTCCTAAAAAAAGACATGCACACTATCCAGACTATGGTAGAGATTAGAGAAGCCAGAAATCCTTTATTTGTAGCCTACCCTGCATCAGATAAGAACGGCTGGACTTATGAAAAAGGCGATATTGATAAAGGGTCCAAAACACACACAAACCTACACACAAAAACACTATAGAGGATTTCATCCTTGTTCAGTCAACCGACCCACTTAAAGGCATTTTTCTTTAAGAAAAATGACTATTAACTAATGATACTTAAAACATTTGTCCTCCCTTTTCAGGCCAAGCAGAAACAAAAACAGAAGTTTAGGAAGAAGGAACGTTTTTTGAAGTGCTATTCAGCCCAAAAGGAAGAAATATGATTCCCATATTTTCAGTTTTTCTTTCATCCAATTAGTCATTATAATTTCTGGGAACTGAGATAAATCTTTGTCGATAAGAATGTCCAAATAATAAAAGCCAGATGGTTTGAGTTGGCATTTTGAGAGCAACTGCCATTCTTGTTGACAATGGAGTGGAGAATTTAAAGGGAATAGATTGGATTTATTCAAATTTATTCTTATGCCAGCAAACTGGTTGAAGAGTTTAAGAATTTTAAGTAGCGGGGGAAGAGAATGAGAGGGATTTAAAAAACCCAAAACAATGAGATTTGCCTAAACCTTGACTCACCATTCTGTGTGGAGTCAATGGGTCTACCCACAGGATTAGGCCAATGTTTTTAGAAGTATTTTTATTGTATGCTGCTTTGGGGGCCCAGGTAGGCAGAATAATCTTAATCAGTAATTTTAAATCATGTTCTCAAGACACATTTTCTCCAGTTCATTGGAATTGGACCAGTGGCTGGCATAGCCACAAATCTGCTGGGACAGAAGGGATTACCTATATCTCCCATCCTGCAAAAGTGATTCTCTGGAAAGGCTGTGGATAATATTTACTATCATCATCATCATCATCATCATCATCATCATCATCTTCCTCCCTTGTCTCTCAATCTCCCAGTGTTTCTTCATATTATAGGCAGTCCTCCTTATCCATGGATTTAAGCACCCACAGCTTGAAAATATTCCAAAGAAGTATAAATGCCAAATAGCAAACCTTGATTTTCCATTCGACGCAAGGGTCACCATTTTGCTCTGCTATTAGATTCAATGGGACTTGAGCATCCACAGATTTTGTTATCCACGGAGGCTCCTGGAACCCAAACCCAACGGATAGCATGGACCCACTGTATGTGTGTGGCTTGAATAACTGAGGAGCGCATGCACTTTCGCAGACTCCAGTTCGCTCCAATAGATGGAAGAAATTGACAAGCGCATAGAGTTTAGGCTGTCTGACTCACCCAAGTTGTGAGCTGAAAAGGGGTTCAGGTGTGACCATTTTTTTGCTGCTGTCCCTGGTGCTGTGCAACATATTTTGCTTCTGGATCTCCTTTCTACGCCACCCCTGCTAGATGGACTCATCCATGGGACATCTGTTTTGGGAACTAGATCTCCTTAATCTAGCCAGGCTTTGGTTAGAAACATTTTGTATACACCTCATGCAATGCGCTTGTCCGATTTCCATACCTGTTTAGCAACAGTTTAATTTAGTCTGACTGATCGTCTCACCACGTGTTGGCGAAAAGATTTAATGTCTGTGCAGCAGAGGCTTGTTTCTTTGCTCTTGGCTCCCTTCCACCCCACCTTGCCTTGAAATCCTAACTTGACTGTTTCTCACAGTGTGTTATTACAGTAAACAAATATTACGCTGGGTAAAAATATCTTGCCGCTCCAACATAATCCTTTGGGAATGTCTCTTTGCTTTCAGACACTGCAACGTGGAATGCAGAGACATAATAGGGCCTAAGCTGATTTGTTCCTGCCGTAACTATTTGATTTTTAAAATGCCAGCAGCGGCCAAGACTCGCCATGTGAACCTGCAACGATAAAGCACACTAATCTTTCCACAAAGGAGAGTTAAGAATGTTCAACCTGCCTCCTGGGGAGCTGAGACTGAAGAAATCAAGGTACTGCTCTTTATATTTCGACGGACATAACCTACCAAGATGCTTCACGCTTGCTCTGTGAAACATCTTCTACTAAACTTCCCTATATTTCCACTAGAGGGCTCAGATACTCAAGTATCCTACTATCTTTTTCAGCAAAATGCTAGGCCGTTAAGGAATGTATTAAAAGGATAACCTATTGAGTTCATTTTATATATATATATATATATATATATATATATGGTACATTGTGTTGTGCCACATATAAAATCGAAAGCAATATCTCCGTTGCGTAGTTTCCCGATCTCTCCCTCTTCATCAGGCAAGGCGTTACAAAGAGTAGGGGTGGAGACGAGTGGGATGGCTGATGTGAATTTCCTATTATGAAGCCTGCTTGGTCAGAATCTTACAATAAAGCAGATGATCAGGGCATATTTAAATGGATTAGGCTGTACAGTGGTCCTTCCACTTTTGCTGGGGTCAGGGGTGAAGGACCCCCGTGAATGTGGAAAAACCACAAATAAGCAAACAAACACTATTCTTTTCACCTAAGAGAACACCTCTCTAGGAATCTCCAGGTCCTCCAGTGCAACCTCGTGGTCAATATCTTCCACAACCTGGTCATAGAATGATGCTGGAGAACTTACAAATGCCTAGAGAAGTGCTTTCTCTAGGAACTTCTAGGTTCTCCGGCACAACTCTACGGTCAAATTCTGGCTGAGTTGCACCGTAGGACCTAGAGATTCCTAGAGAGAATGAATTCATCAAAACTGCAAGTAATCAAATCCGCAAAAGTGGAAGCTGCAAATGTGGATGGCCAATGGTACAAGGGCAAGCAACAGGTCAGGGACCATTTTAATTGCCCCTGAACCTACTGTGGACTTCACTCCTGGCAAAAATGCCTCACCCCAAAACCTGGAAGTGACCAGACTGGCTTTAATCCCATCTCTGCACAAAGGCACTTTTTTTGAAGTAAGGCCTTGCCGTTACAGAATTGCCAGTCCTGGAGGCTAGCAAGTTTTTCTGTATTTTGGTGGATTGTTTCTCCTAGCAGCAGGGGTTGGGGAGTCATCCTGCAGCCACTATATGGGTAGAAGTGAACTGTACAGATGTATTGCCCACCCCACTCAACCAGATTACATCAGGTTTCAGGTTACGCATGAAACTGCTGGAATAAAGCGATACAGAATGACTGGCTTCCCTCATTTTTGAAGCTATGTATTACATAGGACACGAGATCCTAGTTGCGTAAAAAGACTCTGACTCGTTTCATTGGTGCTACCTGGACAGGGCTATCCTGGTAGTGGACAATGGATTAAAAAATTTATTTGATTAAAATTTTCCATGACAAAACTCGGATTGTCTTCAACTCCCATAATTACAAAACAAGTTTACACAAAATCTATACAAAAAGAGGGCCGACATAAAATAAACCACTGTCATTTACACATTTCATATACACAAGGTAAAATTCACAGATTAAAAGCTATTGCAACCCTACAAGGAGGAGAGGAAAACTTTTTAAATAGAAGAAAACCAAGTATACAGGGCAGAATCAATTCTAACTGGCTCTAAAAAATTCAAAATAAAAACTAAAACTAAAAATCCAACATCTTCAGCACCAGATTGCCATCAGGACAAAAGAGAGATAAGCGCATCCAGGAATTTGCTCCTGTCTTCCATTTTCAATTCAATTACTAAGGAAAGAAAAGAAATAACTGTTAAGAGTCACCACAGTACAACTGGCATGCTTGCCACATCTGCACATCAGGTCATAAAGAGACAGTTTTATCAATCAGTTGTCTGGCAGTCCTCTGCATTTTTAAGAGTCAGATTCAGAAATTAAAAGCTGTCTATACAAACTTGTTTACCCCTGCAGACACATCATGCCTGTCCTATCACCCAGCTACAGTACATGTCCCAACTGAAAAGCACTTCAGCTGAAGGAATACCACACCATACATAATGGTGGCATCTAGTTTAATTATTGCTTCTTGCCCGCAAAGCAATGACATGGTCTTGTTATCAAGTGTTATTCCTCTACTGGCCAGATTGTCAAGCCATTTATCCCTTTGGAAGTATCCAAAGGCACAGTTGTCAAATGCACAGTTTGGGTTGACTCTTGTAACAAGAGTCTTTTTTGTGCACAAACCATGTTGAAACAGCATGTCTGTTGCATCTGAACGTCAGTGCATCACGCTGCACCCTTGGCCCTTAATCTGTCTTGCAAATGTCAGTGATGTCAGACAGGTGTAGGAGCTCCTTTTTGCACACTCAGGAAAATACTGAAACCTGCATCCAGCAGTTTCTAATATGTCCCTCTCTTTAAAAAGAAAACCACCATCATATAAGATACACGGAACAATCTCAAAGTTGCTGACATACATACAAAATATGCAGGAAAAGTGCAGTAATTTTACTTACTGGACATTTCGAAATGGTTGTGTAAAGTCCGAGAATTTGTGTTCTCCGCGGCTTTTTCAAACGCTCTTCCAAAAAAACTAGAGGGAATGCATACACAGAAGCCTTTTTAGTTATTCCCTAGAGAGAAGAGCTGGACAAAACGCAGCCCTGCCCCACTCCCAAACCCCAGGAGCAGTTTCATCTTCACAACAATGTTTTTAGGTAGGTTAGGCTAAAAGAGTGACTGGCCCAAGGGCACACAGAGAATATTACAGCAAAGCAAGAACTGGGACTTGGGTCCCTGGTTCAAATCCACTCCAGCAACTATACCAGACTAGTACTCAACATGAGCACAAAATAAGTACATAAACTGTGCTTATTTCATTCCAATTCTAGCATCTGAGTACTGTCTCGCATACAGGCACGCCTGCACACATATTCTTTAAACAAACTTTGCTCAAACTAAACAAGAGCATTCAGTTTAAACAGCATCTTATCTAAAGGAATTGACAAAAACCGAAGCAGAAACCTTACTTCTTTTTGTCGGAGCTTTCCGTGTGAGGTGGAATCCCCACCATGATCACCGTCCCTTGCTCCAGATCCATGGGTGCTGCCATAACCATTGGCAGAAGTTTGCAGCGCTTGTTTTTTGTCTGGAGGCCAGAAAACATCTTGATTATACAAAACTCAAAGACAGAACATAACAATTTAGCCCTGTTGTTTGAAGTACTCAAGAAGAGCGAATTTGAGGATTAAAGGTATCTAAAAAAGGATTAAGGATCAAACCTTCCTCAAGCTTTTTGTTTAATTTCTAGGCAGGAGTCTTCAGACAACATCTTTCCTTCCAGGAATTAAATGCATAAACATGTGCAAAAAGTAAATGTACTTTATGGCACTATTAAGTTCCAGACTTCATTTCTCCCAATTAAAAAAACCCAACCAAACTCGGGGTGACTTAAAGCAATGATAATAGATTTAAGTTTCTTAAAATAAAATCTGTAAGATTCTCAAAAATAAAAACACAATCTTCACCCTGGTGGATGAAATACACAATAAAAGATCTGAATATTGAAGCAAGAGGTGTCTTGCAGGATTCCTTTGTTATGGCAACTTCTGTGAAGATCTGGAGAATACTTTTTGCACCCCCAAACCTAGGATGAGCGTGTGAATTGCCATTTAAATAAAATCCCCTTGGCCTTAAAAACAAAAAGGTAGCTAGACATGGCTGCATTTTATCCACCTCACTTTATATTCTCAAGGAGTAATGCAGAAACCTATGCATTTTTGTGTATTTATAATGATTTTTCCCCTTCTGAAAGGAAGAGATGTTATAAGACACATGATGCACGGAAATAAAACTGGCTTGTATTATTACTCTTCCAGCACTGAATGTTTTTTTTTTAATGGTTGTGAACATGCTTTAAAAAAAAAAGAATGTAAATCAGCTCGGGAAACTGGCAATTTCTAAGATCATATCAACAGGGAGGGATATCCCCTCTGTGCCTGCTGACATCTTCACAATGAAGCTTTTCCTTCCCTACTCTGTTCCAGAAGAAATCTCCTGTGGAAGTGCTATTTTCATTCAGGCAAAACCCACAAGGACCAAGCTGAAGCAACTTGCATTTTAAAAAGCAAATTAAATGCAAAGACATATTGAGCATCCCAACTTCTTTGGTACTTGCTTTGTATCACCATATACCTCACTTCATTATGAAGCTTACAGGAAAGTCACATATTAAGAGGGTGCTATTTAACAAGTGAATCCCCTTCTTGGTGATCTTATCTATTTTAATGAAGCATATATAAAAGTAGAAATGGTAAACATACTTACAGAACAGATAAAGGACCTCAGCAAGTATTTACTAAGGAGACGTAACGACACTGGCCTAGAGAACAATTTCACGTCTGGGGTGCCCTTGAAAAAAAGATACCATTACAGTACTTATTTCTAAGTTATAAAAAGGGGAGTCAGTGTGGTGTAGTGGTTTCAGTATTGGACTACGACTCTGGAAATCAGGGTTCGATTCCCCACTCAGCCATGGAAACCCACTGGATGAATGGCATATTCTCAGTCCCAGAAAAGGAGGCCTTAGAGATCTTCTTATGTAAGCCAGTAAAAAGCCCGACTGCTTGTGTAACCGGCCAGTTAAGCAAGCATCAACCCTCAAAAGATTCCAGCCTAATGATTCAGTCTGACACCACTTTAACCACCATGGAATGATGGGATTTGTAGTTTGTAGTGGCACCAGAGTCTCTGACAGAGAAGGCTACATGCGTCACAAAACTACAATTCCCAGACTTCTATAGCATTGAGCCACGGCAGTGAAAGTTGGGTGTACAGCTAAACAGTTCAGACTTTCTGTCATGGCAAATGAAGTGTGTTAAAGTATAACATGGAACTAAGAAATAAGTTCAAATAAAATTTACCTCCATGAGGTAGCAGTAAAGAAAAGGTCCCTGATTGATTACGAGATTTGTACAGATGCAGCTAGCTACAGTCTGCTGAATGGCACAAAGTTGCTTTTTTGCGAGCTCCAGCCCTTGATGCAATTTGTCCAGGTTACTCCTGAAGCAAAGGGAAAATAAGGAACTTATTTTAATGGAGAAGAAAATAATTTGTCTTATCCGGAAGACTTCCTACATATTACCAATATCTAATTATCAATATTTACATTCTAAAATAAAAGACATGTATGGAAAATAAGCACTGCAACAGCAATCAAATGAACGTGGGGAAAACATATGTACATTACCTGGAAAGACTATCCAAAGCCTTGATGAAATTATCAGTCACACTTTCATCCTTTTCCACATTCTCCATTAAAGCAGCAACTGCATATACGACATCGCTGGCTAAAAACTTATGTTTAAAGCCAAAATGGATGCTGAAGGTTTGTACTCGTAAATCTTTCATTCTGTAAAACAAAATGAAGCCAAAAGTAGTAACTTAAAGAACTGTTGTTTTCTCTTGTGCTAACCACCAGGCATAATATACCATAATGTTAGCTAAACTGAGAATTCCTAACATCTGCAGTCCTGTACGTAAAGTAAAGTAAATGAATAAAGTAAAGAAGTAAATGAGTTAAGACAACTACATCCCATCTAGGTAGATTTATGTTCAAAAAGTAACTCTTTATTTTGAGTGATCTAGCTAAAAACAAATGAGAACGAGAGATAGACAGCACACTTCACTGCTCTCCTATTAGTTTTACCAGTTTTCTATACCTTTGTTTACATATAAAGTTAAAATTATAACTTTAACCTTGCTTACCAAAGTAGCTCCTGGTGATATGCAAAACATGAACATCTCTCCCAAGATGCCTCCTTGTGTCATTTTCTTCTTACCATTGTTATTTTGGAATGCTTGCTATTCCACTTTTTTTCCTACATTCTTAGGCTTTCTGCCTCCCTCCTCCTTTCAAAAACTAAAGCAGCTCAGGTAGCTGCAACTGGAAACATTTGCCTTTTCTACTGAGATATCAAGACTTCTCAACCAAAGGTTTCTTCTGTTACCTTGTGTATAATATTCTTATATAGTGCTTTCCTAAAGCGCTCAACACATCCCACATCTATTGCTTCAACAAACAATCACTAACTCAGCCTAGAAGGAAGGCCTGTATTATTCTCACTGTATTGCAGATATGCTGCAATGAGTATAATGGGACCAATAAACATTGTTTAAAGTAATGAGCAGCAAAGTCATAGGGTACAAGAGACCTGTTAAATGTCCAATGGCTATATGTAAATAGTTAGAGCTGTTCAGTAGTTATTCTCAATCTTTGGCCCTTCAGAAGCCCCAGCTAGAAATGCCAATAGCCAGAGTCTGGGAAATGAGATCCAAAACGTCTGGAGGGCTAAAGGCTAAGAATCCTTGGTTTAGAAGACATTACTGAGGATGGGTTTCTGCTTCACTTCAGCATCTTTGAATGGCATCATACACCAGAGCTGAAAAAGTACACTCAGACATGCAAATAGGTAAGAAACGTGATTAACCCAAATTTATTTGCAGATTCTTCTATCATCTCCCGTAAGTTCTCTTTCAAGGAAATGTCCATAGAATTGAACTTCTGTTTTACTTGCTTCAAAGGTAATCTGAAAATGAAAAACACAACCAAGGGTAATGTGCATGTGGAATATTGGAAGGCAATATTTTTTTTTTACCAGTCTGCCTGTCACCCAAACCCACGTCACTGATAACCTCTTTATGTTCATCACTCAATAACTACTGCTAATTTTTAATGGCAACATTAATCAAAGGAAAGGCAGGAATTCTCTATGAGGCTTGTGCTGGTGTTACCCCCAATTATGCCAGCCTAAATACATTTAAAGATGTTGTGGAAGGAGGTATGCTGCATCCCTTTGAATGCCTTGATCGCAAAATTGCATCCAGGATTCTCCAATACATTTGATGACATTTCGGAAGAGAGTAAGCAATCCTCCCCCAGACTACCAGACAGTTACCTTCTACTAATACAGCTATTGGATACTAGCGTTATTCTGAGTTAGATCACTGCTGACTAGCTAGACTTGGGGTGGCTCGCCAGAATTTCAGAAAGGATTTTTTCCAATCCCACCTAGAAATGCCAAAGCTAGAACTTGGAACCAGCTGCCTGCAAGACGTTGGTGGAGAACCAAACATCCAAAACAGTTCAGGTGAAAGCAAAGGCTTACCTCACCACAACAACCTTGTTCCTGCTTTCAAATCATTTCCAACGTATAGTGACCCTAAGGCAACTATCACGGGATTTTCTTAGCAAGATTTGTTCAGAAGGGAGTTTGCCCTTCCCTCCCTTTGAGGCTGAGAGTGTGACTAACCCAAGATCACCCAATGGGTTTCCATGGCCAAATGGGGACTTGAACCCTGGTCTCCCATAGTCCAATGCTCAAGCCACTATATCACACCAGACCTTGTTTCTACCCCTTATATCCCATTATATCACCAAAGTTGTTGTTCACTGTTCCAGCTCCGCTACCCTAAGCCAGACAAAGGTCTACCGCTCCTTTTCCATTTTGTAATATTTTGGTTGGTCGTACTGAAAATCCTACCCGACTATGGATTTAGGAATTTCCATTTTGGACCGTCATGGCTCCCGTTGCTTTACCTGCTTCCTAAAGTGATGCTCCCCTTTTCTAGTGTCGTCTCTTATGCACAGCATGGCATGTAAGAGCATCTGTATGCTGCCTCCTATTTATTGATTTCAAATCCTCCTGAATAAGCCACCTTTTCCATGAAGCCATTGGTTCCAGGCCCCAAACTCTTTTGGCAGGGATAGACAACTGTCTCTCTTATGTAATTTAATTAAATTATGAGTCTTACATCTTGCCTTTCTCCCAGGACTGATATGGAAGACATCTGGGATTCAAGGTGGCTTTTGCTGTGCTGGCTAAGGCTCCAGTCGGTTCCAATAATATCTAGAAAGCCACAGTTGTCAGACCCATTCTGCACTGAACAAGGTTAAACGTGTGCAACAGGGTCCTACCCTGCAGCTTCATCATGGCATGGATGTGACCCTACACTGTTGTGTGCCAGCAGAGCATGAGCTCTGGGAGGTTCTATCAAGCTGGTAAAGCTTTGAACATGGCCCCACTGGAAGGCTGCATATCAGCCATTCAAGGATCAGGCCAGCTAAGTATGAACAAGGTCATCACTGGAAGGCTAACCACAGCAAATCTGAATGTAACACAGCGGAATACTTGCTGTCGAGCAGGGGGACTTCATGGACTATAAAATCATGGCTCTTTAAGGTAAGTGTAACTGAATTAAACCCATAACCTCCTGTTCACTCCCAGTTTACTCTCCTCAGTTTGTTACCTTCCTTATGACAAACTCCTTGGGATGCAGAAGCATCCTCTTGTATTTTGAGATGTGCCATGCATCTTGACGGCACACATACATATATATGCACACTCTTCTCATTAACTCACCCCATATCAGCAAGGAATTCCTGCAGTTTCTTCTGGCCTTGCACAGACCAAAGCTTAAAGCTAGCAGAAGTGTAAGAAGTATTGCAGAGGCTTTCATACAGAGACCAGTGCTGGTAGAGTGCAAGACACAAGCTGAGGCCAGCAAGGAGGATTAGGAAAAATAACTACAGTACAGTGGGTTGGATCAAAAAAACTATTTTAGTCAAGATAAAAATGACTTTTTTTCTCTTTCTCACTGTCTTAAAAATCATAATAGAACAGACTGTAACAGAACAACATCCCATATAAGTGATAGTATAATGTCTATATTTCTAGAAATTCTGAATCATTTGCTGTTTCTTTTATAGTCATAACCCTGATAGTCTTTCAGTTTCTTACAACAGCTATCCTATGTTTTGAAATCCCCCCTTCTCCCCCACAAATATAGGGAACTGGGGCAGAGAGGTGGTAATTCAAGGGCATTAATAATAATAATAATAATAATAATAATAATAATCTTTATTTCTAGCCCGCTCCTCTGTGAGTACAATCGGAGCGGGGTACAACAAGATTAAAACATACAAATTAAAACACTTCATTGACCCATTCCCAGCTACCCACCCCTTAAAAATAAATTAAATTAGCAATAATTTAAAATCAACAACATTAAAAACATGATTCATCCTCCATAGTTCTTACATTGAGGAAAAGATAACACCAGGCAAGGGGTCAATTTATAGGTCCCATTCGGAGCTGGGATCTAAGAGGTGTCAGGGAAGGCCTGCCGGAAGAGATGCGTCTTCAGAGCTTTTTTAAAGCAATCAAGAGATGTTATAAGGCGCATCTCATCCGGCAGACCATTCCAAAGTCTGGGAGCGGTCGCGGAAAAAGTCCTCTGGGAGGTCTGCGACAGCCTAGTTTTCACCGGCTGTAGCAGGTTCCTCCCAGAGGATCGGAGTGTGCGGGGGGGTTCATACGGGGAGAGGCGGTCCCTGAGATAAGGTGGACCCAAGCCATGTAGGGCTTTAAAGGTTAAAACCAACACCTTGTACTGCGCCCGGAAACTAATTGGCAGCCAGTGGAGAGCCTTGAGCACCGGTGTTATGTGCTCTCTCCTTGATGTTCCAGTTACAAGCCTGGCTGCCATATTTTGGACCAGTTGCATTCAGAGAACCTGTGGTTGAACTAAAATTTGAACCGGTTTTACAGATCCATTTGCAACGCTCCAGATCATTCTCGCCTTATTCTCAAATTTGAGGGTGGCCCCAGTTAGCTACAATTCGCTGGAATGTGAATGGAAGTCTACCTTCCTCCATGGTGTCTTAACCCCGACGCACCATTTTCAGCGACATATGGACCAAATTTGAACACGTTTTGAACATAGATTGTTATCTACTTTTAGCATTTTAGTGGGAAAAGCAGGCAAATAAATAAAAACAGGACCATATATGAAAACAAGACCTGGGAATGCAAGAGGAAGAGGGAAGGATCCCAAGAAACGGGGGTTTTCTTTGGAGTGGCCAGTGACTGAAAACAATGCAATGTTAACTACTACAAACCATTCTCACAAGTCATGACAATTGTTTTACCCACAATTATTCAGAAGGATACTCATATTCAAATGCTATTCTCATACAGTCAATGGAAAGAGAGTTCTCTTCATCCCCATTGCGATGGTTGTGCCGGGATACATGACGCTGTAGGGTTCCAATATCTGTTACGTACTTCATTCTTTTGATAAAGAAAAAAGATTATTTGCTTCAGTTTTTTTCCCTCAGAACTCTATTACCTGGTAATGCAATTTAAGAAAGGTTGGAAAAGATTGCTAAAGATTGTACACCACTGGCAGGTTTTATGTTGTTTTATGATTTTGTGAAGTGCCATGCAAAACGTACGGTGCTATATAAATACAAACTAATAATAATAAGAGCTTCTGACTCCCAATTGTTTGACATAGACTGCATCCACACTGCAGAAATAATCCAGTCTGACACCACTTTAACTGCTTTGGCTCAAGGCTATGGGATTCTGGGAACTGTCGCTTGTTGTGGCACCAAAGCTCTCTGAAAGAGCAGGCTAAATGTCTCACAAAACTCCAATTCCCAGAATCACATAGGATTGAGTCATGGTAGTTAAAGTGGTATCCAACTGAATTATTTCTGCAGTGTGGTTGCAGCCTTAGTAGAGGCTCCCTCGCCTTTCTAAATTAGGCTACTGACAATGAAATATGTTCATTGCCTCAGGAGCCTTTGTGGGCTGGGAGGTGATACAAAAATACTTTCAATCAAGCCGTCAAAACCAAGGTATATCCTGCATGCCTCCCCATCCATACTTTAGGAAAAACAAACAATTTGTTAATAAAATGAATGCCAAAAAAAAGTCCTTTGGGATAAGGAAGGAATGTACTGTACTGTCCCTTAACAGCATGCTCAGTCTCAGCAAACACCATAAATACTATACAGTTGGCCCTCCACATTGACTTTGACTTTGATTATTTGCTATTTTGTTTAATATGTTCTCTTTAGGAATCTCTAAGTTCGCCAGCGCAATTGTGCTGGAAGTTTGCCATAGGGCTGTGCTGGGGAACCTAGATGTTCCTAGAGAAAACACTGTTCTAGGCATTTGTAGGTCCTCCAGCATGATTTTATGATCAACGTCTGGTAAATGTTGACTACAGAGTTGCACTGGAGGACCTGGAGATTCCTACAGAGGTGTTCTCTCAGGTAAAAAGAATAGTTTTTTTTGTTATTTGCGTTTTTTCCACATTCACAGGGGTCTTTCACTCCTAACCCCAGTGAATGTGGAGGGACCACTGTATTCACTTACAGCTACTTCAGTCATCCATAGCTCTCTCAGTGAATAGAGGTGTCCCAGTTCATTTTAGCACTTACTTACGTCAAATATCTATGTCCTATCATTTTGTCCTATCATCCAAGATGTGTAAGAAATTGAAAATAAAAACATAATTTAAAAATGGTAATTTGTTGCTCACTTACTGAGTAATTTTGTCTTGGACCCACTGATCTGTTAGTCCAACAATAGCCCACCTAAAAAAAATGAGGGAGAAGCAGGCATTTGTGAATAATCTCTGTCCATACTGCAGAGTGTACAAACATCTAAAGGGTGCCAAATAAATGCTTTTTTTGAAATAATTCAAATATTATTATTTTGGATATACAAAGTTTTGCCCATGAAACATTTCCTTCCACTTTCCAACTGTATCCAAAGTTGTTTTATCCCAAGTCAGACCAGCTAGGCCCTCCCAAGTCTCTCAGTTCTGTTGTGTGGGATTCTTTTAACTTAAAATGTGGTTTTAAGCTGGAACCTTCTGTATGTAAAGTACATAAACTACCATATGGGAATGGCTAATGTATACTGGTGGTGCCTCAAGAACATTTTCTTTTAGATATACGAAACAAATGAATCAGAAGAGGAAATAAAGGAGGAAAGTGGCTGCACGCTGTGCCCAAGGCAAACCTAGGCTTATGAGCATCAAAATAACCATGGTTTGTTACAATGTTCAAACAGCCGGCATAGTCATATCCTACAAATCTTGAAGTAGTTGCTAATGCAACAAGTCCAAGGTGGTGAGACCAAAGAAACCCTGATGGTGTATTTCTTTCTGCAGTAGGCAACGGATTTTCTATCTGTTACAACAGGGATGAAATCAACAACATTGCTATTGCAAGCAAGGCTACATACCACAACATATCATTCAGGTCTTTGGACATGAGCCATGCCAGATCAAACAGCATCATGGCAGACTGCAAGAGAAAAGAAAAAATAATCAGTGGACTATTTTGCAATGAAAACATTTTAGCAACCCTGCAGGGCAAATACTTGCTACTGGTCCTGTCAAGAGTGCCACAGTCTAGATCAATCTCAGCTATGTCTCTTACTTCAGAGCAGAAAAGCCATATGTATGGACTCCAAAGGAGGCTAAGTCAGTTCCCCCACTGCAGGTTTCATTTTGGAATATAAGCGCATATATATGTGTTTGTCTGTGCATACCCTATATATGTACATCCCAAGCCATGGATGATTGAATCTGTGGATGAAGAACCAATGGATATGGAGGGCCGATGGTGATATGTCTAAGTATCAATTGAAGTATTCTTAAGGTTTACTTACGTGATACAATAATGCTTTCACTTGAAGACAGTTATTTCACAGTTTGAGACTAAGGCTGAATACTTACCGAAGTTCCATGGTATTCATACTGCTCATAGTCAAAAAGGATTTCTTGCCTGAGGAAAAGAAAAGAAACCATTCCTTTCCCACAACTATTATATGTGCAAGATTGAATTAAAAGGGCTTTAAACTATTTCTGAAATTAAGTGAAAAAGAAAGCCAGTCCAGTCTAGAGCGCTTCAATGTATGTGGAGAGTGCCTATGTGCAAAATCTGCCCTGTATATTTCAATGGAAACAGTAGATTCATACCTACAGGGAGAGAAAACTTCATGTTCAGAGATCCTGTACTCATTGAGAACTTTTAGGAATGGAACAAGAAATACAACTGAAGAGGTACAAGCAGGTAGAGAAAGGTTTCTCTTTGGTCAAAACAGATGATGCTTGTAAGTATTTATCACAGAAGAGTACTATTCCATATATTGATAAAATTTCCCCTAGGTTATGATCTGACACACACAGCTAGAAACAAAGTCCATTGAAATAAATGATATATGTCCTGGTAAAAAATGATTGGGTTCTGCTCATGATACCAATATCTTATCACTTGATTAAAACCTTAGGCACCCTGGAGAGGCAAATTTCACCTCTGAGATGTTAGGAACTTGTGCGTTCAGAATACACAAACTGGAACACAAGATTTGAGTTCTTACAGATGATGCACAAACCAGATGAATATTAGAGAGCTTGCACCCTTAGTTTTACAGTGATAAAGAACCGAGGAAGTAAACAGAATTTGAAAACATACCTGCGTGCCTCCCATTCCCTTCTTTGCCGCCTTTTCATGGTTCGTTCCACAATCTCCTATGTAGAGATGAGGGGGCAAAGTAATAGTAGAGAGCATAAGTAATAGTAGAGAGCATAATATTGAAACAATGAAGGAAATATTTTAAATATTTTGAACACAAACTACTTTAAATATAGTCCTTTGTAATCAATTTGTACTCCAAAAAATTTTGAATACAAAGAACAAAATGACAAGTAATAATCTTCTGTAGTCAGCAAGAATGAAATGTAGGCATACTTCAGTTTTTAAAAACTCCTTTTTACAAATCCTATTTATGCATGCCCAGTCCGCCCCTTTCCCTCATCCTCTGTCTAGCTGTAAAGTTTTTAGCAGCAGCAGCAGCATTGAGACCATGGTGAAGGAGGTTTGGGGCAACAGATTTTTCAGTGTCAGGTTGCAGTAACATGTCTGCAGTAAACAATGCAATAAAGCTTAAGAGAAAGTGCAATTTTACTATGCATGAAATGCAAAAGGGGGAGAACAGATAAACCTGTCTTACCAGCTTCCCCCAGTATATTGTGTGTGGGTTTTTTAAGCCCATAGATCTGTATGTTTGGTCACCAAAACAGAAATCATAAGAAAGGTGGAGGCTGGTGAATGGAAACAATGCTCCTGGATGCATTTTGGAAGGAGTGGCCTCTAGAAGATTCAAAATGTTTTTGTTCACCGATGCAAGGTTTGCCTGACTTGGCTGGTTCATTTCACACGTGTTAGTTTTGAAGTTAGTATGCTGAAATATATTGAACTCTTTTTGTGGTTCAGATACCTCACCCTGTTCCTTCTATGTTATTTCTGCCTCTGGCACCAAAGTTACTGTAAAAGGTAAAAATCAGCATTTTTCAAGATTCTGAACGTCAACTTCCAAATTATAACTCATTGAAAGCTGTGTAATTTGAAACAGTAAATCAACAAATAATGAGTTGGGGAGCTGAACATAATAAATGAAGTTGCTACTAAATTACAAGAAGGTTGTAGTTTTTAACCCGACAGGGGGAAAAAAACCCTTTTCCTTTTAATATTTGTTATATTTAAAACTCAGTTGTGATCTAACCTCTTCAAATCGCCTTCGCTTTCCTGAAGGCTCTGATCCATCACTTTCATTCCCAGAATCCTGGTCCTCTTCCTCGTCCCGGAAGATATCATCGTAAGCTGGAATGTCAAGGTCATCATCTTGCTTAACCAGCAGTTTGATCTGGCCAAATAAAACATTTGATTAAGTGAAGCATTTTTAAAAACAATCTAATTTTTTTAAAGGTTACCAAAGAAGAGCCAGTGTGGTGTAGCGATTCATGGAGGGGAGGGAAGGTGGAAAGTAGTTGTTAGAACTTTTTCAACAGAGGCTGTGCGGTCACACATCAGGGATGCTGCAGTAGTCGATTTTGACTACTAGATAGGTCTAGATCTTGACTAGATGGTCTTTGTTTGGACCACATAAACTTTGATGTAATTCCAACTCTTGAGATCACTACTTGTCTGGCACATTATAACTGGCTTTAAAAGGATTGCTAAAGGATTGGTGAATGGTAGGGTTCTAGTCAGCTCCAGTGGTACTACACTTTATGAAGCTTTTCACATGAAACCTGAAGAGCTCCTGATGTGTGGCCAATGCCAATGGAAGTAGAGACCATATGGGTAAAAGCCTGAGACAGGGTTAGAACTGCTGGTCTTAGATCTCTCAAATCCGTAGGAGAGCAAATGGAATCTAACTCAGGCTAATAGAGCAGGAGAGTCAAAGTTTGGAAAAACCTCTGTTGTGAACAACTCCCAGAATTTCTCAGGCAGTATGGCCGACAGATGTGAATAGATCAATTTTTTACATTGTCGAAAACGGAATTTACCTGTGTCTCATTGTAAACGTTAACTACGTTGATAGGCCTGTGAGTGTCACAAACGAAGAATATGGCATCTTCCTCAGGCTGAAGGACATCTAGCAGGTCAATGTTGGCACCGCAATTTATCAGGACGAAATACTGGAACTATAAACAAAGAGGTATGATAATATAAATATACAAAATAGACTTGGCTTTTGTGAAATGCTATTCCACTTCCGAAATATTAATACTTTTTCATGCCTTAAGATTGATTCTGAAGCCCTAATTCTATGTACTCATCCCTCCACATTCACTGGGGTTAGGGGTGAAGGACCCCCGTGAATGTGGAAAAACCGCAAACAACAAAAGCACTATGTTTTTACCTGAGAAAACACCCCTCTAGGAATCTCTAGATCCTCCAGTGCAAACCTGCGGTCAGCAGCTGCCAAACATTGACCATAGAATTGCGCTGGAGGAGCTACAAATGCCTAATGGAGTGTCCTCTCTAGGTTCTTCAGTGCAACATGTGGTTCAAGTTGATCACAGAGTTGTGCTGGAGGACCTAGATATTCCTAGAGAGAACATGTTAGTAAAGTCTGCGAATAATCAAATCTGCAAAAGTGAAAGCCACAAATGTGGAGGGAGGAGTGTATATTTCCTTCAAAAAATCATGGCTAAGTACCAGGGACCACACTTTACAAACCACTGTCTTAAGGCCTGGGAGACACTGCCAGTCAGAGTAGAGAATACAGAACTAGATTAACCAAAGGTCTGAGTTTATGTATGTCACCTTCCCTTATTTCCTACTACCAGTTTCAATTGCGTTTCTAACTCTAGATAGGGTTGGGCTTTATAACTAATCTAACAATAATTAATAATCATATATAGAATAATTTGGGATTTAAGTGCCACTTAAACTTAGTAGGGCTTACTTCTGTGGAAATACACATAATTCCACACTGCAGGTTATCAGAAATGAAATAGCCGTTTTTCAAAATAGGCTTTTACCTGATCTTTGTGTTCAAGAAATGCTGTTTCAAGTTCTTGCCATCCAGACACTGGGACAAGTGTGTATTGCACATGATCACAGTGAAATAAAGCCTGAAACAATCAACGTTACATTTTAGAGGAAGAGAAAGTGCAACTAACAGCCCTGGCATATGGGTTTTTGCTCGAGCAAATATTTATCACGTCCTGTCATAGAAAAGTAAATATGGATTTACTGAAGAAATCCAAGTAACCTAAAATTCTTGAGGTCTATAAATAAAATAGATTGTTTAACAATATATTCCTCATGCCCCAACATGTTTTTCACGCTAAAGATGAACTTGGGCCACGTCTGCATAACAGAAATAATCCAGTTTGACACCTTCCAATGCTATGGATTACTAGGACTGGTAGTTTGTTGTGGTACCAGAACTCCGCTGTGCGGATGCAGCCAAAGAGTCACAAAATAATACAAAACTGGAAAGGAGTCGCAGCTTAATAAAAACATTTCTTTTCCTGGTTACTTATCCAAATTTCAACAGAGCCACGAAAGGATTGAATCTGCCCCTCCTTGTAAAGTTGTCGTATTCAAAGATCTCGGTGAAACCTTTCTTTCATAGCCTGGGCTGTCTTCTCCTCTCTCTGCTGATTCTTTTAAAACCTTTCAAATATTTGGCTTTTTTTGTTTTGCACACTTTCAGGACTCACTTGGAGTATTTTGCACGCGCACAAGGCATCGACATCTGCGGCAACAAGGAGCAGCACACGCTAGAAAAAAAAGGGAGAAACGTTTGAGTCAGCATGTATGGTAACACCACAGCGCAGAATGTGGCTCAGCAACCAGCCAAACCATCAACCTCCTAGTTAAAGAAAGAAGAGGTCAAGACGAAAGCAATGGAGTGGAAGGTAAGCTATAGCCCCCTTGAGCTGTTGCTGGACTCCGTTTCCCAGCAGATACAGCTAGCATGCCCAGTGGTTAGGGGGCTATAAGTCAAATGACATGGACAGCACAACTGCTGCCTCTGTGAGATGGCACTTAGGTAGAAAAAATGAAATTCATAGAGGGGGGACACCTGGCGTGTGAAAGGGAGACCTAGTAGACCACAAATTGAACATGAGCCAACAGTGTGATGCAGCAGCTAAGAAGGCCAATGCTATTTTAGGCTGCATCAATAGAAGTATAGTGTCTAGATCAAATGCTTTCAAAGAATGTTTTTATTCACTGAGTAAAACATCCTGGAGTAGAACAAACTAAGCTGTGAAGGATGTTTTACTCAGTGAATAAAAACATTCTTTGAAAGCATTTGATCTAGACACTATACCTCTATTGATGCAGCCTAAAATAGCATTGGCCTTCTTAGCTGCTGCATCACACTGTTGGCTCATGTCCAACTTGTGGTCTACTAGGTCTCCCTTTCACATGCCAGGTGTCCCCCCTCTATGAATTTCATTTTTTCTACCTAAGTGTCATCTGATAGGGGCAGCAGTTGTGTCCCCACTACTGTTCCCAATAGCCCTTGTGGTGATTCTGCCTTCTTGGATGACAAAGTTATATATGTTTTACCAAGAAAAGTTCTGTACCTCCCCCAAATGGCCTCAGATCCAGGGGAGAACTTGCTCTCATTGCCAGTGTCAAAGGAAGGTGCGACTGCCAGCCCTGTTGGCTTTGATATATTAAATGGCGAGGAGACATTTCTCTTATCTGTTGCCTCACATAGAAGTCTGTCTCAGCTTTTTAGCTAAGGGCAGTATCTTACATTTCTCCCCGTCGAAGCTCCATTTCGTTTAGAGTTCATGCCAGCCGTTCCCTCCAGGCAAGCACTTAGGTCAAAAACATGAAATGCACAGATATAGGATGGGGGACCCCTGGCTGAAGGAGACTTATATGTGTGAAAGGGATCTAGGAGTCCAAGTAGACCACAAGTTGAGCATGAGTCAACAGTGTGATGCAGCTGCTAAAAAGGCCAATGCAATTTTAGGTTGCATCAATGGAAGTATAGTGTCTAGATCAAGGGAAGTAATAGTGCCACTCTATTCTGCTTTGGTCAGGCCCCACCTGGAATACTGTGTCCAGTTCTGGGCACCACAATTCAAAAAGGATGGGGAGAAACTGGAGCCATGTGTCCAAAGGAGGGCGACTAAAATGGTGAAGGGTCTGGAAACCATGAATCCCTATGAGGAAAGACTTAGGGATCTGGGGATGTTTAGCCTCGAGGTTAAGAGGTGATATGATAGCCTTGTTTAAATATTTGAAGGGATGTCACATTGAGGAG
Source organism: Urosaurus nigricauda (assembly GCA_034509955.1). Lineage (NCBI taxonomy): Eukaryota > Metazoa > Chordata > Lepidosauria > Squamata > Phrynosomatidae > Urosaurus > Urosaurus nigricauda. Next base: position 17,949,192 of record JAOEGL010000014.1, on the reverse strand, counting down.
GGAGCAAGCTTGTTTTCTGCTGCTCCAGAGACTAAGACCTGGAACAATGGATGCAAGCTCCAGGAAAAGAGTCTCCCTGTTTGGAGGTCTTTAAGCAGAGGCTGGATAGCCATCTGTCAGGGTTGCTTTGATTGGGAGTTCCTGCATGGCAGGGGGTTGGACTGGATGGCCCTTGGGGTCTCTTCCAACTCTAGGATTCTCTGATTCTATGCCAAATGAAGAAGCATGAGAATAGAGTGGAGGCCGTCTGTCAATGGGGAGGCTTTGATGGGGAGTTCCTGCATGGCGGAAGGGGGGGTTGGACTGGATGGCCTTTGGGGGCCCCTTCCGCCTTCCTGAGGAGCTGAGGGACCACCCACCTGGTTGAGCACCACTTCGTAGAAGTCTTTGCGAAGGTCCGTCAGGAACATGGTGGCAGGCGAGGAATGGCGGCGGCGGCGGCGGCCAAAGTTAAAAGAACGCTCCCCTCCTGGGCCTAAAATTCTCTCTCTCAGCCGCGCTCAAAAGACAGGCGCCAAATCCTCGCCTTTCCCCATTGGCCGCTCCGCTTCGAGCCTCGCCCAATGGCAGTGCCGCGTCTGTCTCTTTCCCCGCCGCTTCATTCGACCGAACCCTTCGCGGCCACGCCCCCCCTCTCCGCCTCCACCAATCACGACGGCGAGTTCTCTGCCAGTGCCCTCCTCCCCGGCTTGGGCTTGTTTACGGACTCGTGAGGCGATTTTGTTCCCCTCAACTACAGGCCGCCCGTCGAGCCTTGAGGCGGGAATATCATCATAATAGTAATAAGAACAGTTATAATCATTGTTATTGTTATGTTTATTTGTTTGTGGTCAAGCGGGAAGGTTCCACACAGCCTCCTGAGGCGGCCCTTCCAATGCCCGTTCCATTCGACGCCTCGTCGCTTTCGGAGCGCTTCATTGGACGAGCCTTTGGCGGGCCCTCCCACCTTCTCCGCTTCCGCCAATCAGAGCAAAGGAGTTCTGCGAGGGGCGGCTCCTTGTTTTCGGAGGCGCGAAAGGGGAGGGCCCCAATTGAGTTCCGCCAACCCAAGGCTGTGTTTTCGCGCACCTCGCAGTGCATGCCGGGAGGGAGGCGTCGTTTCCGTCCGGGGTGCATTCTGGGAAGTGTAGTCTTCATGACTGTGCAGCCGCAGCCTTTTCCGCGTTCTTGTCGCCCGTGTGGAGCCGAAAGGAAGTTGCAAAGGACTCGGAGGCCGCCGCCGCCGCCATGGTAAGGGGGCCCGGGCCTGCTTTGGGGCCGGGCGGGCGATTGTTTCGGGGGCTGACAAACAATGGGCGGGTGACGAGGCCGCCCCCCGAGAGTTGGCCGCCTGAGGCCTTCCCCGGCTCCCGCCATTTCACGCTCCGAGGGGCTCCGAGGAGGAAAGCCCCGACCGAGGCGGCTAGCTCCCGAACCCTCGAGGCAGAAGAAGGCCTGTGAGTCTCTGGAAGCTGTACGTGGAGAGGCCTTCGTGGAGCCCCTTGGAGGCTCTCGAGAATTTAATCATCATCATCATCATCATAATGAATCTTAGTTCTAGTCCACCCCTCTGAACAAAGCAATGGGGGCGGATTACAGCAAAAGTTAAAACAGAATAGTTAAACTATCCATCCAAAGGAAGGAGTTGGCAGCAGGAGGCCTTCCCTAGGCTTCAGCCCCACTTCCTCAGGTGCATTTGGGGAGAAAGCGGTGGAAGAAGACGAAGGGCAGCCCCCCTGAAGGCCCTTGAGGAGATGGAGGAGGGAGAACCGGGGGGGGGGAGAGAAAGTGGCAGAATGGTGCCAAGCCCTGTGTGAGGGTCTGTGGAGCCCCTTTGAGACTCAATGGAAGGAAGGAAGGAGTCAGAGCTCTAGCCCTGGGAGTCTAGAGAGAGAGAGAGAGAGGCCTTGGAGCCCCTTGGAGGCTCAGTGGAAGGAAGACGTTGGCAGCAGGAGCTTCCCTGGCCTTCAGTCCACTTCCTCAGGTGCATTGAACGAGTTAAAACGACCAAAAACATACATGAGTTGGATTCAGAGCTCTAGCCCTGGGAGTCTACAGAGAGAGAGAGAGAGAGAGAGAGAGAGGCCTTGGAGCCCCTTTGAGGCTCAATGGAAGAAAGACATTGGCAGCAGGGGCTTCCCAAGGTCTCAGTCTCCTTCCTCAGGGGCATTTAGATGCATTTGGGAACTATAGTCCATGAGAGTGGACTAGAGCTTTTGGTAAGATTCAAAGGCCTAGCCCTGTGAGTCTGTGGAGGCAGTCTGTCGAGAGGCCTTGGAGCCCCACCAGAAGAAAGGAGTTGGCAGCAGGAGCTTCCCTTGACTTCGGCCTCCTTCAAAAGCACCTGAGGAAGGAGACCGAAGCCCAGGGAAGCTCCCGCTGCCAACTTCTTCCTTTCAAAGCTATGGCCCTGTCAGTCTGTGGGACCACGCTGGAGAGAGGCCTTGGAGCACCTTGAAGGCTCATTGGAAGAGAGAAGTTGGCAGCAGGGGCTTCCCTAGACTTCAGCCTCCTTCAAAAGCACCTGAGGAAGAAGATCAAAGCCCAGGGAAGCTCCTGCTGCCAACTTCTTCCTTTCAAAGCTCTAGCCCTGTCAGTCTGTGGGACCACGCTGGAGAGAGGCCTTGGAGCACCTTTGAGACTCATTGGAAGAAAGAAGTTGGCAGCAGGAGCCTTCCTAGACTCCAATCTCCTTCCTCAGGTGCATTCAGCAAGTTAAAACGACCAAAACATATGACCCAGATTCAAAACTAGAGCCCTGTGAGTCTGGAGAGAGAGAGAGAGACCTTGGAGCCCCTTTGAGGCTCAATGGAAGACATTGGCAGCAGGGGCTTCCCTAGACTTCGGTCTCCTTCAAAAGGCATCTGAGGAAGTAAGTTGAAGTCCATGGAAGCTCCTGGTGCCTACCTCTTCCTTCCAGTGAGTCTCCAAGGGGCTCCAACCAAGAGCTCTCCTCATACTGCATTATTTCTTGGGGGTGGCGTGTGCCTTCGCGGCGTTCCTGACTTAATGGCAATCCTAAGGCAAACCTATCCTGAGGTTTTCTTGGCAAGATTTCTTCGGAGGAGGTTTGCCATGGATGTCCTCTGAGGCTGAGAGAGTGTGACTCGTCCTAGGTCACTCATTGGGTTGGTTTCGTTGTTGTTGCGTTGTCATTGTTTTGCCTTATGGTTTGTTAACCGTTGCAAAGGCTTTTTGTTGCTTTGTTGTTGTTCCATCTTTTGTGTGATTTCATCTAATCCCTTGCCATATAATGATTTGTTTCTCCCTAGTTTTCTTTCAACATGTTTGATCATCCAATTCCCCGGGTTTTCCAGAACCGCTTCTCAACTCAGTATCGATGTTTCTCAGTGTCAATGCTCGCTGGGCCAAATGACAGATCAGATGTGGAGAAAGGCGGGAAAAGTATGTATTGGTTTTTTTCCCCTTTGGAATGATCCCTTGCATATTCCTCTCTCATGGTACTGAAAATAACAATAAGCTGCAAAGCAGGTTTGTAGTTACTTTCAAAAAATGTTTCTGGTAATTTTGGGAAGGAGAGGTGAGCTGAAAGAAAGATACATACATACCGAACCATCCACCCCCAAATAAACCCCACAATCCATATACGTGCCAAGAAAAGCTAAATGAAGCAGGAGAAACTCAGTTAAAACCACAAGGGAAGAAGCCAGGGTGGTAGGTTGCCACATTTAGGTGTCAATGGTCCAAAACACACTGCAGAAATAATCCAGTTTGACCCTGCTTTTAACTTCCCTGGCTCAGTGCTAAAGAATCCTGGGAACTGTAGTTTGTTGTGGCACCAGAGATCTCTGACAGAGAAGGCTAAATGTCTCACAAAACCACAGTTCCCAGAATTCTCTAGCATTCAGCCAGGGCAGTTAAAGTGGTCTCAGCCCCTTGTTGAATCATGTTCCCTTGTCACATAGAGTCCAGACTATCCCATATAATCCTTCCCCCACTCTCAGGTCCTCTGGGGAGAATCTATAACAGTCAAAGAAAAGCGGACTGGTAATGATTTCCCAGAGGATGTTCTCTGTTGCTGCTCCAAAAATTTGGAATGACCTGCCGGAGGAGATCTGCCATATAACATCTTTGGAGGCGTGTGAGAAGGCAATAGAAATGGATCTCTTCCCAAACTGACCTTCTCGGAATTTAACTCTCCATCTGCCTAGAATCATAGAGTTGGAAGAGACCACAAGGGCCATCCAGTCCAACCCCCTGCCATGCAGGAACTCCCAGTCAAATCATCCCCATTGACAGATGGCTATCCAGCCTCTGCTTAAAGACCTCCAAGGACGAAGACTCCACTACACTCCGAGGGAGTGTGTTCCAGTGTCGAACAGCTCTTACTGTCAGGAAGTTCCTCCTAATGTTGAGGTGGAATCTCTTTTCCTGCAGTTTGCATCCATTGTTCCGCGTTCTAGTCTCTGGAGCAGCAGAAAACAAGCTTGCTCCCTCCTCAATATGACATCCCTTCAAATATTTGAACAGGGCTATCATATCACCTCTTAACCTTCTCTCCAGGCTAAACATACCCAGCTCCCTAAGCCTAGCTGCTCCCACCGGATTGTGATTGATTGTACTGGGAATTTTATTGGGAATTGTTGTTTTAAGGTTATTATTAGGGTTGGAGGGCGATAGGGGAATTTGGATTTGTTATGTCTTGTTGTTTTTGTCATTTTTGTTTGATTTTTTTGTTTTTTAGCTTGGTGTTACCTGCCTCGAACCAATACAGGGAGAGGCAGGATACAAATAACAATTATTATTATTATTATTATTATTATTATTATTATTATTTATTATCTGAAGGACTGTGTCTTCCTATATGACCCTGCCCAGGCTATGAATTCTTTTGAGGGAGGTCCTCTTCTTGGTCCTACCACTCACAGAAGCACATTCTATGGGGATGTGAGAAAGGGCTTTCTTGGTGGCTGCTCCCCGGCTCTAGAACTTCCTTCAGAAGGGGGCTAAATTGCCCCTCTTCCCTTTTATCTCTCTGCTAAAATTGTGTTTTAACACTGTAACTTCCTGAGCTTTTATCTGTCCCTCATCTTTTGAGCTTCCAAGTTCCAGTTTGGCGTGGAAGATTACATCTGAATAAAATAAGTAAAACTCTGACTACGGATTTGTGTGTTTCCTACTCCTGTTCCACATCGTTGGGGATGTGGGGAGCGTAGCAGTGCTGGGGAACTTGCTGGTGGACTCCAGTTTCCATCAGTTTCCACCTGCCTGGTTGGGATTATGGAAAATAGTAGTTGTAAACATCTGGAAGGCCACAGGTTCCATAGCTTTGGGTGTAGAGAGGTTTTTAGGCGCGGAACACATTTCATTGCAGGCTACAGGAGGAGGGGAATTTGATGCTTCTCTTAACTTGCAATTATGTCCTACGACATTTTAAACTGTTCTGTGTTGGAACTGTGTTTGCTTCCCATACACCTCAACGTACTCTAACTTTCTTGTTGCCATTTTGTTTTTGTAGTAATTATGCCACCCTCTGCTTTGGATCAGCTCAGTGAGTAACTTCTGTTCAATTTTTTTGTGATGCGTACTGTCAGATTGGTTATTCTGTCACTGCAAAACAAAAAAAAAAGAAAAAAGGCAGGATTGATATTTTACTGGTAGTGCTGCTACAGTGGTGTTTGGGAGGTTTTGTCCCTCCAGCTGGTTTGGGCACCAGCTCCCATGGTCTCTTCTGTGGCCATGCTGGCTTGTACTTCTGGAAATCCAAAACATCCAGAGGGTAAAATATTCCCTGCATGTTACAGCAGTGGTAACTGGTTGTAAATGACAAGTGGTCTGTGGGGTACACAAACGAAGTACTCTATAGTAACAGGACTGCTAGCTTTTTTAAAAGAAAAGATATACAGTGGGCCTGTGGTATCCATTTGGGCTTGGTTAGGATCCCCCATGGATCCCAAAATCCATGGATGTTCAGGTCCCATTAAATACAACGGCAGAGTAAAAGCTTCTCCCTTATATAAAATTGCCGATTCAAGGTTTGCTTTTTGGAATTTATATATTTTTGGTATATTTTCAATCCATGCACGCTTGAATCTGTGAATATGGAGGGCCAACTGTATAGGTAGAAAACAAAACTGAAAGCCACACCAGGCACCACCCCTTTGAGCACCGGGGTGAGTCTGCAGCAACTACACACCATGCCCCCCAACCCAGCTTTTCTTCCGCTCCTTTTTGATCTGGTAAAAAGCCAGCTTTGGTGCTGTAGCTTTGCAGCACTCCTGTGGCATATAAACACTGTGCCGCAAAGCTGGCTGCCATGTAGTCGGGCAGGCAGCATGATGCTGGCTTGGGACGGTGTCAGAGCGTGCGGTATCTAAATGCTGCGCTTTGATGCTGGCGCAAAGTGACTGTTTGTTTTGCCCATACATCAGTCTTGGTCAGGCAATCTGTGCTGTTTCAAGTATTATTGGAGGCTAGGTCCCATCATCCCTGAACATTGGCCATATGGGCTGGGGCTGATGGATGCTGGTGTACACAGGAATGTAAAATATTGCCTATTGGTATACATCAGGTTCCATCCTTGGGGTTTTTTAGAAAAGTTCTTAAGAGACACACATTTTCTTTTCTTGAGTGACGTTTTATGGTTCTTTGTACTTAAATGCTATCATTATCTCTTGATCAAATATTTATTGCATTGTACTGACCTTAAATTTTACTTTTAGCTGTATTGATGAACATGCTGGTTCATACATTAGTTGTTGCATTATTTAGACTTGTGTTTAGATCAGTTTTTTTGAACCTGTCTTAAATGGATTTTTCTCTGTAAAGCTTGCATAAAATGACTGGCCTAGATCTTCTTAGGGGATGCTGATTTAACAGTCTGTATTTTCCCCTCCTGTTCTCACCAGGTCGACTTAATATCACCTATCCTATGCTATTTAAACTGACCAACAAAAATTCAGACCGTATGACTCACTGTGGTGTGCTTGAGTTTGTGGCTGATGAAGGCATTTGCTACCTTCCTCACTGGGTAAGTGGACACTTTTGTTCTTTTAAGCCAGGCGTTGGCAACTGCAGAGAGGACTGGGCTGACACTTTGATGGAGGGTTTAGTGTTTTTTTGTGTTTTTGCTGGAGTGTGTGTCTGGGGGCTTTGAGGATCTCTAGAGAGACTTCAGGGGCTGCACTTTTCCCACTCATTTTAAACTGAGAGTGCTTAGCTCAAATCACTGCAAGGGCTCTTTAAAGTGGATCACCCCTTTAAAAATCAACTGCAATTGTGTCTAGTCTCTTGCACTTACTAGTGCCCTTGATGGTCTCTCATCGGACCAAATCCATGCCTGGTTACCTTCAGTGCCAGTATCGTAGACCCCCTCAGTGCTTTCTTAAAATGGGTTTAAAAGCCTCAGAATTCTCACAGGACATTTGAGCAAAGCAGATGGCACATCTGCTACAGTACCCTTAGGCTTCCAGTTTGAATTTCAACCCCTCAGCTTTGCTGCCAGCAGGAGAAGAGGGCACTTGTGGGCAATGGTTGGCATCAGTGGGGAACTTTCTTCCAATCAAACCACTGCACCGTGCTCACTCAAATCTTTACTGACGTTTGAGCGTGAAGCTTTATGACTAGACAATACTTCTTTGGGTCAATTTGTGCCATAAATGTTATTTCCTAACTAAATTACATAAAAAACAAATGTAAATGCAAAAGTCAGTGCGCAATTCTTTACCTAAGCATATGTGTGGGCCAACAGAAATTACAAAGTAGTGATCATCCACTGAATTACTTTCTTGGCACCCTTTTTTCCTGGGCCAGAATATTTGATTCTTCTATCAATAGCCTTGTCGTCAAGTATTGTGCATTCAGTTTGCTTTATTTTAGAAGTGGATTATCAACTGCTCCCCCAGCTTCTGGGGAAACAGATACCTAACTTGGACAGCTGTTATTGGATTCCTGATTATTTCTGGTCTATTTGTATTAAATATTGTGCCCAGATCTCCTCTGTTGCTTTTATAGCAGCCCCAAATTGCTTGGTGCAAATTTTAAACATTAAGTGTTGCATCTGGTTTGGCTCTCAGTCTCCCAAGGAAAGAGTATGAATGCATGTCATTGTGTCTTTTTTGCAGATGATGCAGAATCTGCTTCTGGAGGAAGGAGGCCTAGTGCAGGTAGAGAGTGTAAATCTTCAGGTGGCCACCTACTCAAAATTTCAGCCGCAGAGTCCTGACTTCCTTGACATCACCAACCCCAAAGCTGTGTATCCTTTTCTTCAAGCTTCTGTGGGAGGAGTGGGGTGGTTTCCTCCTGTCCCTCTTGTGAGAGGAAAAGGCCAAACAGTGTTAATACTGTTAACCAGTTGCTCTCCAAAGAGGTTGCCACTATTACACCACGGATCAGTCAAAACAGACCAGCGTGGTGTATATAGCCTTTTTAGAAGCTGATCTGTCAGCTTCTAAAGTTCCTGCATGGCAGGGGGTTGGACTGGATGGCCCTTGTGGTCTCTTCCATCTCTATGATTCTATGAACAGGCACTGTAGTGAGCTTTTCTTTCTCCTACATTGTATTCATTGTAACTGTGTTCTAAGGTGGCTTTTCTCACCCATGAGAATGTGCCAAAAAAGCTCCCAGGGTGGCTCGCCTAAGAGCAGGAACAACCAAAACAGTCCCTGCCCATTGGTGGCTGACAATAAGAAACATAAAATGCAAAAGAAAAAAAAGAGATGAGAGGGAAGAGGAAGAACAAGCAAACTGAGGCACTGGTTCTTATAGTTTCAGTGTTCTTATAATGACAAAGAGAACCAGTTCAGGGAGAAAAGTCAAATCTTCAGGCCTCTTAGCAAAAAAAGTTGACACTGGTGACTAACCATTATGAGTATGCATTGCTTGTTGTGTCAGAGGCATTGTGTCTCTCAATACCAGTTGCTAGGGAATATGAGTAGGAGGGAGCAATTGCCCTGATGCCCTGTTTGTGCACTTACCATTTGCATACATGCTGCCATGGGAACAGAATAGGTAGGCCTTAGATCTGATCCGCCAAGGAGTTTTGTCTGTTCTTATTGTTGATGGAGTGGGCCCTGCCTTCCATATTTCCCTCTGTTGAGGTCAGATGGAATGGTTGCTACCAGCTGACAGTTAAGGGATGGAGGGACCTAGTGGAACTGGGTAGGATTAAAATTAGAAGATGACCTAGATCCAAAACACACTGAAGAAATAATCCAGTTTAAGACTGCTTTAACTGTCCTCGCTCAGTGCTAGGGAATCCTGATCATTGTAGTTTTGTGAGACATTTAGCCTTCTCTGTCAGAGAGCTCTGGGCCCACAATAAACTACAATTCCCAGGAATAGCACTGAGCCAGAGCAGTTAAAGCAATCTCAAACTGGATTATTTCTGCAGTGTGTTTTAGCTGCAGAAGTGATGTGTCACCTTCATCTTGGAAATTCTACTTAACATCTGCTAAAGATTGGAAAATGCACTCAGAAATTTTGCGTGCCTGACTACTGGAGATGTTATTGCGATCAATTATAATGAGAAGGTAAGACATGCTGTTTAAATGAGAAAAAGTAAGTTAACATGTGAGTGGCCTATGGGGAAATAATCAGAGCTGTTTTCCATTCTTCTTCTATTTCTGGTGAATTCTACAGTTAGATTTATAATTGTACTGTGATACTTTGAGCAAGATTGTCTTCCAATTAAGGAGATTTGCACTGATTAATAGTGTCCAATTTAATCAAAAGTACTGAAATGTGGGACCAGTAAGAACAGTTCCAAAGCATGGTCACTTAAATTGCTCCAGAAGTGGTGATATCTTTTTGGTTTTCTTGCTCTAGATTTATGAGCTTCGAGTCATGGAAACCAAACCTGACAAAGCAGTGTCGATCATCGAGTGTGATATGAACGTAAGTTGGAGATGGACGTTTCACCTTCCCCTTTCTGCTTCAATTCTGTTTGTGGGAAAAGATAAACTACCTTGGAAGTAGCTATTGAAAACAAATCTGTAGATGTTGCCTGATATAAATAAGGGGAGCAGCGGGTTCTCAAGTCTGTTGCTGTTACCTGATTATAAATTTTGCATTGAATTGGCACAGGTAGATTTTGATGCACCATTGGGTTACAAAGAACCTGAAAGACAGGCGCAGCATGAGGAATCAACAGTAAGTTCCCTCTCATTGTATATTTCCTTGAATGATTCTCTGACCTTTCCCCAAATCACTTGAAAAAGCAGTGAATGATATAAACACCTGCCCAGAATATCTGGAGGACCAAAGACTCCTGGTGGAAAAAATACCAAAGTTAATTCTTGTAGGGAACTTTCTGGTCCTTTATTGCATAGTGCCCTGTGAAGCCATGATAAAATGCATGAATATCTTTCCTTTGCTTTTCAGGATGTTGAAGCAGATCACAGTGGCTATGTGAGTGACCTGGGATTCCGCGTAAGTCTCTTATTTAGCTGACAGTAATGCAACAAAGGACAATTATATTTCATTTAATACTGGACGTGTTCCTTGCAAAGTACTAACAGAAAAACAACAACCCTGCAGGGTTGTAGCTATGAGGCCATTGCCCCAGAAGAATTCTGACCCCCCAAGCATGAAAAAAATGGAGGAGGAGTGTAACAGGACACAGAATATACCACAATGCAGCCTGCTGGAACAGGGCACAGAATACTCTACAATGCAACCATTCTGTTGCAGTTCTCACTTGTTTCAAATTCTATTTCAAGGCCAGTACTTTGCAATAGTAATTCATAATTCAGTCCTCATCAACCTAAGTATTTATTCAGCTAGAACCCTTAGAGTTCCTCTAAGTCTGCATTTATGAGTGAGGGTTTTGGGCTGCGTAAGGACTGGCACCTATGTTGAATGCTGGACATAAAGGTATACCTCAGTTAACAAAATGCATGTGGTTTTGGGCATTATTGCTTTAAGAGAAAATTTTGTGCCAGAAACAGAAATAACATGGAAAGAATATGGATGAGTTCCTGCACTACAAAAAGGAAAAGCAGTTCAACTTATTTAGCCAATTTCTATTCCAATACAGTGGTCCCTCCACATTCGCTGGAGTTAGAGGTGAAGGACCCCTGTGAATGTGGCAAAGCCCGAAATTAAAAAATATATATATTCTTTTCACCTAAGAGAACACCTCTCTAGGAATCTCCAAGTCCTCCAGTGTAACTCTGTGGTCAACATCTACCAGAAATTGATCATAGAACCATGCTCGAGGACCTAAAAATGCCTAGAAAAGTGTTTTCTCTAGGAACGTCTAAGTTTCCAGCAGAACTCTATGGTCAACTTCCACCAGAATTGCGCTAGAGGGCTTAGAGATTCCTAGAGAGAATATATTAATCGACACCCCAAATAATCAAAGCCACAAAAGTCAAAGCCACAAATGTGGAGGGCCAGCTGTACTAACAATATCCACAGGTGAAATAAAGTGATCAGGTCAGAAAAGCCTTGCATAAATAAACCAAAGCATGGTATGTGCCATGTACTGTAAGACTTTAGTACATTGAAAATTAATATAATATAATAATTTGCCATTTCTTGGCAAAAAACAGGAAAACTGTGATTTAAAGGAGAGGTGGGCAACTTGTAGCCTTCCAGATGTTAGCTTATGAGAGTTGCAGTTCAACAGCATCTGGAGGGCTACAGGTTTTCATCCCACTGTTAAGCAACCTGTCAAAGATGAACCGTGGTAGTTTTTCTGGGCTCTGGGAAGACCTTGGATAAATGGAACTTGGATTTATCATTCAGATATAGATTGATCTTTGGGAAACCACTTCATTTTTACTGGAACAGTAACTTACTGGTAATGTAGAAATTACACACACACACACTTTTTCTCTCTCTTTTATGCCCATAGGCATTTTCAGGATCTGGGAACAGGTTGGATGGGAAAAAGAAAGGCGTTGAACCAAGTCCTTCCCCAATTAAACCAGGAGACATTCGAAGGTTAGTTTATCCAAAACATGTTTATTCCCAGCCAGACTCACTTAGATTGTTTGTTTGACAGTGAAGTCCTGGGTTCGATGGAATTGTGTGTTTCAATAACAGTTCCATCTGAGAAGTGTAATGTGATTTTTGAAGGTGTTTTGAGATTGAATGTTTAAATCCATGATGAATCAGTGAGTGTGATAGTTGCATTTTCTGTAGGAGGCAAGCAAAAGGGATGCCTCAACCAAATCCCACAAACATTATCAATCCTTACTATTTTAATTTTAACCCTAATAGGGTTGCCATATGTTGGAAACAACTTGAAGGCACACAACAAACAGGAGTTCCCCCACACTGGTGATAACCTTCCTCTTATGCATAAATTTAATAGTCCAGCATCTCTGAAGCCTTCCAGGTTGGGGAAAGCTCAAATGTAGACAGCAGCCCTTTAAACTTACACTCAAGTGTTAATACATTTATACTCTCTTGGCTCTCAGGTCCAAAAATTTCAGCCTTCCAGCTCTCCATTATATATGCGTAAAAATGGTTAGTTGCCATGGGCAAGGGGTGAGACAGGGTCTTAAAGCAGAACACTGGCACCTATATAGTTTTCATAAATAAATAACGGTCAGCAATCTCTTCTGCAGAGGAATTCCTAATTATGACTTCAAGATTGGCAAGATCACATTTATCAGGAATTCACGACCACTGATCAAGAAAATCGAAGAGGTGAGTACAGTTGTGCCTCGGTCCTTTTAGCGTGGGATTTCATGGATGGCATTGCCAGTCTCTCTAAGGGCTTGGCGTACTGGCAGACTGACATGAACAGTCTCGGAGAAATTCTTGTGCTTTCTGCTGTGAGATCAGTTCAATTAGAAAAAAAATTACAATCAAAAATGTTTACATGTATGTAATGCCTGTGCTTGAAGTTACTTGAAGGTCAGTCCATTGAAACCTATTTCCAAAAAAAGTTGGTTGCCTTCTGTGACACTGGTGGACCAAAGGTGGCTCTCCAAGTGTTTTGGACTTCAGGATTGCTGGCCATAGGAAATGAAGACCAGGACACCACCATTGTATGCTGTCACGGATGGCTTCATATCTGATTTTACTTTTTCATTAATACTTTGTTATGTAGGTACACTTGAAGCAACATAGCTCATTGCAATTGCTAATTATATTTTCCCCTTTGGGGAAAATAAATGCTACTGTATATGTTCTTACAAAACTATTTACAGCTTCCATTTCTGTTTGCTTAAGTACCTGGGACAAAATAATGCCAACAGATGGATCTTTGCCACACTAGTGCTTTCTTTTTTGTGTGAGATGCCGTTTTTTAAGTGGATATACAGAATTTTCTTTTGAAAACAAAAATGATCCTGAGGCCAAAAATAGGCTGAGAGATCTATTGATTTTTCCCCTCTCCATCTTTGACCCACTATTGTTGACAAAGTGGAATTAAAACAATGTCTTATAGTGTGTGTGTGTATAAACAGTTGAAGGAAGCAAGTGTCTTTCTGACACAACCAAGTAGCTTGGGTTGATGCCATTTTGGGGTCTTATTACATTTGGAACTGAGCATGGGATATAAAATGGTTCTGTAAAGTAATTGCATAAGTAACCGGGTGCTTTTGTATAGATTGGGATGTTAAGACACGTTCGAAGATCGGAAGTAGCGGCTGACATTGAACAGATCTGTGTAATTACATGCAAAAAACCCCCCAAAACCTCACAAAATTATGCTTCCTCTGCCTTTTCTCAGGATGATTCCGGGAGCCGCTTCATTGCTTTTTCTGGAGAAGGCCAGTCGCTGCGCAAGAAAGGACGGAAGCCATAAATCCCGACTCCTTTGGCTGAGAGACAATAAAGTAACACTGCAGCATTTCTGACCTTTCAAAAGTTTCTTTCTTGGGTATTTTTTTCCCTTTATTTTTTTTGGAGAGAGAAGAGAGACTCTTGCTCAGAGAGCGCCCCAAGAATGTTTTCTTCCCGCTCTGTATTTTCAGGGGTGACTCTGCGGTTCGGAAAGCTGTATGCAGCAGAAAACGAAGCTGCAGGTGTGTGCTGATGGAGACTTCTCGGAGAAACCTGGGACACAGAAGCTAAGGGAAACGTTACCCTGCTTAAGAACAGTTGATCTCTTTAAACGTCTTAGATTTGCTGTGTCTTGCAGTCCCTTGGACACTTGGCCTGCCCCCTTTTTTCTTTGGATGCCTGAAACTATTTCTCAATGCTTGCCTTCAGTTCTGAGTTGCTGCAGTGCTAGAAATTTGAGAACTGAAGGAACTTTTCATGCTTGGGGGGGTCAGAATTCTTTTGGGGCAATGGCCTCATAGCTACAACCCTGCAGGGTTGTTGTTTTTCTGTTAGCAGGAATAAGGACTGAAGCGGTATAAAATGAGTGGCTTTACGTGGCTATGAGAACTTGTCAATCGGTGAACACTAGGAGAAAGGTCTTGGTGGTGAGTTTTGGGGTTTTGTTGCATTTCTTAGTCTACAATAAAGGTTTTCGGTTCCATCTTTGTCTTTGCAAGTTGGTTCCTCTCTTTACAGCTCTGGAAAGTAATGGACAGGCCAGGCTCTGTCTTCAAAACGGATGGTGTGCTGTAGATTACATCATATTGTTCCCTTTCAAATGCCTTTCAAAAGTTGGAAGAGACCCCAGGGGCCATCCAGTCCAACCCCCTTCTGCCATGCAGGAACTCTCCATCAAAGCATCCCCATTGACAGATGGCCATCCAGCCTCTGCTTAAAGACCTCCAAGGAAGGAGACTCCACCACCCTCCGAGGAAGGAGTGTGTTCCACAGTCGAACAGCCCTTACTGTCAGGAAGTTCCTCCTAATGTTGAGGTGGAATCTCTTTTCCTGCAATTTGCATCCATTGCTCAATTGGGTCCTGTTCTCTGTAGCAGCAGAAAACAAGCTTGCTCCCTCCTCAATATGCCATCCCTTCAGATACTTAAACAGGGCTATCATATCAAGGGCTTTTGGACTTCAGCTCCCAGAATGCCCAGGCTATAGGCCAACAGGGCTGAGGCTTCTGGGAGCTGAAGTCCAACATCTTCGCAGCGTTCCCCCTCCCCCCCAAAACGTCGAATGGGGACGCGAAGTCGATGGCTGACACCGCGGAGACTGAGCCCTTTGGCCCGCCCCGCCCCTTTCGGACTGCTCCGCCTCTTCCGTCGTTGTGACGCGGCGCGTTCTTCCGGGGGGCGGGGTCGTGGGCGAAGCTCCGCCTCTGAGGGAGCGGCACCCCTCTCGACCAATCACAAGGAAGGCGCTCGGGGCGGAGGAGGAGGAGCCAGGATGGCGGCTGAGGGGAGCTGGAGGGTGAGGGGAGGCTTCTTTAGGCCTGGTTTCGTGTGGGAGGGAGCCCTGGAGGCTTGGAAAGGCCGGCTCTCCTTGGGAGCTGAGGGACGGGACGGAGGCTGGGAGAGAGAACTGGCCCAAAGGCCTCAGAGTGGGACCCGCTTTCACTCTACCTGGCTCAAGGCTGTGGCATTCTGGGAGTTGGAGTTTGTTGTGGGCCCAGAGCGGAGCGGAGCTCCGCTCGGGGCCCCACAACAGACTCCAACTCCCAGAATGCCACAGCCTTCAGCTCTGGACCCCACAACAAGCTCCAACTCCCAGAATGCCACAGCCTTCAGCTCCTTGGACCCCCACAACAAGCTCCAACTCCCAGAATTCCACAGCCTTCAGCTTTGTGGACCCCACAACAAGCTCCAACTCCCAGAATTCCACAGCCTTCAGCTCCTTGGACCCCACAACAAGCTCCAACTCCCAGAATTTCACAGCCTTCAGCTCTGGACTCCACAACATGCTCCAACTCCCAGAATTCCACAGCCTTCAGCTCTTTGGACCCCACAACAGACTTCCAACTCCCAGAATTCCAGAGCCTTGAGCCAGACAAGAGTTAAAGCTCTGCCCTGGGCCCCACAACAAACTCCAACTCCCAGAATGCCTTGAGCCTTGAGCCAGAAACGGGTCCAAGCAGGACCAACCCAGGTTCTTTCTCCAGTCTGGATGCAGCCTTAGGCCACCTCCACACGGCAGAACGAATCCGGTTTGACGCCCCTTTTAACTGCTGCAGTTCCCTGCTGTGGAGTTCTGGGATGTGTAGTTTGGGCAAGGGCCTAGGCTGCCTCGACACGGCAACGTTGATACAGTTTGACCCCCCCCTCCTTTCAACTGCCATGGCTCCATCCTCTGGAGTCCTGGGAGTTGTAGTTTAGTGAAGGGCCTAGGCTGCCTCTGCACTGCCGAATTAGTCCAGCTTGCCCCCCCCCCCCTTTAAACTCCCATGGCTCTTTCCTAGGCAATCCTGAGATTTATAGTTTGGGGAAGGACCTAGGCTGCCTCTAGACGGCCAAATCAATCCAGTTTGACACCTTTTAAAACCGCCATGGCTCTCTGCTGTGGAATCCTGGGAGGTGTAGTTTGGGGAAGGACCCCAGGCTGCCTT
Source organism: Urosaurus nigricauda (assembly GCA_034509955.1). Taxonomy (NCBI): domain Eukaryota; kingdom Metazoa; phylum Chordata; class Lepidosauria; order Squamata; family Phrynosomatidae; genus Urosaurus; species Urosaurus nigricauda. The sequence goes on along the minus strand of JAOEGL010000014.1, from coordinate 17,932,865 downwards.
GACACTGCTGAATCAATCCAGTGTGACACCTTCTTAAAGTGCCATGGTTCTGTGCTGTAGACTCTTGGGATGTCTAGTTTGGGGAAACGACGAAGGCTCCCTCTACATCTGTCAAGGAAAGTAGGACCAGGCGCCACAAAATGGACCAGAAAATGTGGGATGTTTGACCAAACTGTCTGGATAGGTATCCGTAAGCCGCTCTTGAGAGCCTTTAGGGCCGAAGAGCGGGGTAGAAATACCGCAAACGCATAATAAAATAAAATCGGTTAAAGCTCAAGACGCCAAGGCAAATTCAAGCTTCCTGAGTCAGGCTCAAAATGGAGGCCATTTGGGAATTCCTCCTTGACCGACGGCGGAAATGTCGGCCTGGAAAAGGAGGGCATTGGGTCGAAATGGATTCTTTCTCTAGTGCGGAAGCAGCCCACGTGGCCAAATGGGGACTGCCATTGGGGGGGATCTGGAAAAGGGAGAGGAGAAGGGAATGGGGTCTTCTGGAATTGGGTCTGGCTGGCTGACACATCCTTCACGGGAACTGTTGGCATTGTGGCATTTTGCCTGGTAGTCAATGCTTGCTCTCTCTCTCTCTCTCTTTGCCCATGTCTTTGGCAGCCCCCGCGTGCCTGTGAGGCCTACTGGGATGAATGGAAACACTGCAAGAGCATCCCGAACCTGTTCCACCATTACTATACCTACGGGGAGGCCCCTTCCTGTGCCCAGTGGAAGAGAGACTACGAGAACTGCCGCGAGTGGGAGAAAAGGAAAAGCGTGGCGGCCAAGGTATTGTAGGGTCGCTTCCGTTTCCAAAGGCTTCACATATTGACATGTCAAAAACGTCAAAGCCAAGCCTTGTTAGGGCCTAGCTTGAAATTGGCAGAGGAGTGGACATGTGGCTTTGTCTAACTATGGGCCCGAACAGACAGGCCAAAAGAAAGCTGCTTTGGGTCACTTTGGAGGGATGCTCTTTAAATGATGCACATGCCCTAAAAGGCCGGAGGCCATGCCAAAGCCACGCTCCAGTCCTTTGGCACAGCTTCTGTGCTGTTGAGATGTGTATGTCATTTAAACAGCATAGCTCCAAAGTGACCCCAAGCAGCTTTCTTTTGGCCTGTCTGCTCAGGCCCTAGGTTTCCCTAAGAACTGGGACTGACTCAGAAACAACACAAACAGCTTGTAGTTCAAGCAAAAGTTTGCTGATGGCTTCAATCTCTAGATTAGGCTATATCCTAATCTAGTGAGTGAATACAATAATGTCCAAACCGTGATACCTTTCTTGGGGCCAACCAAAATGCACAAGTACATGTTGCAAGTAATATTAGAATTTACTGTAGTTTTTATTGCTTCCTGTTCTTCAATGTTGTGGTGAGTGCCCTTCAGTCCCAGGTCTTGGGAGTAAAATGGAATATAAATGAAAGAACTCTAAAAATGGTCATATTGTCAGGTGCCTTCATATGTACCACACCCAGATCTCATTCTGGAAAGTGCATCGTTGATTTGGTCTTTTGTAGGAGGCCCTCTGTAAAAGTGAAAGAGACCGGGTTGCAGAGAAAGAGAAGCATACTCCAGTGTGGAACCTGAGGAAAAGCCCTCCGACGGATTGGTATTTGCCCCTGGACGAAGACAAACCAAAGTGAGATATTTGAGACTTGTGTGTGATGCCTCTTCAAGCATCTTGAAACTGTGGTGTATTGGACAGCTCCTAGGCATAAATCCATGCTCCTATAAATTATATACCTCATTTTGGTTACGGCAGATTTGTTTTTCAATATATGTATCTGTTCCATCTCTCTCTCTGTGGTATGTTAATATGTTTGGAGGCGGGACTTGTAGCAATATTTTTACGGTTTACTGCAAGGCTTTGCAGACTCCCCCCCCCCCCCGCCTTGTTTGCCTGATCACAAAATAGTTCTAAAAAATTCTTGCAGCCATAGTTGAGCCATAACCTCAAGAGTTTCCATACATATTCCAGATCACATAAAGTAATCTTTCCATTTGATTCTAGGTTAACAAAGTTGACACTGACAGATCAGAGCATAATCCAGAGGAAAATGTGAGCTTGGTATTTTTTGGACTGGCCATTCTGGCTGTTGGATTTAGAGAGTCATGAGGAAGTAGCAGCCTCCCAGCTGTTTTTGAACTCGGTTTCCATCAGTCTTAATCGATTCAGCGAATGGTGAATACAGTATGATGGAAGCAGATTAACAGGAGGATAGTTTCTTCCCCACCTCTATGTTAGATGCTGCTAAGCATGCATCTTACCATGGGTAAATGTACCCTTCCACCCATTGTTGTACTGCAACTCCGGTTAGTCTTTCCCACAGACTGTGCTGGCTGGGAATTATAGTTCTCCCTGGGTTATTGGACTGCTCATTCCCTAGTGTTTATTGAAGGGTTACTGGGAGGAAAAAAGGATACTGTCTTGCAGCTCATAGTAAAATATGGGAAGCCTTGGGCTTCTTAGATGTTTATGAACTACCACCTCACTATGAGCCAGGCTGGCTACAGCTGATGTAGGGCATTTGTAAAGAAATTGTTACTGTGTGTCCATTCTCCCATTCAAAAGGTTTGTGAATGGATGTTTCTCCCCTAGGTACAATCCTGATGTTCACATTCTGCTAAGAGTGGTTTGTGTGTGTGTTTATATGTATGTATGTATGTATGTATATAAAGTTGACACAGAGATCCAAATACATTTACAAACATTGGTATCCCAGCAATTTAGATGAGTTGGCCACTGCCCGAAAATACCTGAAAAGAAGAAAAATCTCTAAACCTCTTATCAAAGCTTAGAAAAATAGGTTAAAAACACAACTGATCTGGGATGACAAAGGACATGTATTTGGAGACCATTTTATTTTTGGCTTACAGTAACTTGAAGGAAATAAAACAGCACTGATGATAATGTGGTTCACTGATCAAATTGTATGTGTTTATTTGTCTACTGTGAGTCTAAAAGCCAGGAGTGGGGGTCCATTTGAACACACAACTATTACTTTAGAAATGCTTCGAACTGATGGACGCTCAGAGTTTAATATCTGGAGGGCCACATAGTCCCAACCCATTAGGTGACAAAGAGGCTGTGTAAAAGAGAACTTCTAGAGGTGGAGCTGTGTGTCCCAATATTGGCCAACAACTGAAAGGATGCCCCTCTCCTAGAGCAAGGGACACCATCTGTGGCCCTCCACATGTTGTTAAACTTAACTCTAGCATTTCTCACCATTGGCAAAGGCAGCACAATTTCCCCACATTAGAAAACTAACAGGATGAAGATGACTCTCCGAAGTGACCCTTCAAATTGTCTAGTTCCTCCAAATGCAGGATGGAGATACATCACAGCTGCTCAGAGGCCTAATGTATCTGCGCTTTCAAATGGCAAATCCATTGTTCAGAAGCAGCAGCCACAACCTTTCAAGAGGAGAATGGGGCTAGTAGGTTTCTCTGCGGTAAAAACAGTGAAGCAGTGATTCCATCTTTCCCCAAAAGCAGGGCAAGTAAAGCAGCCAGCTCCTTCAAAATGAGCACTCGAATTCTTAGGAAACATTCTTTTCAGGTTTTTTAAAAAAATGCTTCTCATATGCAGTCTCTTAGAAGATATTAGTGACAAGGGTGGCAAACAAAGCACTGAATGCAGTTTCCCAAACAGGTTCAATGATAATGAAACAACTAGGAATGGCTGTTAGGATAACTCAGTTGACCTGAATGAAATTACAAAACCCAAATAAAATGGTAGTATCCCACATTGACAGCTATGAACCAGAAAGGAAATTCTTTGTCCAGAAAGGATAGGATTACAGATGTGTAGAATATACCCTACTCTAAGATGACCTACCCCCATTAGTTCTTGTTTGCTTCAGGCATTCAACCTCATACAGGCCATAGTTCAGCAACAGTAGGTGACCAGTCTTGTGTTCAGCATCTTCCAGTAGTCCCTTGGCAACCTTTCATGTCACTGTGTATAAACTTTTGTGACGTCAATGCACTTCCCTTCGGGAGCCTCATAGTTAGGCAGTGGTGGTGAGTGGGTAGGTTCCTGCCTCTCAAAAGGGAATAGCCCTTCGTCACGTTGAATAGCTGCCTGATAGAGCTCCTCTGATTCGAGACGCAGTTCTTTTAATGCCTCTTCTTGGGCATCCACCAGGGACTTGATTGTATTCATCTCTGCCTTGTGTTGCTTTTGCTTATACAGGGCCCACCTCTTCAGAAGCAGTGCTCGCCTTTCACTCTCCTCAAAGGACAGGGGAGAGGTGGCGCGCACCCTAACAAAAAAGAAAAGAAAAGACCAAATGGCACTGTGTACTTAGAGTCAACTGGAAGAAACTGTACAAACCCATCTGCACTCCTGAACTTCTCGCCTTGTTTCAGAACTGAGGTGGGGAACCTGCAGCCCTCCAGATGTTGTTGGACTGGGAGCTGGACTCCAGCAGCAACAGGAGGGCCAAAGGTGCCTCCCTTCTGTTTTAGAAGATGAAACCACGAGAGATACAATTACTTACCAAGCTCAAGTAACCTAAAAAGTCTTTGGAAAAGAGGAAATGAAGCATTAGAAGTGAGTTACATTTCGACAGGTCACGGAGTTCTGGGTATTAGATTTTCTTGTCACTCGCCACCAGGCTTAATTTCTGAACATTTGTCTCATGGACAATGAATTGGTGGGGAAAGGTTAGAATAGCTCAGTTCGCAAAACATGTGCCTTTTGTGCAGAAGGTCCTGGATTCAATCCCTGGCATCTCCAAGTGGGGCATGGAGACAATTGTCTAGAACTCCACAAAGAGCCTGCTAGACACACGATACTAAACTAAACGACACAATAATTTGACAATGCGCTATTCCTGAACAAACAGTTTAACAAGGCAGTATTTCTGAAACACTTTGGGACGCAAGATGCTTACTTAGTGTTCAGTTAGCATCCTGCATTCCTAAGAGATTCAGCAACACTCCCTTGTAGATCAGCTGGCCATTCATAGATTGCAAACTGAAGGTCACAGATAACAAAAACCTAAATGACAAATCTATTCTGTCTTCACATTAAACAGATACTGTCTCTACAAGCACTGCTGAATATATTCTGTAAAAACAAGACATTTCATCTCCCTAGTTACTATGCAGTCTTGATTATTACCTTGTTTGATCCATGAATCTGAATGGTGTTATAAAGTCTTCAATAGGAATCAATTCTTGTGGGGCCTTTTCCAGTTTTTTTATCTTCCTCTTCATCCGGTCCCTTACAGCTAGTTCTCTCTTTGGATCCACCTTCTTCTTTTTCTTTGGTTCTGCTCTAATGAAGACAAAACAGTTCGAAATGCACACTTCAGGCAACTGCGTGCACGCAAAATAACAACAACTCACACTTCTAGATACCAGGAATCTGAAAATTTTTATGTCCGGTATTACCATTCAGGGGAAGTAAAGGCGATTAGTGCTTCAGCGGAGTTGCTTCCTCAAAACAGACAGACAAGACCTACAACTTCTTTGTCTGGATCAACTCTGAGCCACACTACACTCTTCTGCATAGCATAATCCTCCACGTTTGCTTGGCCATGTGTCCAAAGAAATTTATTTTTGGGCCAACAGAGAGAAAAAACGCTTACCCAGTGGCTGCTCCCAGGCATGAGAATTTCCTTCCAAGGGAGACTAGGCTGGTTTGACCCCTAATCTCCTCCTGTTTTGTCGGAAGGCAAAACCTTCTCATTCAAGCAGAATTTTGGCAATAGATTGCTAAGAATGGGGTACTTAAAGGGAGAGTGCTACACTTATTACTTATTGCTGTTATTGATGCAACTGTGTACTAAAATTAGTTTGTGTTTTAATATAAATTATCCCTTTTTTATTTTGTAGTAGCTTTTTAATCATGTTGTGAGCTGTCTTGCGTCCCAGGGCAGAATACTAATCTGATAATAAATAAACCCACGTGAGTATGTGCGTGCAGAGGTCTGTAGCCTTATGATGCCCACCATCTATTCAGAAGTAAAACTCAAGAGGAACGTGAGCGTAGGTTGGCAGCCTTAGTAACAACAGAGCACTCCTTAAGAGTGTGGGCTTTAAATAAAACTCAACAGGGAGAAGCCCTTACACAGCCAAGGCCTACTGGTTTAGTCTGCTCAGGCCACTTTTTTAATATCAGAGAATCCATGTAAAAAGTCAGCAAAGCAAGGATCTGAAGACAACCTGTATGCTCAGAGGACACAGGCCATTGCAAGTACATATCAAAACCCAATGTCATTTACAAGACTAGGGAAACTTGAGTCCAACATCCCACACAGCAGTGAGGCTCATTTGCTGACCCTGGGCTCCGGATTCATTCTCAGCTGAACTTACCTTCTGGGCTTCCTATAGGAGAAAATGGGAAGGCAAGGAAGAGGACTTTATAGTCCCTGTGTTTTCTTGGAGGAAAGACACGATCAAAATGTGACCAAAATAAGGACATGTTCATCCCTCCCTGTCCCTGAGCCTAATTGAAGCACATGAAAAGGAACATCCTGAAGCTGTTCTAAAAATTTTAACCATCTTTTACCTCATGGGTAGAGCCGCCCTCAGTCCCAGGAGCGAAGACTGCCAGTGGTTTGCTCGATGCTGAATATTCCAGATTAGCTGAGAACTAAAGGAGAATTAATTTTTAAAAGCGTAAGAGACATAACAGAATAAAGCCGGTGACCAAAAAGGCCAAAGGCTTGCTCATTCCTCACCGACCCTCCAGATGCAGAGGAGGCAACTGTTGCCTCCCGGGGAAGTTCTCTGCCACAGTCAACGTTTCCAAAGAAAGACGCCACCAAGCCTTGCATATCAAAGACGGGGCAAAGTGGGGCCTTCTAGATGTAAATGCTACTACTGCGAGCAATCCAGGGCCTCTGGACGGCTGCACATTCCCATTCCTAAGCAAAAGGCTACTAAAAACGGCCTGGAAGAATGCAAAGCTATAGCTGTGGTAGTCTGTCGAATCAGTACGCAGAGAGACCTTGTAGCCCCTTTGAGACTAAGAGAAAGAAGTTGGCAGCAGGAGCTTTTGTAGACTTCAGTCTACTTCCTCAGATGCATTTGGTGGCATGGAAGCCAGGGACAGACATATGTATATGTCAGAATGTCCAGGATTTTTCATGTGAATTGACATTTTCACGTACCAGTGGCATCTCAATGTCTGTCCCTGGTTTCCACGCCACTAAATGCATCCGAGAAAGTCGACTTAAGTCCACGAAAGCGCACGCCGCCAACTTCTTTATTCCGGGGAACCCCTCTGCATTTGTGGCTTTGATTCTCCATGGACTGTATCAATACGTTTGCCCTACAGAAAGTACAACTTTAAACCGTCTCAATATAAGATTGTATGCACTATATAAATAAAGGTTAATAATAATTAATAATAATAATACTTACATAGTACACATTTCCCCATCTTGCATATCTGTATTTACCAATATTGATCTGAATATGTCATAAATAAATCTATAAATAGGACATACTTCTACCTGTTCCCTGGATCTAATATATAACTATTGATCTGAAAGTGGAACAAGGATAGAAAGATTCCATAGTCCTCCCTATTGCATAGATGTCCCGTATAAAGAGTGGTATTAATATGGAAGGTCGGTGTGTCCGATCGCAAAGGCCTACCGGAACGAAGGGCCTCCGAGCCCGAAGCGAAAGAGAGTCAAGGCAGCCATGCTTCTTCGGCCCAAAGGAGCCTCGAAGAAGGGGAAGACTTCCGGCGGGGCACCACGGTCCGTCCCCCAATTCTTTCCCCTCCCGCCCCGGAGCCCCCTCCACAAAGGTTCCGGGAGCCAAAGAGTCCTAGGCGCCTCTGGGCCTTCATTATCCCACCACTTCTTGGCTGCATCCACACTGGAGAAATAACCCGGTTTGGCCCCGCTGTAACTCTATCTGGCTCAAGGCTATGGAATTCTGGGAGTTGGAGTCTGTTGTGGGCCCAGAGCGGAGCGGAGCTCCGCTCTGGACCCCACAACAGACTCCAACTCCCAGAATTCCATAGCGACTGACCCAAACAACAAGCTCGGAGCCCCACAACAGACTCCAGCTCCCACAATTCCATAGCGACTGACCCAAACAACAAGCTCAGAGCCCCACAACAGACTCCAACTCCCAGAATTCCATAGCGACTGACCCAAACAACAAGCTCAGAGCCCCACAACAGACTCCAACTCCCAGAATTCCATAGCGACTGACCCAAACAACAAGCTCAGAGCCCCACCACAGACTCCAACTCCCAGAATTCCATAGCCTTGAACCAGATAGAGTAAAGCGGGGCCAAACTGGGTTATTTCTCCACTGTGGATGTAGCCTTGGGCTTCCCAGTCTTAGCAGATTCTGGGGAATTGTAGTTTGTTGTGTCTCTCTCTGACAGAGAAGGCTCCCTGGCTCACAGAACTAGAGTTCCCCCCAGAATTCCCTAGCCACTTCAAGCAGCCTCAAACCGGTTCCTTCCTGCAGTGTGTTTTGGACCGGGGGCTGCGTCCACACGGCAGAAAGCATCCACTTTAACGGCCCCTGCTCAGTGCCGGGGAATCCTGGGAACTGCAGTCTGTCGTGGCCCCCAGGGTTCTCTCTGACAGAGAAGGCTCAATGTCTCACAAAAGTACTGGTCCCAGAATCCCCGAGCATCGAGCCAGGGCAGTTCAAGCAGTCTCGAACTGGATTCTTTCTGCCGTGTGTTTTGGACCTATGAAGGAACTAGACAAGATCCTGAAGTGTAAAGTTAGATATATTAGTTAGATACATAACTCCATACTGAGCTTAGGATGGCCCATGCCATAAGTCGTTCCCATTTCTATTTTTTTTGTGGGTTTTTCGGGCTGTGTGGCCATGTTCTGGAAGGGTTTGTTCCTGACCTTTCGCCAGCAGCTGTGGCTAGCATCTTCAGAGTATATTTCTCTGAAGATGCCAGCCACAGATGCTGGCGAAAGGTCAGGAACAAACCCTTCCAGAACATGGCCACACAGCCCGAAAAAACCCCACAAAGCCCACAGTATATTTAAAAGCAATGTAAAACTTGGCATTCAAAACAACACGATGCAGTAACAAAAGCCGCAGCCCGGGTTCACAATCGGGCTGCAATTCTTTGGAGCCGTTGAAACTGCCAAACACTGCTCAGAGGCAGACATAGATCGGAAGCTGCCTTACATTCCTTCCCAACTCTTCCAAAAACTGCAGAGAATATCGTTTAGTTTCTTTTCTTTGGAAAAGGGAAGGCCTAGGTTCAAGTCTTGCCCCTTGCTGTGGACGGCCCTCTCTCGCGCATACACCAGGAATAAGGGGCTTTACAATGTAATTGTACGGACTGCAACAATATCAGGTAAGTGACACCCTTTTAACATTTTGCAATACTTCTATAAATTCAACAAGGAGTTAACTAGGAATCCTCAAAGCGTCCCGAGGAGAAGAAAAAAGTGGTGAGGATTGGGAAATTGTTCACTTGGAGGAATAATCCAGTTTGTGACCACTTTTAACTGCCCTGGCTCAGTGCTAGGGAATCCTGGGAATTGTAGTTTCTCGTGGCACCGGAACTCTCCGACAGAGAAGGCTCACTGTCTCACTGAGCTACAGTTGCCCAAATTCCCTAGCATTGAGCCAGGCAGTTCAAGACGTCTCAGACGGGATTATTTCTGTTTTGGACCAGTATTGATTCACCAATGTAGGAATGTTAGTATCTTTCACCACTGGCTATGCTGGCTAGGACTCTGGGAATTGCAGTCCGAAGGCACATATACACACACGTACGACAATTCTGTTTTAATGTGACTGCTTGTTTTAACTGTGTTTTAACTTTTTTAAAGCGGAATGTTTTGAGCTTTACTTTAACCTCGCTGTAAGCCCCTTTGGGCCTTGTGTCAGGAGAAAGTCGAGATGCGAAATAACCTCCATTATCTGTCTACGCTGGCTGCGTCCACACTAAAGAAATAACCCGGTTTGGGGCTGCTTTAACTGCCCTGGCTCAAGGCTATGGGATTCTGGGAGTTGGAGTTTATTGTGGGGTCCGGAGTGGGGATCAGGAGATCAGGGTTCGAATCCTTATTTGGCCATGGAAACCCACTGGGCAAGTCATGCTCTCTCTGCCTTGGCAAAACTTCCTTGGAAGAAATTGGCCAAGAAAACCCCAGGAGAGGGTTGCCTTAGGCATAAGTGACTTGAATGCACCTGAGGAAGTAGACTGAAGTCTGGGAAGGCTTCTGCTGCCAAGGTCTTCCTTCCTTCCCATGAGCCTCCAAGGGGCCACAAGGCCTCTCTCCAGACTGGCTCCACAGACTGACAGGACTAGAGCTCTGAAAGAAAGGCCTGGGCAGCAGGAGCTTCCCTGGGCTTCAGTCTCCTTCCTCAGGTGCATTTGGAAGTAGACTGGAGCCCAGGGAGGAAAGCCCCTGCTGCCAACCCCTTCCTTCCAGTGAGCCTCAGAGGGGCTCCAAGGCCTCTCCCCTCATATATTTTGATCCTCTGTGACCATGAGTGAGCTCTAGTCCCCTCTCTTGAGCTACAGTTCCCAAATGCATGTAAATGCACCTGAGGAAGTGGGGCTGAAGCCCAGGGAAGCCCCTGCTGCCAACTCTTTCCTTCCATTGAGCCTCAAAGGGGCTCCAAGGTCTCTCTCTCTCTCTCTCCAGACTCACAGGGCTCTAGTTCTGAATCCGGCTCATACGTTTTGGTCGTTTTAGCTTGCTGAATGCACCTGAGGAAGGAGATTGGAGTCTAGGAAGGCTCCTGCTGCCAACTTCTTTTTTCCAATGAGTCTCAAAGGTGCTCCAAGGCCTCTCTCCAGCGTGGTCCCACAGACTGACAGGGCTAGAGCTTTGAAAGGAAGAAGTTGGCAGCAGGAGCTTCCCTGGGCTTTGATCTTCTTCCTCAGGTGCTTTTGAAGGAGGCTGAAGTCTAGGGAAGCCCCTGCTGCCAACTTCTCTCTTCCAATGAGCCTTCAAGGTGCTCCAAGGCCTCTCTCCAGCGTGGTCCCACAGACTGACAGGGCTAGAGCTTTGAAAGGAAGAAGTTGGCAGCAGGAGCTTCCCTGGGCTTTGATCTTCTTCCTCAGGTGCTTTTGAAGGAGGCTGAAGTCTAGGGAAGCCCCTGCTGCCAACTTCTCTCTTCCAATGAGCCTTCAAGGTGCTCCAAGGCCTCTCTCCAGCGTGGTCCCACAGACTGACAGGGCCATAGCTTTGAAAGGAAGAAGTTGGCAGCGGGAGCTTCCCTGGGCTTCGGTCTCCTTCCTCAGGTGCTTTTGAAGGAGGCCGAAGTCAAGGGAAGCTCCTGCTGCCAACTCCTTTCTTCTGGTGGGGCTCCAAGGCCTCTCGACAGACTGCCTCCACAGACTCACAGGGCTAGGCCTTTGAATCCTCCTACCAAAAGCTCTAGTCCACTCTCATGGACTATAGTTCCCAAATGCATCTAAATGCCCCTGAGGAAGGAGACTGAGACCTTGGGAAGCCCCTGCTGCCAATGTCTTCCTTCCATTGAGCCTCAAAGGGGCTCCAAGGCCTCTCTCTCTCTCTCTCTCTGTAGACTCCCAGGGCTAGAGCTCTGAATCCAACTCATGTATGTTTTTGGTCGTTTTAACTCGTTCAATGCACCTGAGGAAGTGGACTGAAGGCCAGGGAAGCTCCTGCTGCCAATGTCTTCCTTCCACTGAGCCTCCAAGGGGCTCCAAGGCCTCTCTCTCTCTCTCTAGACTCCCAGGGCTAGAGCTCTGACTCCAACTCAGTTGTTGGCTGCTTGTTTCCCGCCGGGCGGCTTCGCCGGTTGCCCTGGGCTGACTTCCGGGGGCGTGGCTGGGGCGGGGAAGGAGGCGGAGCCAGAGAGGAGGAGGAGCAGCAGCGACAGAGAGAGAGAGAGAGAGAGAGAGAGCAGAGCAGAGAGAGAAGGAGGCAGCGCGGGCCATGGAGGAGGCGGCAGCAGCAGGGGCAGCAACGGCGGCGGCGTGAGGGAGCCCCTGGTGCTGCTGCTGCTGCTGAGGTGGCGACAGCAGCAACCGCCCTGCCCTGCTGCCCTCCTCCTCCTCCTCCTCCTCCTTTGCCAGAAGCCAGCCGCCGCCAGCAGAGCCTGCCCCGACCCGCCGCCCCAAGACGGAGGAGGCTAGTCAGGGCCCGAGCGGAGGAGGAGGAGGAGGAGGGAAGGAGGAGGAAGAGGAGGAAGAGGAGGAGGAGGAAGAAGAAGAGGGACATGAAGCTCCTCAAGCCCACCTGGGTCAACCACAACGGTCAGCCTCTCCCCATAGCTATGGCCCCAGCCGCATTGAGGGTAATAATCCGCTTTGGTCCCGCTCTAAGTGCCTTGGCTGAAGGCTGTGGCATTCTGGGAGTTGGAGTCTGTTGTGGGGTCCAGAGCGGAGCTTCGCTCCGCTCTGGACCCCACAACAGACTCCAACTCCCAGAATGCCACAGCCTTCAGCCAAGGCACTTAGAGCGGGACCAAAGCGGGTTAGTGCTCCAGTGCAGATACAGCCTCTGAGCGCTCTTTGGGTGTTTTCCTTTCTCCCCTCGAAGGGTGGCGGGGTGTGTGTTTTTGGTACACGTATTAGGTACGTGTGTGGTGTGCATTGGCCCGTCCCTGGGGTGTGTTGTGTGTGTGTGTGTGTGTGTGTGTTGCGTTTGCCTTTCTGTGTGTCTTCCTGGGAAAGGCCCTGGAAGGGAGACAGTGTGGTCTATCTCCAGTTAGGCTCAAGAGAGGGCCAGGCATAAAAGATGCACATCTGTGTGTGTGTGTATAATATGTGAGACAATGTGTGTATTAGGATGGATGGCTACAGGATGCCCTTCGATTGGGGCACCAATGGATGCCAATGCCCAGGTGGGGCACCTGATCCACAAGAGGAAAGTCAACCTGGCATGGCAGGGGCACACACATGTGTCAGATGGCCCTTGGGGTCCATTGGGACTCCTCCTGGGAGTTGGTTCCTTGGTCCCTTTGTTGCCCCACCTCTTCAGGAGCCCAGATGTGTTGGGGGTGTGTAGTTGCGGTTGTGGTCCTCAGAGCACTGTCCAGTTCCAGAAGGATCTTGCCCTTTGAGCGGCCTCCTTTGCCTTCCTCTCCAGGACATCACTCTCAGGCCTTTCTCTTCTTCTTCTTGTCCTCAAGGGAAGCCCTGCAAGCTCCTCCTGAACCTTTGGCCCGGGGTCCCCTTTGTCCATCTGGGTCTCTGGGGGGTATGCGTCCTTGCCGAATCCATCCCACCCCCGCCATCCTTGCAGAAAACCCGCAATCCCTGCCGCCATGTGCTTGGTGACCAAAGTGTGATGTTTTCCAGGTACGAAGCTGCCTTTGCGCAGGGTTTAGCTCTGGACTTCTCTGGCTGTAGGTAGAGGGGCTTTTGGTTTCTTCCCTCAGAACAGGCCAAGGCACCAGCGCAGGGAAGCTCCGGCTTCGAGGAACTACTCATCCCGTCGTGCCTCGCCTCGGAGGGCGCATGGGGACTGGCATCCCACCACTTCTTGAAGGGCCGCGGTTTCCATACACTTGTGAGAGAGAGTTCCCTCACACCGAAGCAGCTCCTTGCGCTTTTTGTCTGGTGGCTGTTAGTTGTGGCTGGCGGCAACTGGAAAGCTTGGGCCCCGGGACTCAAAAAAGGAGAAGGCCACCGCGCACGCGTTCGGCAAGATGCAACACCAAGATGCGACGGTATAAATCCAGATATTGCTCGGAGGAGGGAATGCTCTGAATTCGAAACGGAACGCTTTGCAGGGAGCTTGCTGTCTCATGGGTGAGGAGGCTGGTTAAAGGTGCCAAGCCCCTCCGCGCTGCCTTTGCTTTCCACCAAGCCGGACCGTTCTTCCATCTAGAGCTGTTTGCTTGTTCTCACCAGCAGCAGGTCTCCATTGTTTCACAACAGTCAGCCCTCCGTTTTTGCGGGGGATCTGTTCCGGACACCCCCTCCTCACGAAAACAGAAATTCGCCCATATTCGAGCCCCTTAGGCTCGAATGGGGGCACGTGCTTTGTGAGCGGCTGTGGGCACTCGCCTCGGACATGCGCCCCGTTTTCTTTCCCCTCCCTTTGCTCCTTGCAAGTAAGTGAGGGTCACGGATATGAAGTCTGCGCAAACACAGGGGCAACTGTACTTCCGGATCCTGAGAGTGTGAAAATATTGGGCCTCTTAAGCGTATGCAGAGTGTGCTCTTACTCACAGCTGATAAAGACCGCTTCTTCAGTCTAAAGAAAATGAGAGGACAGGATCTAAAAAACTGTTTCCTGGAACCGAGGGGTCGGGCGAATAAACACACTGGAGAGCCACGCCACGTTTCAGGATGGGCTCTGGTTAAATTAGGAATTTTTTTTCTTGTGCGTAGGACACAGGCAGAAATGAAGAGCGTGAGCTTGACGTTTGAAAAGCCCAGCATTATAAAAGTGCAGCACCCAGACTATGTAGCAGTTTTTCCATACACTGTAGCTGTAACATGTAACTCGCTTCTTGCAACAGTGGGTTCCCTACCTGTTTCCAGGCAGAATCCAACATGCTGGTTGCGACCTTTAAAACTCTCTTTATATGAGATTTAAGCTCTTTGGGGAAAGGCTTTCTTTCAGTCCTACCACCATCACAGGTAGATGTGGCAAAGGCGCCATGGAGAGTCTTTGGAACTCCCTTCCACAAGGGGTTTGACTGGTGCCCTCGCTCCTTTCTTTCTGCTGCTTGGCAAAGACCTTTTTGTTCCAGTAGGCCTTTGACTCTTAACTCATGTGGTACAAGTCTTGTAGTGCTATTTTTTTTACTGTGTTTTAAGGGTGCTTACTGTATATGCTCATGTATAAGTCTAGGAATTTTAATCAAAGAATTGACCCCCAAAAACCTGAGTCAATGTATCCGTGGGTCAATGTAAGTATTGTAGTTCAACTCTTATTTTAAAAAAGAACCATCCCCTGGTGAAAGGCAAGAGGATAATCTGTCCTGGAAGCACTGACCTCCCTTCTTTCTCATCTACCCAGCCTTTAAGGTGAGCACAAACTGCTGGAATTTTGCAAGTTCATTGGCATTGTTTTCCTTTGCTTCATCCTTTAGATACTTTCTTATATGCCCCTAAGTTGTATCCTCGACTTATCCATGGGTCGTATCAATATGCATAATTTTGGCCCCAAACCTGCCCCCGACTTATACATGAGGTCGACTTATAGCCGCTTATATAGGGTAATTCACTTTTAGCCTTGTATTTTTATTAGAATGGTTTGATTGTTTTCAAACGTACTTCTATGAATAAGCTTTTAGCACTACTTTGTTTTAAAATAAAATAAAAATAATAGCTGCACATTTTGTGGTACTTAAACTTTACGTTCTCCCTGCGTAGTTATCAAGGAACGTCAGGGCTTCTTTGGAACCGGGACAGGAGGTAGATCTAAACTGAATTTTCCCTGCATTGGTCTGTCCCTTCACTTGTTTAACATGGAAGAGAAACATGTCAGACATGTCCTTGCATTTGAAGACATGTTTTCAAGTTGAACGGATATTCCTTCACTTTTTGGCGGGAGGTTTGGCCAGGAAAAGGACAGAGTGGAAAAGCTGCAAAAATTGCCTTGAAGGCCTCATAGGGGCCCTGAACTACTTGGTATTTAGGATAGCTTTGTGTTAGGATGACTTGGTGTTGGGGATGTATATGTCCAAAATTATTCTGGTGAAGAATGCAGATGATTTCTTCTCTGAAGGTTTCCTAAAGGCATTGGCTGGATGCTCAGGGGGACGGGCCTTTGGTCAAATCCAGCATGGCTGTTCCTTATTGTTTCATTACCCACCATAGAGTTAAGCCTGTATTAAGAGATTGGCTGCTCATGGACTTAGAAAGCAGCAAGCAAAGTTGCTGATACTTAAGACAATTCCTTAATTGTCCTAAGATTGTAGTGTGGAAAATATTCAGAGTCACTTAAATGCTAGTTCTTCTCTGAATGATTTATTCTTTTGCTCCTTCCAAAAGTGATGGGGATTTTATAGTTTTCAAATTGGGAAAACGTAACTTGTCTGAAGAGGACTGGTAAACACACAAGCTTTAGCCATTCAGAGGGGGAAACGCTACATATATATATAGTACAGTATTTACATTGGCCCATGGATAGGTCGACTCAGTTTTTTGGGGTCAGCTTTTTAACCTAAATTTCTAGACTTGTACAGGAGTATATACAGAACTAGATATCGGCCGTGTTCTTGATACGTCGAGATTTTCTAGTTTGTTGAGAACAACTGCATTTTGAAATACATGAAAGGGCTTTTTAAAAAGATGGTTTCTGAAATGTTGAGAGATTATTTGTCTATCTTAATTTTCATTCCACTGTGAAGCTAAAGGTTGTGTGAGTAGGCTTTCCAGCCAGTCATCTCATATGTCTTCTACATTCGAAAAATCCCATGGCAAGAGTAAGAAGGAGAGATAGGTCAATGTAAATATTGTACACACGCACACACGTACATATACACTTACACCTTTAACTAGTACTCCCATGTCTGGGGAGATTCTAACATTAACAGTGTGAGCTTCACCTCATTGTATCAGTGACCTTGGGTTTGCAGCTACATTAGAGATCAGGAGAGAAGGCAACAAAGTTGCAGGCAGATCGAAGCAGGCATTGGATATTTGTGGGCTGAGAGTAGTCCGTTCCTTAGACTCAGTGGATCTTTTACAGAACCATTGTCAGTGAGCGTGGCCCACAAAACATGCAAGACAGCCCCGCCTGTGGCCTTCTAATCGGCGACTCTTCCCTGTCTTTAGACCTTCACAGGCTTCTGACTTCCAGATTATATTTCAGAAAGTTACTTTACATGGGGCTGCCCTTGAGAGCAGGCAAAACGTTTCAGTGGATTCAAACAAATCAGTACACCAAGGTTGTCCCTGGCTTTGCCAAGCTTGTTTCTGGGCTCAAAGTAAGCTGCTCTTTTGACTTTTTGAAAGCTCTAAAATTGGGCATGATCGCCAGGAGAGGGCACAGAGACCGTCTTTGGCCACATGCAACGCAGGGATTCTCCTGCCCTTCTTCCCATCCCAATTGGGAGGGGAAAGGGCCCCATTTGTATTCTCTGGGGAGCAGATTCAAGTTGTCTGCTGACCATATTAAACCTGGAGCTTCCCCTTCTCTCCACTGAACAAACTGTGACTTTAAACCTTTTGCCTTCCTCTGTATGAGAAACCCAGTAATCATCCACGCCTGTGTTTAGCATCTTCAGAAATATAGCAAGTGGGTCCATGAGATGGGGCCTTTCTAAGCGTGGTCCCTAAGATTGGGAACAGTCACCCAAGAAATGATCATGTCAGGCTCCATCGTTGTACTTTTAGGCAGGTGGGGAAGACAATTTATTGTGAATCCTTGATTTATAATATTTCCATTGACCCTGAAAGAGATGGCAGGTTGGACTGCACTTGCGGATATAAATATGTTTGCAACAAATGCATCAGAATAAAAAACCTTGGCGCATGACGTACCTTTATCAGTTGTCACCCTTCAGTTGTTTTGTGCTGTGACTGCCTTTTACCATATCTTGCTTTTTCAAGAGTATTGTTGGTTTTATGGATATGTGCTCTTTGGTGTCCTCGGATATTACTGTCCGGTACATTTGCATAGTCGTCGTTGTTAGCTCTCTTGAGTTGACTTCAACTCATGGTGATCCTGTGGATGAGACATCTCCAAGCTTCCCTCGACTGCCCTGCTCAGGTCCTGTAGGCTCAGGTCCATGTCTGATCTCGTCTTAATAACTGTTAGCCACTGTGAATATTTCTTACAAGGTGGGATATTAATTCAGAGAGTAAATAACAAAAACAAATACAAGTCAGTGGAAGTAGTACTGCTCCATTGACTTGTCGAATGGAAGAAAAGGGCTGAGGCCTCAAGGAATTCATGAGGGGCAGTTTCATTTGAATTGTGGTCCAAGACCTTTTGGTTTCAGGATCTGGTTAGTGTCGGAGGAATGTGAATCATCAGTAATTCTGTATCTTTATCTGAAGCCATATATCTGAGGAAGTCCAAAACTAATGTTTGTTGCTTCGTTGTTTCCATAGTCAGGTTTGGTACAATATGTGTGTTCCTTATAGAAAAATAATTTATGTAAGAGATGCTTTACAGCCCCGATGCATTTAAAATTTAGAAAAAAGTTGCAAGGAGACAACTACCGTAAGAGGCAGATAATGTCACAATGAACCTGTTAATTTAAGTTGTCATGGAACTCTCTGTGTTGTTGTTGTTTGGGTTGTTAAATGTGTTCAATTTGACTTTGACTTCTGTTCACCCTGCCCTAGGGTTTTCTAGCCAAGGTTTATTCCGAGGATTTGAGCCATGGACTTCCTCTGATGCTGACCGAGAGAGTGTGAGGGAATTTGAACACTGGCTTCCAGAGTCTTAGCCCAACCATTACACCACACTGGTTGTGGTATTAATATAGATTAGTTATGTTGCTGCTATAGTCTTGCTTTGTATCTGTGAAACTTGTTGATGGAAAACCCTGGGGATTAAAACAAAAAAGTGGGCGTCACATTATGGAAGTCAGTCTCTTCTTCTTCTCTAGAACCCTCTTTGGTGTTTGTGGATCTCTCATAATTGTTGCAGAATTCAAAGCTATAACCATGTTGGTCTGTAGGATCAGTACGTAGAGAGATCTTGTAGCACCTTTGAGACTCACTGAAAGAAAGAAGTTGGCAGCAGGAGCTTTCCTAGACTTCAGTCTATTTCCTCAGATGCATTTGGTGGAGTGGAAGCCAGGGACAGACATACAAATGCCATTGGTATGTGAGGACGTCAGTTCACACAAATCCCTTGGGTATGGAAATGAAGTTGCAGGTCCAGTTTTAAAGATGGTCGTTGCAGAATTATATGCAAGCCCTGTAGTTACAGAGTAGTAATTTATCTCCTGCCAGAAGGGGAGCTCATAGGATTTCATATCTTATGCCATTAATGGGATCGAGGTATGTCATTCTTCCTTGCCCTTTTCGTCATTCATTTTTCTGCAAAATGCATATACATTGAAAAGTGGCAGGCAGCTCTATCAAACAGCCAAGAGAGGTGACAAAAAGGCATATGTGGGTAGATGCTTACTTACCGTACCTGGAAGGATGGGATGGGATGAAAGGGGAAGCCATAAGGCTTGGAGGTGGGAGGATTTGTGGCCTTCCAGGTGTTATTGCACTTCTGAGCGTACCTAATTCTGAAGTATGATGAGAGTTGTAGTCCAACAGCGACTGGACGGTGCTGGGTTGGGGAAGGCTGCCCTAAATGTACAAATGGAAACAAGCGACGGCAGCATTTGTGTAATGGTCATGATTTGGACCTCTTCTGGTTCATGAGCTACCAGTGGAAAACCATTGTACTGTGCAATGTAATAGTAGAAGCGTGATTTGACCCAAGAGTTAAAGGTTTTGTCTTTAAGTATATATATATTGTTAACACTTGCATATACACAATGAAACGTGAAGACCAGATGATGATCAATACTTAACCAATGGAGAGTGTAGAATGCCAGCAGTTCCTTTGTTATGTACTGAAGTGATTGCTTTCTAAATGAGGCCATTTCCTCACACTCCAAAAAGCCCAGATGGAGGCAGAGAGTCCCACAGTTATCCCCTGTTTATGTAGGTCAGTGTTTGGGGGAACCTGTGGCGCTCTGGACATTGTCGGACTGCAGTTCCCACAATCCCTGGAGCGGTCGGATATCCAGACTTGGCCTTGATGGGAGATGGAGTCCAACATTTGGAGGGCCCTCAATTCCTGTCTCTAAGATGAAAGGAAATCCTACTTCAAGGAAATTTTCACGATAATGCATACGTGCACCTACCCACCTCCAGTCTGCCTTCGACAGTCAGATTTTTCTACCAGACCTGTTTGCCATCATACCCTGGAAAACTGTCCTTGAATAACGTTGTAACTGTTTAGATTTTTCCAGCGTCTGCCTGTCAGAGCCTAGCTATGGCCCTTCTGAGAGGAGAGGACTTAGTAACTGTGAAAATAATGCAGTGGAAAGCAACAGAGGTCATGGTATATTAGAATGTGTATCTCCAGGCAGTTGATTTTGGCTTCAGGAGAGACCAGATAAGTAAAGATCGGTTCTTGTGTCTTTGGTCCTTGAGCTGCATGCCTTTGGGCTAAATCGCTGTAGCTCGAATTGTTACAGAGCATTTTTGGCCCAGGCAGCAGAAACATTCCAGGCAGAGGCAAGTTGTCATTCCATGAAATTACTATAACCAGGTAACTTCTTCAAGAGAATACTAGTTGCGGGGCACTTGACTAGCAGAGCGGATTGTAAAATGACGGCAGTAGCAAAGGATTGGGTGTATCTCTGTTTTTAATCCAGCGATTATAGTTCTCAGCTTCCGTCGCTGAAAAAAAAATGAGATGGAAATGCTGTGAATGAAATGGTATTAGAGCTAGCCAGCATCTTAATACTGAGGAAGAAGTGTTGCATTAAAGCTGGTGACACCTCCAGAAGAGAGGTGAGATGCTCTGAGGTATGTCAATGCCTTAGCAGATGTATGCTGAAACGTAAGCAGCAGAGTTCCGACCGATTTGACTATTTTGTTTGCATAGGCTTGACATCACCGGCACTTTGTATCCGTCGGTATTTTGGATATTCGAAGGAAGGACTGACTTTGAGCTGCTGCTGCGACACCCCCCCCCCCCCCCCCCCCAGTTACAGCAGTAGTGGGCAAGCTATAGACTATAGTATTGTAATTCCAAAAGCCCTGTGCTAGCCATCAGGCCTGGCAAAGAGGGATCTCTCCCTCCTCTGTCAGCCTTCTGGAAAAGGAGGCAGAAATGAGGGCGGAGCGAAGAAGAGATGTGGGAGAGCAAGGAAGAAGTGATGGCCGCACTCAGATGAAGCTCTGACTTCATCCATTGCTGGCATGTGGCTCTTGACAGAGGAAGGGGTCTCCACTGCCGCATTAGATATTTGTATTACTTTGGGAGCTGTGGTTTTTAAGGATTTTTCTTGTCTATTGGACCACTTTGGTAATTGGACCACTTTGGTATATGGAAGAGCGAGGAAATTCCTGAGGCCTGGGGGCCATATTTTAATTTTTCATTCACTTATGGATTTTGGTGAGGAGGGATCATTAAGTACTAGCACATGGTGCGTGGGGGTGCAGGTATATGTGCCTTCTAATTGCCTGTCGACGTATGGCGTATCCATATTTATTTATTTGAAAGGTGTCTGTCATGTCTTGCCACCGTAAAATTGGCCCCAGAGTTGGCACTCATCAATGAATTGGAGCGGATTTCGTTTTAAAAAAAGAAAAGAAATACTCTCCAAAATGGCATCCCTTAAGAAAAGTAGTTTAAAATGAAGTCCAAGTTGAAAAGCAGTGAAATCCAAGTAAAATCAGTTAGAAGCCTGGATTAATTTAGAATGCATTTTCAGTTTGCACCTCAAAAACACAGTGCAAACATCTGTTGGATATGCTTCACCTTTCAAAACTGGAGCAAGAGATATATAAGCATTGAGTTAAGGCAGACTAGTGGGTAGGTCCTCTTGAGAGGTAAAATTCCACCGGTGGGTCTCTGCGTGAAAGATGATACCTTACTTGAGACTGACACTGAGGATGTGTATCACTTGAACTTTCTTTCAGAAGGTTAGTGTGTCGCAGAGGCAAAATAATGAAGAGTCTTTGGGACTCTTAAAACTGGGGTTCAGTGTGATGTTGAAGGCTTTCAGGGCTGGCATCCATAGTTTTTTGTGGGTTTGGGGGGCTGTGTGCCCGTGTTCTGGAAGAATATATTCCTGACGTTTCGCTTGCATCTGCGGCTGGCATCTTCAGAGATGCCAGCCGCAGATGCAGGCGAAACGTCAAGCATAAAATCTTCCAGAACACGGGCACATAGATCTGAAAAACCTCCAGATGTTGTTGGACTACAGTATCCATCTTTCCTCAACATTGATTTTGCTGGTTAGAACCAATGGGACTTGCAGTCCTGCGACGTGGACTACAGGATAATGCAGTTCCCATCTCTGGAGCCCACCTCTGCCTTAAAAACAGACACATTTATTATATCATATGCTTTTGTGGACTAGGATCCTGTACTATAATCATTTGTTTTAAACTACCCCCCAAATTCTTTGATAAAATATCTTGTGGAACTGGAAAATACTTTTTTTTAAAAAAAAGTGAATAATATCCTAATGTAAATATTTAAATGAATGTATGCCATTTTGGATGACTTTTCACTAAAGGGATGGAAAATGAAGTAAATAAAACTAGCTTCTGCTGAAGGTGAACACTTAGATTTGGAGGTGAATTTTACACCTTCTCATTTGTCTGTTACATATATTAAAATTAAGACAACTATTATTGCGTACTAGTCCTACGAAAGACAGAAAATCTTCCTAGAGCCTTACATCTCACCCTTTCGAATTATTTTTCCTCTGAACGACTCTCCATTATCAGGAGGTTTAGAAAGGATTTTATATTCCTGCTTCAGTACAAGGACTGTGCTCAAAGAATAGTAGTGCAAAGCCAGTAACAAACTTAGACACTAAAACAAATAAAAATAAAATAACCCACTTGTGGTACAAATTGACAAATGAATCAATTCAAAACGGACCCACTCCAGCCAGCCAAAAGGCAAATTTAAATCGATTCCGATCCGCATCTGGTTCACACTTGCGCGGAATCAATTTATTCAAAAAGACACGGGAAAAATCAACGTCAAAAAGACGTGGGTTAGAATCATAGAATTGGAAGAGACCCCAAGGGCCATCCAGTCCAACCCTATTCTGCCATGCAGGAACTCTCCATCAAAGCATCCCTGACAGATGGGCATCCAGCCTCTGCTTAAAGACCTCTAAGGAAAGAGACTCCACCACTGTCGAACAGCCCTTACTGTCAGGAAGTTCCTCCTAATGTTGAGCTGGAATCTCTTTTCTCAGAGCTTGCATTCATTGTTCTGGTCCTAGTCTCTGGAGCACCAGAAAACAAGCTTGCTCCCTCCTCGATATGACATCCTTTCAAATATTTAAACAGGGCTATCGTATCACCTCTTAACCTTCTCTTCTCCGGCTAAACATCCCCAGCTCCCTAATTAAATGGGTTAAATGCGTCTAGCACATGGCTCCCCTCTTCAAATTGCTTCAGCGATTCGGTTCAATTGTGAGCCAGGGTCATTTAAACCGCTTCAAACCGATTTGCGAACCAGTTTAAAACATAGTGGGAATGAGGCCGAAGAGAGTCAACTCTTAGAGGAAGGAGATGTAGTCAAGAGGAAAAGAGCAACTATCATTTAAAGATCATTAATATAGGTGAAATTATTACTGGGGTGAAATGAGTAATGTTTTCAACCTTTACTGCCCTCATTGTGGCAACAGTCAAGAAGTAGCTGCCTGGCTTCCAATCCATGGGAGAAAGGTGGGGTGTAAGTCAAATGAAGTCTGGCGTGGGACAGGGAAGAGGATTCACTGGTGCTGTGGGGTGGAAAATTGAAGAAATTATCCCATTGCTTAACCCCAACCCCCACAAAAAAAAAGCCCTGGTAGTAGCTGTGGGAACAACAAAATTCTCGGTGTCGTCGCGGGAAATTTGGTATTAACTGGAGAGTTCCAAGAACATCAGCACTCTGCAAAATGAAATGAGGCGCTTGCCAAAGGTGGATGAGGTTTTTTATGTTTGAAGGCTGAAAATTTGGACAGCAGATCTTGCCAGAACAATGTGAAATCTCACTTTTCTGGAGTTGTGCAAAGGCTTAGATCGTGAGCTTTCTTTTGTTCTCATGGCCGGCTTAATTCATGAAACTAAAAGACGGCGGGAGGCCCTATTGAGGGGGAGCGTAGATATGAATTCTGGTTCTGTTGTTTTAAGATGTATAAAATGTGATAAATTTATGCAAATAAAGGACACCAGCATCTAGTGTAAAAAGGAGGAAGGAAGGAGACGGGGAGAAAGAAATGTGGCAGCACCTTTAAGACGAATTGTTTTATTTTAACATGAGCTTGAATAAATCCACTCCTTTGGATGCTGCACTACATCTGAAGAAGTGGGTTTATATCCACGACAGCTCATGCTAAAATAAAACAATTCGTCTTCAAGGCGCTGCCACATTTCTTTTTTCTTTCTTCCTCCAACCTTTTTATGCAGCAGGAGACTTAACACAGCTCCTTGGGAAACATCTTCTCGTGGTTTTAAATGGTGTGTGACCAATCCATCATCACAGAACTATACGTGTGCACACATGTGCATAAATACACAAGGCTGCTTCATTTACTAAATAAAGACAGCAAACAAATATGTTAAACACTGTTCAAATATTTGAAGGGGTGTCATATTGAGGATGGAACAACCTTGCTTTCTGCTGCTGCAGAGAATAGGACCCGGAGCAATGGATGCAAACTGGAGGAAAAGAGATTCCACCTCGACATTAGGAGGAACCTCTTGACCCTAACAGTTGTTCAACAGTGGAAGACGCTCCCTTGGAGAGTGGTGGGGTCTCTTTCTTTGGAGGTCTAAACAGAGGCTGGTTGGCCATCTGTCAGGGGTGCTTTGATGGAGAGTTCCTGCATGGCAGAATGGGTGTTAGACTGGATGGCCCTTGGGGTCTTTTCCCACTCTGTGATTCCATGATTCTGTGACTACAGACACAGAAACACACAACAGGATTGGGCAAAAAGGGGCCCTCTTGTGGTCCCTCGGTGTGCCTCCTGTCACACCAACCAGCGGAAGCAAGCAGTCGGATATTGTCACTGTGGGTTTTGAAGAGAATCCTACATACAGGCCTAAAACAACTTAGAAGTAACACAATTGCCATTGTGTTTTCTAGATGGTGCAAAGGGATTTTTTAAAGTTAAAGTACAAAATTGGAATGTTGGGGTTGAGGCCTTGGGAAATCTGTAAATGTCCTAGGAAAAGTGTGTGATGCCCCAGGACTTCTGGAAGTGGCCCATCCCTGATTTACAGCAAATAAAAATGCATTATTAAACAGTTATATGCAAATGTATTATGACATGCCTATCCCTAGACCCAATAGGCGGACAGAAATATGTGAATATACAATGGTTGACAGCAAGTAGAATTCTGTGAATACTTCAGCCACTTACCAACAAGCAGAAGAATGCAAAAACACACGCAGATGACTGGAGTCCTGGCAACGATCTGTTTCGTGGAGAATTTTTTCTTTTAAAATGTATTTTATTATAAATTTTAAGAACATAATGAAAGTCGCAGGAATGAAAAAGAAAGTAAATATAGAACAGAAAGAAAAAGTGACAAGGAGAGGGGAAGGAAAAAAGATGACTTGTGATCTTCCTTATGATGGTTATAAATGCATACAGTTATCCATAGCTTTTCTATTTACAAGTATAACAACTCACTTCTTCCAATAGCCTGTTCTCATGAAGGACCAGACCCACATATCCTTTCCCCGCTTTGTTCACAGGTAATGATGGAAATTTTTTCTCTCAAGTGCATTGCTTCAAGAATTGAATCATCTTGGCTTCAGACAAGAACAGAGTTGGTTCTTATGGCCCTGCTATGTCACATTGTTTTATTTCCTGGCCCATGGTTAGTTGGAAAGTGTCTGCAGTCTGGTGGCTGTAATCTCTAATTATAGACAGGTGGCTGTCAGTGTGCCTGACATAGATAATATGCGCTATGCCTTTGGTAATGTACCCGTCATCCAAGCACATGGAGAAAAAAAATTGCATTAAGTGGCTTCTGGAGTATTTTTCTGCCCCCATGAGAATTCTTAGTGTATTTCAAGGTATACAAATGGCCCATGTCCATGGGAGTGTTTGTTCTCTGCAGAATTTAGGTTATTTCACACTTCCCAAACACCCAAAGCCATAAAAGACATGTTCACGGGAAGCAGAACATTTAGTCTAAGGAGCTGACAAAGACCTCCTTATCTGTGTGAAAAATATGTAACCGGTATGATTTGCGTCCTAAAAATATTACTGTTGACTTTTCCATGGGGGAGGGGGGGAACCCCATTGTTTCTGAAAAATCCAGAAAAATATAAAGCCTGTAGGAAACAGCTGTTTTCATCTCTGCACGAAAAGGTAGCATTAATGGGCTTATGGTCTTTTCGACCCCATTTTTAAAATTGTATCTTTAACGGGAAATATCCTCCACAGAAGAGGCCATTCTTTGTGCCAGCCACTTGACGGACAACCAGGGCATGTCGCTTGGACGGCGCAGTGGCCCTTGCAAACAAATTTTGTGCACACAGTGTGCCATCTCCTGGTTTTCTTGCCTGCCGCTCTGGCGCAGCAGTAACGGGTGGCAGGAGGCATAGTCTATTGAAAAGTGCCAGGTTATGTGAAGTCTTTGGTAAGCAGACCTGCCAGCTCGAAGCTGGTGGAAAAAAATGTTTCTTACCGCATTTCGTCCCACGTGGAAATATGGTTCCACTATGCAGGCACCACACTGTAACTAAGCAGGCTTCCCATCATGCCTGCCCAGGTAAATGCCTCCCTCCAGAGGGTAGGGTGGTTTAGCTTTTCGCCACCACTGTACATTGATGCCATATTTTCCTGGCTTTCTTTGCCTATATTGTCAGAATGGGCATTTACCTCTGACTTCGGCTCTTGCTCAACATTAGACTACTCTGCTGTCACACTGAAAGGTGCTCAGCAAAATACACCATGCATCTCAACAATGCCTAGTTTCTCCTGTTCCCTTGCCGCTGTACCTCATTTAGCTTGGCAAGGTTTTTTTCCAGAGGGCTTTTGCCTTTGCCTTCCTTTAGGTCTGAGAGAGTGTGAGTTGCCTATGGTCATGCATCAGGTGGGATTTGAACCCTGGTCTCTAGGATCGTAGTCCCAACACCCAAACCACTCCTTCATACTGGCTCTCTGAATACATGTTGCACCGCTCTTGTTTCACTAGTTGTTTTCAGTGCAGAGTAGTTCAACGGTTTCTAGTCCTGCTCCTGTTTGGATCTTTCTTTGGCCCTGGGTGTATGATGTCTCTGGATTGCTCTGTGGTGCACTGTCGGTGAATGTCAGTGCCATGTCCCTCCAATCCCTGTCCCTTGCTATATCAGTATCCGCACTTAGTCCTTCCTGGTGAGGACCAAGCGAGTGTGCACTTGCTGTGTTACTACCTCTGGGTCGGAGTGAGGAAAGGGTGTGCCAGGTCATTTCAGAGCAGAAGTGAGAAATTGTTTCAGCCTTCTTTGCAGTTGCCCACCTCTCATCTAGGTCTTCTGTCCCTTGGATGACCACAGTGGTGGGGCCGATTTCTTCCACAGACAACCAGAGGTATTTCCAGAGGTATTCTTCAAGTGTGCTTGCAACCACAGAAGGGCAAGGAACCTTTGGGACCCTCTGAACTAGGTTACGCCCAGTTGATTTTTTAAGAAAAGTAACTGAAACTAGAAGTGGTCTCCGGTCCACTTTGGGCTGGAAAAGAAGAGCTGTGGTTTATTTAGAATTTAGCTTTGTTTTTCTTGTATGACACTCTGGCTCAAATTGCACGGCCTGTTTTAGGTGGATTGAAGGATCCAGCCTGATTATCTGCATTGGCGAAATTGAAAAGAGGAGAGAGGACATGGTCCACTGAAATACTGTTATATTGCATTTATTATATTTTGAAGGAAAAATAATAATGTGCAAGTTAACCCTTCTGGTGCAATTCTCCCTCTCTTCTCAACTTCCTCTGTTGTTCCTCTGTGTCTATTTTTAGTTTGGAAGTCCTTGGAGTAGGGGCCTTTTAAACCTGATCTTTGTGAAATGTCGTCTGCACATGTAGCTATGCGCTATATAAATTGTGCACTGAGTTGCACATGGGTGGGCAACCTCTGAGGGTTTGGAGACTGTTTGGTCCTTCCAAATTGTGGTAGGCTGCATCCCCGGGCCTTCCACGCCTTATTTCTATACTTTTTTTCCCCCTAAAACAGAGCCGGCATGGGTTTGAGTGTTGGACTGTGACCCTGGAAACTAGGTTTTGAATCCCCGCTCAGCCACTGGGTGACTTGAAGGCACACAACACCGCATCTGACAAAACAGATCTGGGAGTTATGTTCAAATGCAAAATTGTATGCTTCTGAGGCATGATTTGCCATTTTGTGGTGGGTGAAGTTGAGGAGAGATTGACAGGGGACTTGGGCAACCACCAAGCCGCCTGTTGGTTGCACTGTGTTCACCCTAGATACAAATAAATCATTTAAAACTCCGGCAGATCTTCTTTCATCTGCTTCCCCATAATTTTGTCCATCTGAGGCTCTGATTTTGTTTCACTGCCATGAAGCCAGGTTTGTCAGAGCTTTGCTGGAGGTAGCACCTTCCCCAATGTGATAAGATTCATAGAATCATAGAATCGTAGAACTGCAAGAGACCCCAAGGACCATCCAGTCCAACCCCCTGCCATGCAGGAATTCTCAATCAAAGCTTCCCCGACAGATGGCCATCCAGCCTCTGCTTAAAGACCTCCAAAGAAGGAGATTCCACCACTCTCCAAAGGAGTGTGTTCCACTGTCGAAAAGATTGATCCCCTCTCTCTTTGCCTGTCATTGAGCAGCACCAATAGTTGGCACAGTGACTAAGTAAATTATGTATGAGTCAGTTATTTTTCTTGTTCCGTTGTCTCTGTGGCTTTGTTTCCATGCTTTTTAACTTCTCTTATCAGTTGGTTAACTTCTGTATTGTAACACCATTTTCAGTGTCTTCAGTAATCTCCCCCCGGCAATGAGCAATTCATACAGGGCATCAGTTGGTACATTCGGTACCATTAAGCTTGAATTTGTATCCTGTTCTGTCTCCTAGCTAGGGAAAGTGTGGTATATGTAAGTTTTTTTAAAATAAAGATAACATTGAATATTGTGATAAGGCCAATGTAACATTTTAGTTGGATGTTGAAATTAGGGCTGTTTTCAGAAGCAATGAAACTAGTGTTTCTCAGTTGTGCTAACTTGCTGTTGTCTTGGACAGTACTGAGGAAGCAGTCTTTGGATGTTGGTATTTACCTATAACTTAATGCCTTATGCTCCTGGTTCACAGCATTCTTTTCCTCTTCCTGTTGTTTTTTCAGGCAAGCCAATATTTTCAGTTGACATTCATCCAGATGGGACCAAGTTTGCCACTGGAGGGCAAGGTATGTTTGCAGTTATATCTGTATCTAGATTGAGCATGGTTTTCTAGAAATAAAAACAGCAGAGCATATTTTCAAATGAAGAATGAAAGAAGGCATTGTCTTTTCTCCATGTAATTGCTTCAGTGGCCCAGTTCTTGATACCCATTTCTTTGGGCAAAGGGTGGGAAATAATTTGTATTAAAATGGATTTACTTGCCATTTGCAGTCAAATAATGTTAACGTGTAGTGTCTTGTTTAACGATACTGAATTTTGAAAGATTCTCACTTGGTTTAAAATGGTATATAGGGTACTATAAACAAAGCTTTTGCTGAACTACAAGGTGATTCAAAAAGAACGGTGCAAAACCAAATGAGAATGGCTTTACTTTGGCACCATTCTTTTTGAATCATCTGGTACTTCTGAATTCCTCATCTTCAGCTAATGCAAAAAAAGAATATCTCTTCCTTTGGTTAGTGTGCTGTCAACTTCATTTGCTGCTATTTGATAACAGTCTAGGATTAGTTCAGATCCTAAGCCGAGATGATGTCTTTCACATGCTCAGAAGTGGCCCAGAGCTGCACAAATGGTGCCTGTGCCCACTTGGTGCCTCCCTCCTTCACATATTTGTGTTCCATCCCCACTCAGGAAAAGGTGAATCACAGGTATTGGATGAATGATTGTTACCTTCTTCAGTACAAACTGAAGAGGATGACAGTGTGTAATGGACCAGACTTGACACCTTTTCAGGCAATTTGACCTCCTCCAGTAGGAATCCTGTTTTGTCTCTTTCTGTGCAGTGTGGTGCATGTTGACTCTCTTCAGAGACTCTGGGGCTGGAAAAAGAGCTGCAGAATGTTATGAAATTTACACGCTTTAAAATTTATGCCAAACATATGTGTGTGCATGCCTTCAAGTTGACTTATGACAGCCTCGTGAATTTCACTGGGTTTTCTCAGTCAAGAAATCCCCAGAGGTGGTTTTGGAAGTGCCTTCCTGTGAAATACAGCCTACAGGACCTGGGTTTCGTTGGTGGTGTCCCATCTAAGTACTAATCTGAGCTGACCCGGCTTAACTTCCAAGATCAAATGGGATCCGGTGCCTTCAGGACATTTAGGCTGTCGAGACCACCAGATTATGGGAGATATTTTAACTCTTCTTCTGATTCTTCTGATTTAGAAACAATCACAACAATACTTAGGACTCAAACAGACAGGCCAAAATAAAACTGCTTCGGGTCACTTTGGAGGTATGCTGCTTAAATGACACACTCATCTTAAGGGGTCATAAGCTGCACCAAAGCTGCGCTCCAGTCCTTAGTGGCACAGCTTTGGCACAGCTTCCGGCCTCTTAGGACTTAAATGCATGCAGCATTTAAATAGCATATCTCCAAAGTGACCCGAAGCAGCTTTATTTCGGCCTCTCTGTTCAGGCCCTTAGTGATTTTAAAAAAGGACTCTAGCTACAAAAAGAGAGCTGCAAAACGAAGCACCTGCAGAACTATAACAATTGTGCCTTATATAGGTTTTTTCCTAAGCACAGACTTTTTGCAGTCATAATGAAGGGCATTTTGTACATTTATGATAAATGTGGCATTGCTTGGCATAATTTTATAAGATGTGATTCATAACATCCTGTAGTTTCCTTTCTTTTCCTTACTTTATCTGCATTGGCAGAGCCATGCTGTTTCTTAATAAAAGTGTTTTGACTTGCAAACATGTTTGCTCCTGATTCTGAGCAGTGGCTTTGTAGGACACCACTAAATGTTTCTTGGTTCCTTTAAACCAGGCAGGAAAACCTTTGGCCTTGCCAGCTGTTTGGGAACTTTAGCTCTCAAAAGCCCCAGCCTACCAGGCCAGGGGTAGGGGGTTGCGAGAGTTGTACTTCAAAACGTCCAGAGGGTCAAAGGCTCCTCACCCTAGCTTAAGCTCTCTGGTTTTTAAGTAAACATTTTGTTTCTTCATATGTATTTTATACATGTAATTATATTAGGAATCTGTCCCACAGCAAAACTGTCCTTAGCTCTTTTGACTTCCAGCAAATCTTGTTCATAGGCAGTTTCAGACTGGATTGCACTCACCGTTTATACATAGATGAATTTGTGTCTTTATATTTGCTAAGCCAGAAGTGAATTTGCAATGCAGGTATACCTCAGTTAACAAAATGGATGAATTCCTGGGCATTACTTCTTCAACAGAAACTTTGGTACCAGAGGCAGAAATGACATGGAAAGATTAGAGATAGGTTCCTATGCCACAAAAAAGAAGAGCAGTTCCACATGTTTCAGCCAACTTTTAAACAAAAACTAACAGTATGAACCTGCGAAATGATACAGCCAGGTAAGCTTTGCCTAATTAAGCAAAAACATTTTTGAATCTTCTAGAGACTGTTTGAAGCCTGCTCCCTGTTTTATTTACTTTGCCTGTTCCAGGCAGGGACACACAGCTAAAGCAGGGTCACCTAGAGTAGAATCCCACTCTTTTCCAGCTTCAAAGTTATGGTATTGTTTGCTGCAGACTATGTTGCTGCGACCCAATACTGAAAGGCTGTGTTTCCCAGCCCTCCTTCACTTTCTTTCCCATTTCAATGCTGCTACAAAACTTCCAACTAGACAGAGATGAGGAGGAAAAGGGAAGGCTGAGGGGGCTTCAAAAGATTTGGTAAAAAGCAGCTTCGCTATCGGAGGCTTTGTTAACTGAGGTATGCCTGTAAGGTGACATACAATAAAATCATTTTGGAGCAGTATGAAAGAATAAGAATAACAGAAAAGGCTAACAGCACGTGAAACCATCTAACACTTAAAACAAGACAATTTAAAACCACTTTAAATAATTTAATAATAATAATAATTTGAATAAAGTATTATCTCTGTTTGGAATAATAGTTTCTTTTATTTTGATATCAGCAAATTAATCCAATGAATGTTAGCCCTGGCGGCCCAGTCATTAAATGCCTGTACTGCAGCCACTTACTCACAAACCGCAAGGTTGTGCGTTCAGTACCAGCCAGGGGCTCCAAGGTTGACTCAGTCTGGCATCCTTTGGAGGTTGCTAAAATGAGTACCCAGCTTGTTGGGTTAAATATTTTAAGCTGCTTAGGGAGTGCTTAAGTGCACTGATAAGCAGCATAGAAATGTATGTGCTATTGCTATTGCGTTTGACTATCATCCAAGATTTAGCATTGTCTATGAAGTACCCCATGGTAAATTGGTTTCCTTGTGCTTTCAGGAGAAGATTCTGGGAAGGTTGTTATATGGAACATGGCTCCTGTCCTCAAAGAGGAAGATGAAAAGAATGAGAATGTGCCCAAGATGCTCTGTCAGATGGACAATCATTTAGGTACTGTGCAATGAGTCTTTCCATTTTGGGGCTGGCTTGTTAATGCAGTGTAAGCACAGAAGGGTGGGCCTTGACTATGTGACAGAGGCATTTCAGGATGTAAGAGTTGGTTCAAATTTTATTCCAAACCATAGTTTTATGTTGAACTCAGAATGTGTACGTGTGTTTTGGCCTTCCCAGAAACCACTGGAACCACATCCTCTTGCCAGTGCTGTTTCTACCATCTTAGCCCAGAAATTTGGTTGGAAATCATGGCACTTGGGATGCATGTGCCATATTCCCCAGTAGACTTGTGCTTCTGGAAGTCTGCTGGGGGGAAAAGGTGTTTGCTTCCTATGCTCCATGTTTCTCAGCAGAATCACCAGGTTTTAGTGGCAGCAGTGAAGCAAGTTGTTCAAAAAATGGCTATCATGGGTGAGGGGAGGCAGGCCAGCCACATGATGTTCATTCTGATGATAAATCAATGGGCCCTCTCCTGATATATTTTTCCTTCCCACTTCCTCCTACTTGTTCTGCTTTTCACAAATCCTTTTCTGATGTCCAAAGATATGATGTTATAATGCCAGATAGTAGTCATTCTCCTTGGAAAATCTCTTAATTAGCTCAGTAAAACTTTGCATTTCAAAATACTCTTTGGTCCCTTCACTTTGGAGCTAATTATTCCCTTTTTAATTCTAGCATGTGTTAACTGTGTACGATGGTCAAACAATGGCATATATCTGGCTTCTGGGGGAGACGACAAGCTGATCATGGTTTGGAAGAGAGCAGCGTAAGTGTGTGCCCCTCTCTCCATTAGAACTTCCCCTGTACCCTGAATTGCTTTTGAATTCTTCCCTGTTTCTTTTCTGTAGAGCTGTGCTGAGTGAATATTTATTTATTCATTTATATCCTGCCTTTTTTCCTACCCTGGGACCCAAGGTGACTTACAATAAACAGAATGAAACAGATACAATTAAAAGCTGTCATCAATAAAAATATAATCAAACCATCAATAAAATGAAAAACAATTTTAAAACGTATCCCCTAAAAAGCAAGGAGTAAGAGCAGTTGTTGTATGCCTTCAGGTCATTTCTGACTTCCTCATAAAGTCAATTCCAAAAGGCTTGTGGAAACAACAGTATATATATTTTTAAAAAGCATTGGAATATTAAAAAGTTATGGATAAGTTTGAAGGACATGTATGGATAAGTTTATTGTGGGTTCTCTCCCTGAATTTTCTGGTAGGAGGTGGCTGTTTTCTGTTGAAGCCAATTTCAGGTGTTCTATTCTTCTGCGTTCTACAGGTACATTGGACCTAGCACCGTATTTGGTTCCAGTAGTAAACTTGCTAACGTAGAACAGTGGCGATGTGTCTCAATTCTTAGAAGTCATTCAGGGGGTAAGTGTATTTGAAACCATGGAAGTTTAGAATGGATTCTTTGCTCTTTGAAAATAGGATTCATCAAATCAAAGTTCATGCCCTGTTACCTGGCCCATTAGACAAGCTGTGTTTGGAATGGTCCGCATTGTTTCTCATTGCACTCTTCAACCCAGTTGTTCAGATACTCAGAACAAAATAGATAAATGGCAGCAGCCATCAAGAATTAAAGCTGACCTCCGTCTCAGTATTTACATCTACTCTATATTTTCATCACTTTGCCCATTTCAGTTATGGTTAGGTATACTGCATATTGTTCTTGAAATGCAAAAGGACTGTTGAGCTGGTGCTGGTTTTGGTTCTTACTCAGACATATGTCATATTGGGGGTGTCTTTTTTAAAAAATTCCCCACAGATGTCATGGATGTGGCATGGTCTCCGCATGATGCTTGGCTGGCCTCTTGCAGCGTGGATAACACTGTTGTCATCTGGAATGCCGTCAAATTCCCAGGTATGATGTGCACATAGACAGCATTCTGAATGTGAAGAGGAAGTTGCATTGTTTTACCAAGGGCTCCTGCTTGACACAACAGACCTCTAAAATATCCCCTGCCGTGCAGCTTAGTGCAGTGATGATTTGTGGTGATGTCCCAGAAGAAGCATAGTACCTTTATCAGTTTGCCAGTGTCTTGCTTTTTTGTTACAATCATATCCTGCCTTTCTCTGAATGACTCAGCAAGGCATACATGGTCCCTCCTCTTCTCATTTTTATCAATAAAACAACAACCATGTGAGGGAGGTGAGGCTAAGAGGGAATGACTGGCCCTGTAGAGACATGAACCTGGATCTCCCAAGTCCAGAAACACTCTTAATCACTACACTGGCTATCTTATCTTCCATGGCCTTGGAATTATGTATCATAACAACCTTTCCTAACCTATGGCCCTTGCAGATATGTTAGATTCTATCTTCCCATAGCCCCAGCCAGCGTAGCTGCTAAACTAATGGGAGGTGCACAGGTTCCCCATTACTGACTCAATGCCACACTATAGACCTTTTAAAATCTCCCCCAGCTTTTTGTCATTTTTTTAAAGAAACACTTAAAGTTCATAATGTTTCTTTTTAAAAATCTCATTGTTGCATGCAGAAATTCTTGCCACTTTGAAGGGTCACTCTGGCTTGGTGAAGGGGCTCACCTGGGATCCTGTTGGGAAATACATTGCATCACAAGCAGATGACAGGAGCTTGAAGGTGTGGCGGACCATGGACTGGCAGCTAGAAACTAGCATTACCAAACCATTTGATGAGGTATGTGTTGTGTTTGCGATCTTAGGAAGCTGCTGAAGGATTGTTTTAATATGTCATCCTGTGATGGGACACCATTGAGATACTCAAACATATTCAAATGTTAACCCTTTGACCTGAAAACTGGCAAAATATTTGGAGAGCCTCCCTGCTCTAGGAAAGGGCAGCCTTATCATAGGGCCTGAACAGACAGGCCAAAATAAAGCTGCTTCAAGTCACTTTGGAGGTATGCTGTTTAAACGACACACACAACTTAAGAGTCCAGAAGATGCACCAAAGCTGCGCTCCAATCCTTAGGACTGGAGCATGGCTTTGGTGTGGCTTCCAGCCTCTTAGGATGCATGCACACTTCCAAAGTGACCCGAAGCAGCATTACCTTGGCCTGTCTGTTTGGGCCCTTAGTTTCCTTGAGAAAGAAATTGTATTGGTCTGTCTTATTTATAACCTACCTTTATGTAATCATATTTCTGTGAAAGTGGTAAGTGTGGTCTGTAGTTTAAACTAATGGCTGAGAGAAAGAAATATAGTTTGAATATCCATTTTCCAAAATGCATGGGACCAGAGGCTCATCTTTGTCATGCCAGCTTAAGATTTGGGTTTGGTGTTGATTTGAGCTATGGTAACTGAGTATTCTTTTGTTTATTCAGTCTACTTGGCTGCATCCTCACTGCAGAAATAATCCATCTTGACACCACTTTAACAGCCATGACTCAATACTATGGAACTCTTGGAACTGTAGTTTTGTGAGACAGACAGCTTTATCTATCTCTGTCAAAGAGCTCTGGTATCAAAACGAACTACAATTCAAAGTTTGTTTCATTTTAAACCTGAGAGTAAATGTAGCTTTAACATTTCAGTAGAATTTTCTAGTTCCAAATCGTAATTTCTATTTCCATATGAAGACCTTGACCCAAAGTTCAGTCAAAGAAATGATACTTTGGTGCTGGAAGGAAAAGAGGCTACCTTGAAATGCAGAGATGGGTTAACTGCTTGCACTCCTTTTGTCCTTTTTTTAAATGGCACAATGTATTGATGTGTCAGAGGTGATACACATAAAAACATTTGGCTAACTGTTCTTCAGAACTATGTCCAGCCTATTTGCCTTCGATTTTTTAAATCATCATTATCATTAATATTCCTCTAAGGAGCTCAAGGCAATTGACATTATCCCACCCCCCACCCCCCGCCACTAGTATCCTCACAACAACCCTAGGAGGTTGTTTAAGCAGAGAGCTAGTGACTAGTCCAAGATCCTAGTCCTAGTGAGGTAAATGACTGAGCTGAGCTTGTTTGAGTTTCTGCAAAGTCTCAGTCCCGATCCAACACTGCAGCTGCTCTTCATGTTGTTATAAAGCTTCAACTTAACCCATATCCCTGTTCCCTATTTCACCTTTCCCCTTTTAATTTTTGAGTGTTATTTTGTATTGTTATCATTTGTACATCCTTGTTTAGGAACTCCAAAAAGCGTTTGTGGCTTTATTTTATTTTCAGTGTGGAGGAACAACACATGTGTTACGTCTCAGCTGGTCACCGGATGGACACTATCTAGTCTCTGCTCATGCCATGAATAATTCTGGCCCCACAGCACAGATCATTGAGAGGGATGGGTGGAAAACCAACATGGATTTTGTAGGTCATCGCAAAGCAGTGACAGTAGTGGTAAGTCACTCTCCATCCTGAAAGCTTGAAGATAACAGGGAGACTTGGGATTACTTCAGGTGATCATTAATGTCTTGAAATAAGTCCTGCATGTGTTATTAGAATTGCTCACGGAAAGGTGGAGCTGATCAGGTTAACTGTCCTATCAAAAGTTCGGGGTTTTAACCTACACAGATATAGTGGATCCTCTTCTGCAGACAAAGTGGCCTGCAGAGGAGGAAGAAAGTTGACTCCTAGCACTTAAGAGGGCTTAGTTTGTATTCTGTTTGAATTAATCTACAAGTATACAAAATAAGCATCTTAAGGTTATGCTGTTATTCTTTACATAAGGTTTACTACAGGCGGACCTCAGTTAACAAAGCCTTTCACAGCAACACTTCTCCTCATTTGTCTTTCATGGAAGATTTTTTTTAGCAGCATCAGCTTTGGGAGGGCTTTGAAAGAGGGCTGGAGGAACATAGCCCTTTGTCAGATTGCAGCAGCATGCCTGAAGCAAACAATGAAATAAACAAAGCTTGAGCTGGGAAAGATTGAGTTTCTGTAGCTGTGTGTGCCTTTGTACAACAGGCAAGGTAAACAGGAGCTGCCTCCAGAAACCTTTACTGAGCATGTGTGAACAGCAAAACAGAGAAAAGGGGAGAGCAGGTATACCTGTTTCACCAGGTACATCCAGCATGTTAAGAAGACATAGGTCTACAAGTATGGCCACCAAAATGAAAATCATAAGAAAAATGGAGGCTGGTAAAAGAAAAAGTAATCTCTGGATGCATTTTGAAAGAAGTCTTGAAG
Organism: Urosaurus nigricauda; assembly: GCA_034509955.1. Lineage (NCBI taxonomy): Eukaryota > Metazoa > Chordata > Lepidosauria > Squamata > Phrynosomatidae > Urosaurus > Urosaurus nigricauda. Next base: position 17,895,489 of record JAOEGL010000014.1, on the reverse strand, counting down.
TGGCTTCTGAAAGGGTTGAAATGCCTTTGTTTACTCGTGCAAGGCTTCCTTGACCTGGTTGTTTCATTTCGCATGTGCCTAATGTTTGTTTTGACAGGTTAGCTGGAAAATGTTAAACTGCTGTTTTGTTTGTTTGTTTGTTTGTGGTGCAGGAACTTACCTGTATTCTTTCCAAGTTATTTCTGCCTCTGGTACCAAGTCTTGGGAGAAGGATGGGATATAAATAAACATAAGAAGAAGAAGAAGAAGAAGGAGGAGGAGGAGGAGGAGGAGGAGGAGGAGGAGGAGGAGAAGAAGAAGAAGAAGAAGAAGAAGAAGAAGAAGAAGAAGAAGAAGAAGAAGAAGAAGAAGAAAAAGAAGAAAAAGAAGAAGAAATAGTAGTTTCTGTTAAGGAAGTTTTAAGGGGATCCTTTAGAAATTCAGTCCAATGCCAAGGCACTCCTCTGCTTCATTCATTGAGACCTGTACAGGTATGCCCCAGTTGAAGTAGATGTCTTCCTGGGCATTACTTCTTGAACCAAAAACTTGGTACCAGAGGCAGAAATAACACAGGAAAAATAGGGAATAGGTTCCTATACCTCAAAAAGGAAGTTCAGTAAGTTTCAGCAAACTTTTTATCCCAAACTAACAATATTGCACATGTGAAATGAAACAACCAGCTCGAATAAGGCTTGCAAGAGGCCAGCTGAAAGCTGCTTCCAAAATGCAATTGTTCTTTTCATTAGTCTCCACCTTTCGTATGATTTACATTTTGGTAGCCAGAGTCATGAATCTGTGCTCTTTTTTTCCTCTTTAACATACTGGGTGGGAGCTCTTAAGCCAGGCTTATCTGTTCTATCCCTTTTGCATTTCATACATGATCAGGAAGGGCTTCTGGAGGTCCCTGCTGTTTACTTGGCCTGTTGTAGGCAGGCACACAAAGCTACAGTAGGATTGGCTGGTTTTACTTGATACATATTGCTGCAACCTGACTCTGAAAATCGATTGCTCCAACCCTCCTTCACCATGTTCCCAATGCTACTGCTGCTAAAAAACTTCCAGGTAGACAGCAGGCGAGGAAAGGGGGGAAAGAACTGGGGAGGCATAAAAAGACTTTGTAAAAAGAAGCTTCTTGTCAGAGGCTTTGGGTCAGTACAGACCGCCCCAAAAGGGCAGACTGGAGTCGCCCGTTTTAACTGTGGAGGGAAGCCGCAGCCGCCAAACCGTGCGGCGTCCCTCCGTGGTAAAAAGAACCCAGTTCTTCCGGGTTCTTTTTGTGGCACATTGTGTACGTCACGAGTGCACCATTGGGGCACTCGTGACATACGCAACACACAGTGACATGCAGACAGCGCCTGTGTGGATGGGCCGCTGACGCCTGTACGGACGAGAGTTCCAGACTGTGCGGTTGCTGCGCACTCTAGAACCCTAGTTTCGGCGCCGGCACACAGGTTTTGGCCAGCGTGTCTTGGGCCTTTGTTAACTGAGCAGAACTGAGCTTGCTGTAAACAAACGCAAACAATCCGAGGGCCAAAAAGGTCCCCCAGATCAATTGAAATGTATACTACAGAGTAGGGAAGAAAAGGCCGCTAAACCATGATGCAGAGAAACTGACATGACATACTCTGTCCCCATTGACAGAATGGACATTACAGTTTTGTTCTTTGGAGACACGCAGGAATACACTGGGATAGGAAATATCCACAATCTGAGCATTTAATTTTATGTTAATTTTATTCCACTTGCATTTTATGGTCTGAGTGAAACACTTGTTACTTGCACGCACAAACATTCCTCTGGTTGTGGGGTGTTTTATATCCTGCATTATATTGGAATTCTTCTTTGTGGCCATTCAAATCACACAAATGGGTTATTCTGCACCTGGGCAGAGCCGTTCAGAACCCTCTTAGAGATCTTAGAGGCGTTTTGGCATTGGTAGCCCTGCCCACTCCCCAACTGCCTTATATTGGCCAGTTTCCTGCCTAAACCCTCAGTTCTTTTTATCCACTGCAGCAGCAGCATCTAGGAACTCTCCAGGGATTCATTTTCCTGTCAGATTTTAAAAATTCTCTTTGACAGGATCAGTCTGCGTTTTGGTGGTAAATTTTTAACACCATTGTTCATTATTTAAAAGACGCACTGTGATTTTTTTTTTTAGCGAACCAAGTATTTAAATGTAAATTTAAATTCTGAGGTAAAATTGTTTAACAGCGGCTTGCCTCGCCTTCGCACTTGGCAAGGCCCTTTATTTTTCTGTGGAAATTGTTTTAATGAAACGGTTGCTCGCCTCATGGTGTGCAAAGGCCGCCCCTTCGCAAAGTCTCTTTTTACTCCTGAGGCAAATTTAAAAAAAAATGGTGCCCACCTCACTGGCACACTTGGCAAAGTCCCTTTGTATTCCTGAGGAATTTTTTTTTTAATGGTGTCTGCCTCACTGGCATGTTTTGCATCTCCTATTTCTGAGGAAAACATATAAAATGGCCGCTCGCCTTGCTGCCTCGCTTGGCTAATGCCATTCTTTTTGCTGAGGAGAATATGTTCATGGCCGCCCGCCTTGCTTTCGTGCCTGGCTACTTTCGTACTTCTGAGGAGGGGTTATTGTATGGCTTGGGCCTCGTTCCCAGCCCTACAGTGATCTTCGCCGGTCCCTGACTCTCCAGGGTCAAACTGATTGGTTTGCTGTGCAACTTTGGTCCTCTCCGGTCCCTGACTTTCTGGGGTCAGTCATACCAATTGGCTGTCTGCCTGACTTCGATCCTTGTCAGTCCCTGACTCTTTGGGGTCAAACTGATTGGCTTGTAGCCCAACTTCAACCCTCATCAGTCCCTGACTCTCTGGGGTCAAACCAATTGCCTGGTAGCCCGACGTTGATCCTCCTTGGTATTTCAGACCTCCACCTGCAACCCTGACAGGGCTAACCATACATTCTGCAAATTTCCTGGGGCTTCTCTCCCATGAAGAGAATCCTGTGCTCCCCCTAATTGCTATACCCTGTCACAGTGTACCTCATGCTTCATTATGTGCCCTGGATCTATATGGTACAGGACATCACGTCATGCGATGCCATCCCCACAGGGATTTCTTTCAACCTGACAGTGTATTATCCCTTCACCTTTACAATGCTGTGGCTAGCCTTGTTGGCATCACACCAGCCACTGCTATTTTTCTTTGTCATTTTCGCCAAGATCTGCGTGCTGCATGCTGATAGCCTGGAACGTTATGCTCAGATACAGCATGTCTTGTGGGTCACAACAATTGGATCTTGTGATCTTCTCACTTTCCTTCTTGTCAGAAATTTGTTGTAACTGGATGAGGTAATATTCCTCCTCTCTGATGTCCACCGTTATCCAGAAATTGTTACTGGAGCTGTTCTCCAGTTCAATGCCATTAGGCGCTCTCTCTCTCTCTCTCTCTCTCTCTCTTTCTCTCTCTCTCTCTGGATTCCCAACCATCTCATTGCTGAGCACAGATTGTCCGTTTTATATACTGTTAAAAGAGGACATTTAGCCCTAGACTACTTAGCATTCTAGGCTGCGTATGTCAATGCCATAATCTTCATCTCATGGCTTCGAGAGGCTTTATCAGGTCACTGTGTTTTTTCCTACTTTCAGGATTCCTTGAATGACACACCTTCAAGTTTTGAGGACTTTGCAAGCCCCTCTTTCCTGGGTACCAATGTCCCGACCTGTGCAGCCTCATATTGTTGCACACCTATTGCCCTTCAAGTTGGTTTCCATTCACCCTTTAAGATCAGACAAAGTCTGCATACCAGACCTTCTTGTTTGGTATTTTACTAGAACCACTTATAGTAGTGAGCTTTCTTCGCTTCACACCACCTACCTATTCAGTAGCTTTGGCATATTCTCCATTGCCAACAAACCTGTGCTATGTAGGTTGTGGTTTTTCACTGACCTTAGTTTATACCTGCCATTTATTATGGACCATCCAGGTTTACCTTGACATACCTTGGCAAGCCTGTTTTTTCTGTCAATGGACATGTTTCACCTGCATTGGTGACTGTTTCCAGTACTTCTCAGTATTGGATTTTCTGCTCAACTCTGTAGAGCCATAATATCAGCTGTTCGTTCCCATGTTGCATAGCCTTGGGCTGGTGATTCTGTTTGGGGTCAGTGTGCCAAAGCTTGTCAGTCTAACCCATTTGTGTGATTCACAGAGACCATGAAGAAGGAGGACAGGTTGCCTACCTGTAACCGTATTCGAGTGATCATCTGCGAATTCACACAGATCCTGCCCATCCTCCCCTCACAGTCGTGCCCTGCCTCTCCTTTGGTCTTGGGCTGCTGCTTTGGCAGCCATGGAACTGAGTTTTAGGTGGGAAACCAGCCACTAAGGCAGTTGGGGAGTGGGTGGGCTACTGCCAAAACACATCTAATAGCTCTCAGAAGGTTTCGATTGGCTCTGCGCAGGAGCCAAATAACCTATTTGTGTGAATTCGCAGGTGACCACTCGAAGAAATGTGGTTACAGATAATAATAATAATAATCTTTATTTGTATTTCCTGCCTCTCCCTCTGGATCGAGGCGGGATTCCAGCAGATAGTTAAAACAATGTACAATATAATAACAGTCTAAAATTATATCTAAAATCACATTCCAATCTATAAAACAATGCACTTCCACCCCTAGACATAATCAGATATATATATATGTGTGTGTGTGTGTGTGTGTGTGTGTGTTGTTGCAACAAGAATCCATGGAGACATTATTCAATTGTCCGTTATAATAGGTCAGGTGGATAGGCCCGCCGGAAGAGATCCATCTTAAGTGCCTTCTTAAAGGCATCCAAGGTAGTAATAAGACGGATCTTTTCCGGCAAGTTGTTCCATAATCTCGGGGCCGCGGCCGAGAATGCCTTATGGGAAGTCATTATCCGATTAGTGTTGGTATATTCCAACAGGTTCTTCCCTGAAGTCCTAAGAGTGCAGGGCGGATTGTGTCAGGAGAGGGGTTCCCTCAAGTAACTCAGGCCCAAACCATATAGAGCTTTAAAGGTTAAAACTGTCCTTCTCATTGGGATGGAAAATACTTCAGAATACAAACACTGTAAAGCTTTTTTAAAAAATTCTAGTGCATTACGGTATTCCTGAGTTTTAAAGGGATTTTTTGTTATTCTTAGAAATTCAATCCAAAAATCTTCAAAAAGAAGCAAAAGAATGGAAGTTCAACAAAGCCGACCTGTCCTTATTGTTGCTGTGCAGTTGGAAGTAAAGACCGTTCTCTTTCTGTCTGGGTAAATAATGTGTTCTGTTTTGACAATGATAATAGTAATAACAATAAGAAGCAAGCAAGCAGACAAGCAACTTCTTGTGGATGTGATCCAGGGTTGAGTAAAGGTAGAAATATATAGCTTGCTGTAGATTCAGAGTCTCCCAGATTTAACTGAGCCTCAAATCTGGGCAAAAGTATTGATCTGTAATGTTTATTGAGATTCGAGAGCTTTTTCAACTGTTGGTTTGAGTGATTGGAAATAAGTCACTGATGAAAGAGTTCTGCATTTGCCAAAAGATAACCTTGCCACTAGTGTGGCCTAGCTGCTGCAGTGCCTTAAATATACCTGCCTTCTCTAGGGTTTTCAGTGTTCGACGTACAGGTAGCAAGCTTTAGTCATGGGCAGATTTGCCACCTGCTGTTAAATCTTAAAATCCGTGGGGTTTGAAGCTAACCTGTGACTTTCATCAATCTGAAACTTTTGTTTTTAGCTTACGTGTCTGAAGAGGCCTTTAGTTGTTATACATGAGCTGTTTGACAAGTCGATTATGGACATCTCATGGTAAGATGGCTTTGATTCTGCCCTAATATATTATTTGTGTAAAAATGTGTTTCTTCATTGAGCTATTTGCTTGTGGTCACTTAACAGTTTGCATGACATTCTATAATAATTAATTTAACAGGCCCTACCTAGGGCTTGGGGCTTCCATAATACAGTGGTAATAAAGTTTATTAATATATTTTGTTAAATGTAACAATTAAGATGGCCTTCATAGTTGCTGAGCCTGGCCTACGCTGTGACTTTCATGGTACAGTGCTGGTTTTGATGCTGCTGCTAGTTCTGAAAGGGGAGAGGGTGTTTTCTTTCTCTCATTCCAGTGCAAGAAAGGATTTTTGTCCCTCTCTATCCCCAAGTCCATATAAAGAGATCTAGATTTACACCAAACTTGCCCAGAGGGTAAAGATAGACAAGCATTACACATTGTGTGTGTGTGTGTGTTAACTGCCCTTGGGTCATCCCCAACTCATGGTGACCCTGTGGATCAGACATCTCCAAGACCCCCTGTCCTCCACTGCTTCGCTTAGGTCCTGTAAATTCAAGTCTGTAACCTTTCTGACATGAGTCCATCCATCTGGAGTGCAGTCTTCCTCTCTTTGTCTTTCCTAATAAGTCCTCCCTTCTCATGATGTGGCCAAAGTACGACAGCCTCACTTTCATCATCTTGGCTTCCAGGGAGAATTCAGGCTTGATCTGATGAAGGATCCATTTGTTTGTTTTTGGCTGTTCACAGTATCCTCAGCACTCTTCTCCAGCACCACATCTGAAATGAGTTGATTTTCTTTCTGTCTGCTTTCTTCGGTGTCCAGCTCTTACGTCCTTACATGGGGATGGGGACTACATTAGCTTGGACAATACTTTCCTTTAGGGCTCAGTTGTCTCTCTTTACACTTCAGGATCTTATCTAGTTTTTTTCATGGCCGCCCTTCCCATTCCTCATCTTCGTATTTCTTGACCGCAGTCTCCGTTCTAACGGTGTTTGATCCAAGGTACGGGGACTCTTTAACATTACACCTTAGTTCACAGAAATTTGCCCGCAAGACAGGCATTAGAAAGGCAGGACTGCTGTTATTAAAACAGGAGGTGTACATGCCTTGTTTTGTAGGTCAAGAGACTTCCAGCAATGTTAAAAGACAGTGTGAAAACCTCTGTCGTAGATACATGCCATTGTGCAATAATACCCCCCTGCCATGTGTTGGCACTGTGTCTCTTCAAATGCAGTGGAAGGAGTGAGGCCTGGCCTTGGTCCTCTTGCTAGTAGTAGTTACTCCCTCTGCTGGTGTGAAAGCATTACTAATAGGCCTACTGCGAGGAAGAAATTGGTAGCAGCAGGTGTAAACTGGTGAGCCTAGGTTGTACTGAGCTCAGTATGATAAAATGTGTAGCAAAGTAAGTGAGCAGAGGAGTGTGTATACAGTGGGCCCTTGGCATCCACAGGGGTGTGATTCCAGGGCCCCCCGTGGATACCAAAAACTGTGGATGTTCAAGTCCCATTACATGCAGTGGGGTAGTACAACGGTATCCCTTATATAAAATGGCACAAACAAGGTTTGCTGTTGGAATTTATATATTTTTCAAAAATATTTTCGAGCCGTGGATGCTTTAATCCGTGGATAAAGAATCTGGATCCCGAGGGCCCGACTGTATAAACACGAATACTGTTTATTGTCAGTTTAAAAGCGTCGTGTTCCTATCATTTTATACGTTTATGTTCCCCTTTCTCTCAACAATCCACTCAAACCGGATTGCGACACATTTAAAAACAATGCAAATTAAAAATGGTACAGGAGCAGCGATTGAAGTATACGTTATTTAAAAGACAATTAATCCATTTCTGAAACTGAAAACGTGAAGATTCATTGAGAGGCTATGTGCAGACCATAAAATAGCATAGCACACCATTCAAAGTCCATCCTAGTCGGTTTCTAAAAGCCTGATGGTGTAAAGAATGTTTTAATATAGAAGCAGAGCAAGGAGGAAGCCATCTTGGCCTCCCTAGGGAATTCAAAAGCCTTGGAGCAGCCACCAAGAAGGCCCTTTCCTTTGTTTCCACCAAATGGGCCTGGGATAGAGGAAAGGGGCTCTCCAGAAGATTTTAGAGTTCTAATGGTCCTAGAGTTCTTTATGAATGACTTGGATGTTTATCAATGACTTGGATGACAGAATTGGGGGCAAACTAATCAAATTTGCAGATGACACCAAATTAGGAGTAGCTAATACCCCAGAGTACAGGATCAAAATTCAAAATGACCTGAATAGACTAGAAAGCTGGGCCAGCGTTGACAAAATGAAATTCAACATGGAGAAATGTAAGGTACTGCACTTAGGGCAGAAAAATGAAATGCAGAGATATAGGATGGGGGACTCATGGCTGAATGAAACTACATGCAAAAGGGATCTAAGAGTACAAGTAGACCACAAATTGAACATGAGCCAGTGTGATGCAGCAGCGAAAAAGGCCAATGCATTTTTAGGTTGTATCAATAGAGGTATAGTTTCTAGATCAAGGGAAGTAGTAGTGCCACTCTATTCTGCTTTGGTCAGGCCCCACCAGGAATACTGTGTCCAGTTCTGGGCACCACAATTCAAAAAAGATGTTGAGAGGTTGGAGCGTGTCCGAAGGAGGGCAACTAAAATGGTGAAGGGTCTGGAAACCATGCCCTATGAGGACCGCCTTAGGGAGCTGAGGATGTTCAGCCTGGAGAAGAGAAGGTTAAGAGGTGATATGATAGCCCTGTTTAAATATCTGAAGGGATGTCATATTGAGGAGGGGGCAAGCTTGTTTTCTGCTTCTCCAGAGAATAGGACCCAGAAAAATGGATGCAAGCTCCAAGAAAAGAGATTCCACCTCAACATTAGGAGGAAGTTCCTGACAGTAAGGGCTGCTCGACAGTGGAACACACTCCCTCAATGGAGAACAGTGGAGTCTCCTTCCTTGGAGGTCTTTAAGCAGAGGCTGGATGGCCATCTGTCAATGGGGATGCTTTGATCAAGAGTCCCTGCATGGCAGGGTGTTGGACTGGATGGCCATTGTGGCCTCTTCCAATTCTATGATTCTAAGGCATATAAGGCTTTAAAGGTCATCACCAGCACTTTGAGTTTTGCCCAGAAATTAATCAGCAGCCAGTGGATTTATTGCAGCAAGTGAGTTGTGCCTTCTGTATAGCAAGCCCCTGATAACAATCTGGCTACAGCTCTGAGCCAATTTGAGTTTCTGAGGGGCTTTCTAGATTGGCAAAAAGAAGTGTGTTCATGGCTGCATGAAACTCTAGCCTTTAGATGAGAAAAAGGGAAAGTGTGCCATGAAAACACTTTTTTTTGCGTTTTTGGAGAGAAGAAGCGCCTTTAAAAAGGTGCTGGTTTTCCCAGCTTCTTTTTTAAAAACTGCGGAACAGCGCAGCTCCATCTAAAGGCTGTGGTGCAGCTGCTAAGCATTAAGGAAAAGGCAACTTCATGTCACACTTTCCTGCCAATCTAGAAAGCCCATGAGTGCTTTTCAAAAGTAGCCCTACGTAAAAGCCCTACGTAATCCAAACAGTGGCCAGATCCAACTTCTTCAGGAACATTATTGTTGTTGTTGTTGTTATTATCATCATCCTTTATATAGCGCTGTAAATTAAACAGCACTGTACATACAATCTATTAATTAGATGTTTCCCTGCCTTAATGCATACAATCTAAAGAGTCATGACACAGAAGGAGAAGGGAATGGTGATGGGGGAAGGGGATCAAATCCAGCAATTCCAGCAGTTCTTCACTCCCTCTGAGGCCTGGACCAAGGCGTATGGACTGGAGGGAGGGCTCGGCTCTCTCCGGGAACAGTTGGCGCACAAGCTTTAACTGCACAAATGCACTCCTGAATCCAGGGGAGAACCCCCAAAGTGTGAATGTGTGTTTTCAGGCAGAGTGTAACCCCGTCTAACACAGTCTGAATCGCTATTCCCAGAGCTCTCTGACCAGGAGCACTTCCATCTTGTCTGGATTAAGTTTCAATTTGTTTGCCTTCATCCAGTCCATTACTGACACCAGACATCAGTTCAGGACCAAAGCAGATTCCTTGGATTGAGGTGCACAAGGGACATGATTTGCGTCTTTCTGGATCCTGTTACATTCGATCCCACTCTCACAACTGTATAAATATGCTTTACACTTGAGGCTTTAATATCACTCTGTACTGCATCTGAGGAAGTGGGTTTATATCCACGAAAGCTCGTGTAAAAATAAAAACCAGTTAAGTCTTGAAGGTGTTGCCACATTCCTTTTTTTCTTCCCCTCCCTTCCTCCTTTTCAGGGTATCTTATGTGGTCTTCCCCCTTTCATCCCTATTACCATCACAACAATCCTGTGAGGGAGGTCTAGCATCATTCCCTCTCCTCCACCATTGTGCAATGAGGTGCTTATGAGAGTCCCCAAAACATGACATGAGGCAATGGTCTTATGCTACAGCGGTTGATCTTCAGAGGCAGTATGCCTCAGACCATGAAGCTAGCATGATTTACTGTCTGTTGACAGTCACATTTCTCAGGGAAAGTTAGTACCCTTTTCAAACCATCTACAAAGTTCCTACCAGCTTCACAGTTTGTCATGCTCCTTTTGCAGAACTCTTTCAGCAATATCTTGCGTCTTTATAAAGCCATGCTGCATACGGAGGTATATTCTGCAAACCATACAATCTGTACATGCAGCCAGGTACTGCAAACCATACTTTTACTCTGTAGCTGCATGCATGGGAAGCTGTCATTCAGGTGACCCTCTTCTATTATGGATCTTTTCGTTGAAAAAGTCCTGAGCAGCTTCATAGGAACTTGCAAAAGTATCTGTAATGTGTCTTGAAAACCACTGATCTTAAATCATTTTGAAAGCCGCTCAAATTAGATACAGCGAGCAAAACATTGGCGGTGCAATCGTTGGAGAAGGCTAAGAGGTGGCTAGGTTTTGATCTTTGCAATTCTCCAGTAGCATTTACTTCTCCATAAATTAAAAACTGTGGCATTCACCATAACTTCTTGAGTCAGTCCTTGCAATATTGTAATTGATCACATATCATTTTCTTCCTTTTGTCTGCCTCTGTCTACTGCGTTGGACCAATGGCTCTCTTTGTGGTATAAAGAGACTTGGACATAATAGCTAGTTGCCACTTTGGAATGGCTAAAATGAAAATAGTAGATCCACAACATAGGAGGGTGTTCTCTATTTCTTTTTGTAGAAGTAAGTTTCTCTAACCACAGTACCATGGCAAGGGATCCTCCTCAAAGAATGGAGCTTAACATAACATGCTGTGAAACTCAATTTTGGCAAGACTAAAGCCATCCAAAGAGAACAGATAATAGAACATGCGATGAAGATTTGCTAAGAAAGGCATCTGAACTAGGCTTACAAAATCTGGTTTGCATGGGCAATTGGAACGGGATTGTTGATTCTAATAAAGATTAATGTTCCAATAAAGGTATTAAGGAAGATCAAGAGAGACTACCTAGAACTTTTTAAAAATATGCAGACTATTTTGGATTACTAGACAGTTGGAGATATTTACAGCCAAACCCTAAAAACTATACATTTTTCAGCATGCCAGCAATCCTTTTCTAGAATAAATAAGTTCTGGATTTTGAAGAATATGGCTAACTTAGTAAAAAATGTGCACATTCTGCCAAAAAGATAAATCCGACTATAATCCCACTACAGTGTGCCTGAAAACAGCAAACCCAGTTTAGACGGAGACTCAATGGATATTTCTTTCTGAAGATGGAAATATTACAACTGTGTTAAAAAGAATTGAGGATTATTTTTTTTTGAGCTGAACTCAATAAATGGCTTCTGAGACAGGAGACAGAAGAACACAGGACTGTAAAAGTATACATGATAAGGTGGGCCCAAAATTTTGGGCATGATGTCCACATGGATATATAGTGGAAAATGTGCTCCAAAGATGTAAATTTTACTTTGAGCAGTAATTTAAAAGAAAACCAGTATAAGATGATGTATAGATGCTATCTAACCCCACATAAGCTGTCTAAATGGCACAAAATGTTTCACAACAATGTTGGGGTTGTCGAGACAAGGAGGAGACAAGGAGGTTGTGCTGAAGAGCTTCTCTCTTAACATGTTATCCTTGCAGTATGGGAAAGAGCAACACAGCAAGCAACTTCTCCGCTGTCAGTGTAAGAAGAACATTAGGCAATGCAGATTATGTACTGCATGTGTAGCCGTTTAGCGAATGGAGCTTGAATTTGCTGAATTGTAGTGAGGTTTCACGCAGACATCTTTGGGATGCCTGGGAAGTTTTTGCTTCTTAATGGATATGAACACCTAAACAAGCTTTGGGTTGGCCAGCCTGTCAAATATTGCTCAACCTTCCAGTTGTTATTTCCATTGTATGGTATGTATTAATCAGGATCTTTGACTTCTTGTCCTTCAGGACTTTAAACGGGCTTGGCATACTGGTGTGCTCCATGGATGGATCAGTGGCTTTTTTGGATTTTTCCCAAGATGAGCTTGGTGATCCACTGAGTGAGGAGGAGAAGGTACAGTGTTATTTTGAACTGCCTTGTTACTTTAGCCTCACATCTAAAGTATGGCAGAATACTTTTGATTATTCAGGGGCTGTATTGACAGTTTGACAGTTTGAATCACACCCAGGAACATGAGGCATGTTTCCTTATAACAGGACCCTTGTGTATGTCCACTTCTCCTTCATACTGTTGCCCGCAGTTGGCTACAGAGGTCCATATCTCAATGATGCTACACATATTTTGCACCCTGAAGATCCCTGGTTTCTATGCATGAAATCTTCATTAAAGAGGATCTTTAGAATGAAGAAAGACCTTTGTTAGAGTCCTTGGAAAGCATAACCATTATCATGTATTAATAAATAATGATGAAAGCCAACAGTGTTGACAGAGGGAGAAAAGTTAAAGGTAAATGATGAACCAGTATTTCTTGCATTATTGGGATACTTCCGTCTGTGCCTCAGTTTACTGTCAGTTTTTATCAAGCACTGGTGTTTTAAACAGTCATTTACTGTTAAAACCTTTTGCACCTTTCAGAGCAACATCCATCAGTCTACCTATGGTAAAAGCTTGGCTATAATGACAGAGGCACATCTATCTACTGCTATTATTGAAAACCCAGAGATGCTAAAGTACCAGCAAAGGCAGCAGCAAGTGGAAAAGAAGAATGAAGCAGCGAGAGAGACCACTGGCTCAGCAGCAGCAACACCGCCTCCAAAAGTGGCAAGCATGGTGAATGGCGAGAGCTTGGAGGACATTAGGAAGGTAGATACCATAAAACAGTTCATGTGCAAAGATTGTAACACAACTAAGGAAATAACAAACAAGTGAATAGGAGAGAGAACAAATATGAATAAAACCATACTCCAAAAGCGGTAAAAACCAAATCACAGTACAGTTACTGTCATAACTTGTCTAAGGATCTTTTCAAGAGGAGAACTGAAGAGAACAGAGGAGGAATCCCTTTTTATGTAAACAATTAAGAATTTTTGGTGTAATTTTTAAAAAAATGATTTTTGATGTGAAAGATTAAGGTTGTGCCTCGTTGACATATACCCCTTTTTACATGCAAGGAGGATGAGATGTAGAAAATCCGTTCCTGGAGCACAGTGTGTCTAGTTGAAGTAGTTAGATTTCAGAAAGTTTGAGCAAACTGCCTTGGCCTCCTGTTAGCAAGATCCTGCTTTGTTACTTTCTCTTCACATCTGTTAGAAAAACAATATTCAGCTCAAGGACCATGGTCTTTCGTATTAGAAGCCTTTAGAAATACAACTTTAGAAGTTCTTCCAAGTGCTTATTTTGAGGACCATTGTTATTGTTGTTCAACTTCATCAGTACTGAGTTTTGCAAGACAGTTTTACATCACAAGACAGGTCCTTCCCAAGAAGCTAATGTATGGACTTTTGATATAGCCTGGTAGACCTCTGTAGAATTTATAAAGCCAAAGTTCCAATAACCAACTTTCCTCTGACAGAATCTTCTAAAGAAACAAGTTGAGACCCGGACAGCAGATGGTCGGAGAAGGATCACACCTCTTTGCATAGCTCAGCTGGACACTGGGTACATAATGCTCAGGTTTTGGGGCTTTGGGGTTTTTTTTACATCTATCGCATGATCTTCCCAACTCATATGCTTTAAAAATCTCTTCTTCCTACCATCCACCTTCTTTTCAAAATATTTATAACTTGTTTTGAAACCTTATTCCAAACAGATTCCTTCAGATTCTGCAATAAAGCAATATACTATTGTATAACACAGTGCAGAGGGTCGTGTTTGAGCCTGGATATGGCAGTGAATTCCTCAAAGAAATAGAGGATGGGTTTTTTTAAGTTGAAAGTAACTGGAAAGCCAGTGTGCTGTAGCAGTTAGTTAGATTTGGAAGATCCAGGTTCTAGTTTTAACTCCGCCATGAAGCTCACTGGGGTGACATTGAGCCAGTCACATTCTAACCTACAAACCTCCCTCACAGTATTGTTGCGAGGATGAAATGAGAACATGTACATCAACTTGAACGCATCGGATGAAAGGCGCATAACTGTAAATAACTTTCAGTGAACATGAAACATGAACATACAGTGAAGAATTTAATGCTTTACCTAGCACCTCAACCAACTCTTGGAATCCCAAAAACATCTAGGGGTAGCCGTGTTGGCCATATAGCTAATCCAATAGCATCCAAAGAATGACACCTTTATTGGGCCAACCACAATGCCCAATTACATGTTGCAAGCTTTCGAAGTTACACTGTCTTCTTCATCAGGCAAACAGGAGAAAGAAATCGAAGGTGTTAGTCATAGGCCTGCATTTTCTGTTTCTGGCCTTAGTTCAGGTGGTAAGGAGGGCTATCTGCAGGCTGGCATCTCCTCCTTTGGCCGTGTGGTCACTGGTAGATTTTCAAATTCAGGGAAATTTAATGTCCATTTGCAATTCAAAGAAGATGTTTCCTTGGAATCCAGCATGTCTCCTTCCTTTGAGAAGCCACAGGCTCCTGTGTTCCAATAAGAGCCAATAGAATATTCCAGTACTCTTGGAATATTATGAAACCTGGAATCCCATTGTTTGTGAGGTGCTATAGGATTCCATTCTCTCCCTAGTGCCATACAGTAATAAACTGCTGGGTAAGATAGTTCAGTTGTGAATATGTAGATGACAGACAGATTTCTCTTCTACCACAAGAGCTGCTTAACGTCTGAATATGTTTATGGACTAAACTGATTGAACCCGGATAATGCTTATGAGAGTCTGATCTGGAAAAATGTCCCGTTTGATTTGGAAGAACATTTGTGTTGGTCAGGTGAGATCAGCTGCACAGCTTTCAGATCCCACTTAATGACTGCATGGTAACTGTGGCCACACACACTTGAGGCAAGTTCCATCCGATGAACTGACAATACTGCTACCTGGAAACCATTTCTATGTTAAATTTGCATTTTTTGCTTTTTAATCCTATCACTGTTTTATCCTCTCCATAACCCTATGAGGCAGGTGACGTGGAGAGAGTGTGACTGTCCTGAGGTTACTTGGTGAGCAACATGTCAAGTAATGATTTGTTGGAGTGTTGAAAGTGCTACACCATTAGAAATCTGACTGTTGTTGTTCAAGCTCTTGTAAGTTCTTGAAGTGATGGCTGTGGTTATGAAGCTGCTGGGGAACTACAAGTTACCTCTCAGAATTGGTAGCCCCTCACTCTCTTTGTAGTTCCTTTTGCATGGAAATTGCTGCATGATGAAGACAGTAAGATAAGAAGGACATACACTTTTCTACTTCTGTTGTTAAAAGATGCTGCAAGTCCCATCTGGGTTGGCTTGCTCATCTGTGACTGCATATAGCTCCTTCAGGGAGTAAATAGAAGATGTCTTTCCATGGACAGCACTAGGAAGTACTTTTCAATATGACTAAGGAGAAGAATGCAGTGGAAAGATTTCTTTTAAAAAATCTCTGAGAGGAGGCTCTCACCTTTTCTTCTAAACCTGTACCCTCTAACTTTGTGTGTAAAGTCTGTGTCTTTGATCATATAAGCATGCATGTAGTCACGACATTTTAAAAATAACATTTTTTCTTGACTGTTCTCTCTTTTTCCTTCCCTTCCCTTTGAATAGGGATTTTTCAACAGCTTTTTTCAATAGTATTCCAATATCTGGATCCTTAGCAGGCTCAATGATGTCAGCTTCCCAAACGAATCAGCTCATGTCTTTAGATTACAATGCAACCAATTCCCTTGGCACATCTAAGCCTGCCTTAGAACCTGTGGCAGTCAGTGTTAAACCAGCTGAAGATGCAGCCAACAAAGATGGGTCAGTATTGAGCAAGGGATTTCATGTTCTGACTTTTGGGATTTCACCCCTGTCCAACCTGTCCTGCCCAACATGTGTCAGAAAAGTTCATATAGCTCCACGTTGCTTCAGACACACAGCTACGGTAGGATTTTGAGGCAGAGGTCCAGGATCTATTCAGCAGATGTAGGACTGGCCTACCTTATTTTGAAATAAGGGAACTAATGCACATTAGCGTCTGAAGAGGTGCCCTATAAGACCACTTAACTGTTTGCACAACATTGGAAATAGTCCTTACACTGGCATAAACACAATATGCTTATGGCACAATAAAATAGCAATAAATAATAAAATATCACTACAATAAAACAGTCCAGTACCCATTCTTTTCCAAACTGGATATGAAAATCTAATTAAAGCTGTTCATTTCTGTTAGGCCAACAGTATAGCTTCTTAAATGCACTACAAAATAGGTAATGTCAATTCATTAAAACAGTTACGTATTGATACAATCAGTCATATAAAGCCTACTAGCCAAATTCAGGTAACATTAAACTTTTTGGTATACTTAGGTATTAAAACATTACCTCCAGCAGTCAGTTCTTTCTGAGTGTCAAGTGGAGGAACTAGCCAGACTTTCTGTCATTGCTAAACTGAAAACAAAAAGGTTTCAAAATAATCTTATGTTCAAAGGAATTATTTATTATAAGATCCCAAGAACTTCTCAAAGCAAAATGCTTGAGTAAAGATACCCACTTTTCCTCTTTGCATCTGACAGTAGTAAGTAAATCAAATCCCATACAGGCACTTCAAAGACAACTGATAATTTGAGTAAGATGTCTACATCATGTGACTTCAGACTATTTCTTTCTCAGTAAATTTTGAACACTAGTGTCCCATATTTAATTAGTTATGAATTCATTCTAAAGGTGTATCTACACATATGTGTTTAATTTTTTTTAGCTTGTCACTTTGTAAGTCCACATTTAATTGCTCTCTGAATGTATGGGTTAGCTTGTAAGTAATTTCACCAGGTTTTACAGCTTTTGTGACCCCTAGTGGGGACATCTGGTGTCATTTTGGGGGGGACACACAAAGCATATCTGTATCTCAGCACACAGAGATGGAGAGTTTTAACCTTCCCTCCCTTTCTACTGAATTCTAAGGATCGCTGGGCAATGGGACATGAAAGCAAAGACTTCTGCCATCAGTTAATGATCTTCACTGTAACAGGGATATCACAAGTCAAGGAACAATGTTTTAAGGAGAAAGTTGGATGGGGACCATCTAGCTTCAGTTTGACAGCAAGTGGCCAAAGGGTGCCCTCAGTGTAGGAAGTGCCACTTTACGCAACATACAATCGCAGCCCTACCAGCTATGACTGTCCAAAAAGCAGTGTCTGTATTCACAGCCAATGTGCTCCTTGTTACTAGATGGTAGGTTGGGGGAGTATGGTGTGGGAAGATGGCACAGGGATTGATGTTGCAATCTTCAATAGCTTGAGAGCTTGGGTTGAAGCACTTAGTTATCCTTTAGAGCTCTTCCCGTGTGTTTTTTAAAAACTCAAATGCTTCCTCTCTCCCCCATCTCTTTACAGTGTAAATGCTACCTCGGCTTCAGCTGCTCCTCCTACGTCATCGCCCTCTGTACTGACGGCTTCTTCCAAGATAGAGCCGATGAAAGCGTTTGATTCTAGATTTACGGAGCGATCCAAAGCCACCTCAGGGACTTCTGCTATTGTACACACAAATCAAATTGCCATAGACAGGTAAGGAACGAGCTGCACAGGTGAAAGAATGCACATGGGGTTAAAAATAGCTGCAGTAGACCTAATAGCCACAAGTCAAGCAGTTAATCACAGAATGTAGAAAAATATGTGTTTTCTATGCAGAGGTTCCAAAGTTCAGTCCTTTGCATTTCCAGCTAAAAAGATACCAAGTAAGTACGCAGTACTGGTCTAAGTAGATTGGGGTGAGGTAATGCCAGAGAGTTTTATTGTGGGGGCAAGGTGCATGCTGCATTGTCTCCCTGCAGAACCTTAAAAGCAGGAGCACAACTTATCAAATATTACGATGCTAACAATTTGTTCATTTCAAACTCATTCTTTAAACAACGAAAGAGACGACTGTATACATGGATGTCTTAAGTAATGGTAGCCAATAAAGAAATCAAATAGACTATATAATTGGAAGCAGAAGGTGGAGAAGTTTGTTCTCTCTGCAAAAACAAGACTGGAGCAGATTATAGTACAGACCACAACTGGTAGAATCAAAAATCAGAGTAAAACTAAAGATGAACAATAAATCATTTTGTCAAAATAGAACTTTAAGAATATGCCTGTAGAAGTTAAAGACCAGAAGTTCAAGAGTAAGGGCCTGAACAGACTGGCCAAAATAAAGCTGCTTCGGGTAACTTTGGAGGTATGCTGTTTAAATGCTGCATGTGTCCTAAGAGGCCGGAAGCCGCGCCAAAGCCACGCTCCAGTGCTAAGGACTGGAGCGCAGCTTTGGTGCAGCTTCTGGCTACTTAAGCTGCATGTTTCATTTAAACAGCATACCTCCAAAGTGACCCGAAGCACGTAGGTGTGCAGTTATTTTAATCCAGAAGAATGCAGAGGAGGAGCACATCTTGAAAACGTTGCCAATTAAAACATTTAATGTATGAATAAAAAACTTTGAAAAATGGACATAAAAACTCGAAAGAGATGGAGCCAGTCTGATTTTCCTAGGGGAAGAGTTCCACAGTCAGGATGCTGCTACAGAGACAGCCCTGCCATGTGTACCCACCAACCCAGCCCCATAGTGTGGGCAGATAGACAAAAGGATGTGCATTGATGTTCTCAGATTTAGTGCAGGTTCATATGGGAGGTGATCCATCTTTTAGATATCTTGGCTCCAAGCTGTTCTGACCTTTGTAGGTTAAAACCAGGACCTTGAATTGAGCTTGGAAGCTGGTGCAGTTCTTGTGATGTCAGATGGTCTCTAAAACACATATCTGCCAAATCTGGCTACTGGATTTTGCCCTAGTTGTAGCTTTTGAAGTACTCAACTATAAGTTGACCTCAATGACAACTCGAGAGCAGATTTTGGGGCCAAAATTATGGATTTGGCTATGACTCACGGATAAGTCGAGGGTAAAATTTAGGAGCATAAAGCAAAGGATCTGAAGAATGAAGCAAAGCAAAACAATGTCAAAGAATGTACAAAATTCCAGCAAATTTAATTCTTTGTGCGTACTCTTAATAATAATAATAATAATAATAATAATAATAATAATTTTTGTTTATAGCCTCCCTCTCCCTGTGGATCGAGGCAGGTTACAACAAATGAGAATAAAAATTAAGACTGGATGGATGAGAGAGTAGAGGGAGTCAGTGCTTCCAGGAGAGATTATACTCTTGCTTTCCACCAGAGCATGGTTCTTTCATAAGAGTTAAGATACATTACATACATTGACCCATGGATAAGTCAACTCAGGTTTTTTGGGTCAATTTTTTGACCTAAATTTCTAGACTTATACAAGAGTATATACAGTAGTTAAGGCAAGAGCCGCTGTAGTCAGATCTGCCCTCACTAGGAAGGGGTGCTGCTGGCACACCAGCAGAAACTGGGCAAAGGCTTTCCTGGCCACAGCAGCCATTTGGCCTTCTAGAAGCAGCACCAGGACCAAGAGCACCTGAAGGTAATTTTGCAGAAGCTATTTAATAATTTTGTGCATGAAACAAAGTTTGTGTGCATTGAACCATCAGAAAGCAAAAGTTTCACTATCTCAGCCACTCATAAAAAAAAAGTTTTGGTTCTTGGAGGATTTTGGAATTCCAGATAAGGGAGGCTCAGCATGCCAGTGAGGCTATGTTAAATGTTTTAATCAGTTTCCCTCAGCTAGGTTTGTTCCCCCCCCCCCGCCCCCCAATTTTCCTGCCTGAAACTATTTGGTACCCTCCTTCCTATTTCGTGCCTCCCATTGACTAGACTGGCAGTTGCATCCTACTTTGGGATGGCTTTGAGGCTGCAAGGGATGGCTTTGAGGCTGCAAGGCACACAGCTCTCTCCTTGAACAGCTTCTTGCCACAACCTGCATCTTCTGCTTAAAGCAACCACTTCACTCTGACTAATGGTAGGGATGGCTCTGGCCTCAGCAGTGTCTTGGGACATCAGCCCATACAAAGTGCAGTTTCCTTCCAGCCCCGACACTGTCCTAAATTGAACTATGAACCAGCATGGTCTTATCTGTCTGGCGCTTATCTTAAAAAATAGTCAATGGGCTAATTTGGGAAGTTTCAGAAACCTGAAGCAAATTGTGCAACTAATTGTTCTTTGTTTCTTGTGCAGACTAAAGGAGCAGAACTCGATTAGGGACAATAAACCCAGGGATATCCTAGAAAGCAGCAGCGACAGTGAGGAAAAGGTCCCAGCCAAGCCTATGTCGCTATCTAAGCGTAAATTGGAACTTGAAGTAGAAAAGAAGAAAAAAGGCAGGCCTCGAAAGGATTCTAGGCTCATGCCCGTCACTCTAACAGTCCAGGTAACTAGGGTTAATTGTGACCCCTTTTGTGCTATTGTGAGTTCTTGTATAGTTGCAGTGGAAATCATGCATCCTTTTAGATGTTGCTGGACCAGGTCCTAAGAGCCCTAGCCACCATATGCAGTCTTAAGGAGTGCTGAGAATCCCAGTCCAACAGCATCAGTCAGGCCATGTGATTCCCACCCTTGTTTTGTAATCCAGGAGTGTCAGAATGGCATCTTCTTGGTTGTTTCATTTTTTTTCCCAATTGAAAACACAAAGTATGTTTTAGGGGCATTTTTGGTCAACATTTTAGGAGCCAGCGTCAATCTCTAATTGTAACATGGCTCCCACTTTAGATTGTATTGTATGTTAAGCAGATAACTGAATACAGTAAAATGTTTTTGGAAGTGAGATTGAAAAAGCCACACCCTAGAGCTTGTTCTACAGTAACAATGGAGAAGGACCCAGTGTAGTGTAGTGGCTTGTGTGTTGCACTAGTACTCCAGGAGACCAGAGCTCAAATCCTTACTCAGCTATGGAAACCTACTAGGTGACCTTGGGTAAGTCCTATTCTCTTGGCCTCAGAGGAAGGTAAAGGCCTTTGGGTCACCGTAAGTCAGAAATGACCTGAAGGCACAAAATACAGCACACAATTGAATTTAGGAAAGATTTTTGGGCATGCAACTTATGCTGAGTTTGAAAGGGGGACACTCAATAATTTGTTTTGCACCAGGGTGTGGAAAATATAATCTGTGGGCTGCATAGCATCCCCTCACCCAGCTTTTCCAAAAAGTATTTTCCAGAAATATTTCAATTTTTAAAAATCCAGACTAGGTGTGAAGGGCAATTTTGCCATGTTTTGAGCCCCTAATTAACAAAGAGGTACACTGGAAGTTGAATTTCACTTTATTTCCTTGTTCAATAAAGGCGTTTCCTGGAATTAAACCAACCCAGGGTATGTAAACATGCAGTGAAATTCCTCATTTTAATTAGAGAATGTGTGCATTTTGAACCAAAGCAATTTTTAATGGAAAAGGATAAAGGGGGATGCAATGGGGGTATGGCCCTTCAGGGGCAACATGGTCCCCAACACCTGGCAACACTCCAGTTTTATTTTTAAAAAGACCTTGCTCTCCTTTCGATCTGATCACTTCCTCTCCTCTTTTATTACTAACATTGTAGTTAACTTATTTTGACATTAGAAAACAAAATAGAAAAGAGTGCCACAAATGTGACCATTTTAGAGTCCAGTGTGCCAGAGGTACAGTGTACTACTTGGGTGTGAGAGTGGGGAGGGAAACGGGAAGAGGGAGATGGAATTTATCTGATAGATGAATACGCTGCCTTTTTAACTGGCACCCAGTTGAAAACTCAAGATGGATCAGGAGCAGAAGACTGATTCTGTTGACTGCTTTCTGTGCCCCTGGATTACTTATTCCAGATCAGTTGGTGAGAAGATGTCTTTTCCATAATTCATATTGCATATGAAATGTTGTGGGCATTTTGCATTACGCTACAAGTGTCAATTTTTGTGTGTCTTTCAGTCTCCAGCTCTCTTGGCTTCAGAGAAGGATGGTGCTTGCCACAGTGCACCATTAGCACTTAAACTGCCAACCCCGGTCGCGCAGAAATCATTTGCATTGCAAGTAAGTGAATGATCAAACTAAACTTTCCTGAATAGATCCACTCAGCTATAAAGGAACTCCCCCCACATTATTTATTCCCACCACTTGCCCATTAGTTTATTGGCTTTTAATATTTCTTTTTTAATAGTTTAAATTTTAATAACAATATGTTTAATTCTTTTTTAAGGGGGGGTTAAGATTTATTTTGTATTGTATATTCATTGTATTTTTAAACTGTAAGCCGCTTTGATTGCTTTACAGCAGAAAAGCGGGGTACAGGTATAAATAAAAGTTTTATTTTATTATTATTATTAACTTAGACAGAGTGTAGAAGAACAGTTGCACAGTGGAAGTTAACCACAGAATCACGCTAGAGAGCCTAGAGATTCCTAGAGAGAACATGTTAAGCAAATCTGCCAATTATCAAATCCATGAAAGGTAAACCAGTGAATGTGGGGGGCTGTTTGTAGTTGGTATGGCTTGTGTGAATGGGCTGGATGTCAAGCCAGAGCTCAAAGAGAGATTTCCAGTGTCTCCAAAATAAATGAAACAGATGCTGATTTCTTCAAACCATAAGAATATCTGAGTACACATGAAAGCTGTTATAAAGG
Organism: Urosaurus nigricauda; assembly: GCA_034509955.1. NCBI lineage: Eukaryota > Metazoa > Chordata > Lepidosauria > Squamata > Phrynosomatidae > Urosaurus > Urosaurus nigricauda. Next base: position 17,872,702 of record JAOEGL010000014.1, on the reverse strand, counting down.
TGATGGTCGTGATACATGCAACTGCATTTTCTAATACTCATATTCCTAATTACTCTTTCTTCATCCTTGTTGTTGCTTATCCTACAATGTCTGTGGATGAGGATCCATAATCTTTTGCTTATGTGATTACATGAAGTACCATATATGTGTGAAGACACTGTGGTTGAGCCCTATGGGAAAAAGAAACAACATAGGATTAGACATTCCAAAAATCTTGCCTTCAGAGTTCTGAACCTTTTTAGTATGATTTCCTGGGTTGCATTCAGACATTGGCAGTATCTATACATAACAAGAGCCAAGATTCTTGGTTTACTATGAAGAAGCAGCATACTGCAGTATCTGATACAGTCTGTACTTTGTATCTCCCTGATTTCTTTTTCAAAGGTAGTTTTTGCTGACCTGTGCTCCTGGATTGTTTGGGGAAACAAACCAGAATACTGAGTTAAGAAATCTCAGTAAAACTTTGTGATTAGTGTCACTTGCTCACACAAAGGGAGGAATTAAACTGGACTAAACAAGCTTTCTGCACCAACAAGCTGCTAGCTCACAGCAAGCTACAATAAACCAGGAATTCTGTTAAGTGCAAATGTGGCTAATGTGCCCTCCCATGCATTTGAAATAACAGACTTTCAGATCCCAAGCCATGGTTTGAACTTCAAATGGCAAGGAATGATGAAGAGTAGCTTGCCTGGCTTTACCTTTCATCTTCTGTACACTGAGGTTCGCTTTCTTCTCCATAGCACACAAATCTCTGAAGACGCAAGTCTCCAGAACTATATTCATATTGCAAATGTTTGCTGGTAATGATTATCATGTTACCAGTTATGACTGACTGACTATCTTTTTCAGGTAAGCTCAGATCCCTCCATGTATATTGAGGTGGAGAATGAAATCACTACAGTGGGAGGTTCAAAACTTAGCAGGTTAAAGTGCAATCGAGAAGGAAAAGAATGGGAAACGGTACTCACCAGTCGCATTCTCTCAGCCGCAGGAAGCTGGTAAGTATGTGCAGCTGTCCTCACGCTTGAGCAAGGGTGCATTGGAACATAACTGCTGAGATACATAATGTTTATGTTGGGAGTCTTCCCAGTGTTTTGGGTACAAACCACATAATCCTCAATTTGTGGCAAAGCTCACTGGGGCATATGAGAGTCCTAAATAGTCATAGTCGTCTCAGCTAGAGTAGACCCATTGAATCGGAGTAAAATTTGTAGACAGATTGACTCAGCATTCAACAATTGGGTTTTGGCCCAAAGCAGAGCTCATTTATACAGAGATTTAGGGTACTGTATATGTGCCTATGGGGCGAAACAGATGGGCAGGAAAAAGTGGCTTGAAGCTGCCTTTTCTGAAGCCACATTGAAACCCCACCAACTGCACCACTGGCTCCCAAGGCAGCTGGAGTGCTCATGTCATGACCACATGATACGGCTTCATGCCAGGAAGAAGTGGAAAAAAGCTGCTTCTTTTTGAAACGGCTTTTCTCTGCATAAGGACACTTTTCTGCTGGCTTCAAGGCATGTGTCATCTAAACACCACGCCTTCAAGCCAGTCTGAAAGCACCTCTTTTTGCCTGTCTGTTTAGCCCTTATGAGTCTCTGCACCCTTGAGCAAGGGTGCATTGGAACATGACTTCATAGAATCATAGAATTGGAAGAGACCACAAAGGCCGTCCAGCCCAACCCCCTGCCATGCAGGAACACACAATCGAAGCTACCCTATTCTCCCAAGATTTAGTTGGAAAATATATATGGAGCTATGTTTATTTTTATTTCTTGTTAATGTTGATTTTAGAGTAGTTTTACTTAGCTTTTTCTTGGGCTGTTTTCATATATTTGTTGATTGTGTGTAGTTTGCTCTGGAGACAATTAAGGTTTAGTCTTAAATAAGCATAACCTCTGAGGCAGTTTTCTTCTTGGTCTTTTCTAGCGAGGTGGTGAGTGTCGCTTGTGAGAAGAGAACCCTCTCGGTGTTTTCGGCTTGTGGGCGCCGCCTGCTTCCCCCCATTGTTCTGCATTCACCAATCTCTACTTTGCACTGCACAGGGTTTTATGTTATGGCTCTTACAACTGCCGCGACCCTCTCTGTCTGGTAAGTATGAAGATGTGACAGTGTCACTAACATTTCTGCTCTCATATGGAGAGTAAAATATGCTGCAGTGATTGCAATTGAGTCTGTGTGGTATAGTTTTTGCCAAAGCTATGTGCTTATGGATGGACTAAGCTCATGTGATTCTATCATCTCTCCAGTTTATAGACATTGATATCTAGATGTAGATTTGGTTGCTGAGTTGATAGTTATGGTTCCCATAGAAATGTACCCTAATATACAGGAACTAAGCAGAGCAGTGAAGGTTAGGGAGTCTTGGAGATGTCTCATCCACAGGGTCGCCATGAGTCGAGATCGACTCGAGGGCGGTTAACAACAACAACAACAACTAAATGTACCCTGTGTATTTTATTTGTTTTTAAAAATACCTGTTCTCCCATTGAGAACAGCCTCAAGGTAGTTTATATATTTGTTAATTACATTTATATCTCACTTTTGTTCTGGACACACCTGGCTCTCCATCTTTTCCTTGCGATAACCCTGTGAGGTTGGAAAAGATATAAAGGAATCCAGTCACACCTTGATACTGACCGAGCGAAAGAAATATCTAGCATAAGCTTTCATGGACTTCAGTTCACTCCATCAGATGAAGTGGACAAGAGTCTGCAGAAGCTTGTGCTAGAAATGTCTTTTTTCTCAGTCGGTCTCAAAGGCACTAGAGGGGTTCTTTATATCTTTTTATAGGCATACAGTGTAACCTGGCTATGTGTTTGAAACCTGTGAGGTTGGTTAGGCTGGGAGATTAATTAGCCTAAGATTTCCTAGTGAGCTTTATGACTCATATACTTACTGTATATGAAGAGAAAGCCAGAGGGAACAGAAATCAGACCTGCAGAAAGTGCTGACAGTATTCTTTATCTCTTGAGAAACTAGCTGCTAGGATGAGCTCAACTGTAGACTGACAAAAACAGGCAGTGATGCCTCTATCCCAAGCATGTATGATTTTTCTACCTTTTTTTGGGTGGGGAGTATCTATCAGGAAAAGTATTGATGACAATAAAAATGTCCAAGTTATGTATAGTTTCTTACTTCAGCCATTATCTGTTATCTTTCTGATTGTGGCTGTGCAAGAAACACTGAGGTTGAAAATTTACCTTTTTGGAATGTCTTTGAGTCAAGTTAACATTGACTGAAGCCCAGTTGCTAGTTTTCAGCTAGAGTACAGAACCACTGAATTAAATAAATTCCCAATTACAGTGGTCCCCCGGGTTACGAAAGTAATCCGTTCCGGGATTACTTTCGTAACCCGGAAGCTTTCGTTTCCCGGGGGACCGCTAAACTCAATGGACCGCGCGGCCGATTTAAAGGGGCCGCGCGGTTTTTTTCTTCGTATCCCGGGGGATCTTTCGTATCCCGAGGGATAGGAAGCCGGTCCGCCGCCTTTCGGATCCCGGGGTTTTCGCAACCCGGGGGATTCGTAAGGCGGGGGACCACTGTATTTCAGTGGGTCTGCTTTATTTGGGACTAACACTTGGATTTGAGCACCATTACTTAAGTACTGGGGTGTTATTTCATTAGCAAAATATTTGCAGACTACGTTTTAATTTTTAACGTACAAATGCTGAAGTTTCCCCACTTAGGCAAATGTGTCCCTTCTGCTTTTGCCGGATTGAAACATTTCTGTTTCGTCTGCTTTTCAGGAATGTTCAGAAACGATCAGTGGTGGTGAAAGATGAGTCGCTGCAAACAATTTTAGCAGGTAATGATATAAAAGCTGTTGTAAATGCAATTGCTAATGATGTTGCTGCCTAAGTGCTACATATTAAGCAATGTGTATGGCTGAAAGTCCAAATACAAGGGCCTACCACTTCTCTGATAGTCTTCCCACCTGCATCTCAGCTGCACTGTTCAATTCTTCCTACTAGCTGCTGCTGTTCAGCTCATTGTTTCCAAGGAGCCTGTTCTCAAGGGGCTTTGCAGACAATGGTGATACTTTCTTCCAGGCTCCTTCAATCTGCTAACAGAGAAAATTGGAAAGGGGAGAGGGGGCTAATTCTCCCTTTCCTGCAAAGGCATATTGATTGTAAAACGTCTATTATGAATAGTCAATTTGAATACTGTACTTACTATTTTCCTTGCCCCCCCTCCTGCCCCCTGCATGTGATCTAGTTGCCAACGTTTGTCGTGTATGGAGTACTCCCTGTTGCAAAAGTGTGCTTCCATGCAAGGCTTTTGTTGACCTGCCTCATTCACAGCATTTTAAGGCAGGGGGATCCAGATGATAATTGTCTTATAATTTCATCCCTCTCAAATTTTCACATCACTCTTCGCACCGTTTCTTTCCTCTGAAAACTGCTGAGGAGGACAAAGAATATTTGCACCGTGTATTTTCATTGACCTTGCAGTCTTGCAGCACCCTAACAAACATAGCACATGAAACTACCTTATATGGCAGATGAGAGCTTGGAGGTATTACTGTTTTGAATTACATCCCTGGGGAATTTTAAGAATTGTAGTCCCAAAAAGTAATGTTTCCAAGCTCAGAGTCAAAACCATTGGTCCATCTAAGTCACTACTGAAAATTCTGGTTAGCGGCAGTTCTTCCAGGCAGATGTCTTTTTGTGTCTTGATACCTGGGCTTTTTTACCTGCAAATGCCAAGGGCCATTTACATACAAACCTGCCTATTACTGTTCTTCATTGACCCTACAATCTTTTTACCACGAGGAAATCTAAATATTTGGTATGATTTGTCCACAGGAAGCGAAACCACTGTGTCTCAGATCTTGTTGACACAACACGGCATCCCTATAATGAACATGTCCGATGGCAAAGCATACTGTTTTAGCCCGTCTCTGTCTTCCTGGTAAGTATCACGTGGGAAAAGCTTTGATTTGTCTGTTTTGGTGTAACTTATACTAAATAGGGACAGATCTGTGGCTCAAACGTCAGTTGTCCAGTACCTTTTAGTTGACGGCTTAATTTAAAATGATAGCCATTTTTGTGAAGCGGGTTTTCTCTGTAGCAGTCCTCATGACTTTCAGTGCTTTTATGTTGGAATAATTGGACTGTAGAATGGAGCCTTGACCCTGAATTTGACAGATAATGCAATTGCATTAAGTGAGTTTTGGGCTATATTCTGATCCCATGGGAATTTTGATAAATTAAGGGTTGACAACAGTGGAGGAGTTAGCTTTACACATCTTCTGTTTCTTGAACCTACTGAGAATCCCAATGCCCTCCAGCATATTCCAAACAGAATAGATCACCTGCTTCTTGATATGGACATTTTTCGTTCCAGTGCATTGCAATGGCTAGGACAAAAAGATGTACAGTTAGCAAAAGTAATAGATTTTGTTGGGTCAGTTTTTGTCTGTCATTTTTTTAAAAACCTGTATGTGGCAACCTGTATGTGGCAACATTGTTTTCAACTCTTAAGGTGGTGATGTCACTCAATGTCTACCTTGAAAGCCTAATTCTATGAGAATTCTGCAACAAAATGTCACTTATTGAATTAAAATGGGTTCGAAATGAATTAAGGTGAAATTGCAAGCCTTTCCCTCCATTTTACTACCCTGTCACTTGAAACTTGTGCTTGCGTTTTTCCTCCAGGAAACCTGGTACCATGGATTTCAAAAGGGTTACAAGGGTTAGGCATTGAGGTTTTCACCACATTGGGAAAGGAGATACTGGAACAGCCTGTCGTCTCTTTTGATTTTCAGAGCACTACACCTCATCTCCCATTTATTCAGCTCCATCATATATTGTCTTTCCAGGAACCTTATCTCTGACAAGCAGGAGACTCTAGCACAATGTGCAGACTTCAGGAACAGTTTACCATCCCAGGAGGCTATGCTGTGTTCAGGACCTTTAGCCATAATCCAAGGGAAAACAGCTAAGTAAGAACTTGAGCGTTGTGTTACTTTTTAATGCTAGCCATCCTTTCCTTTCTCATTCTTGACCTGGAGGCTGGCAGGGGAAGACTAGGTCACTCTTGTAGCAGATTTGAACTGGTTGCTTGCAGTTGTATAAGACACACACACATTGATAAAAGTTTCACACTCTGATCTTAAAGTCTTGCTCTAATGAGTGTATGTAACTGAAATAATCACATATTCTTCATCTTCATTTCCTGTCCTCTTATTCACTGAAAAACACCTTAGTACACACAGATGGTACTATATTGATAATTATGGTTCACACAGTAAAACAAAACATGGATTGCCTTCCAAATAGAAAGAAGGAAGCAGAGCAAGGAAGCATGCAGCCTCTGGCTTGTACCCTTTTCTTTGCTCCTTCCTTTTTGCTTCAAGAAAGGAGATTAGAAGCTTCTGCCCTAGATTTAAGATGGTTTATTAGAAAATCATAGCAACAGACCAAAGGTGGAAGCTTCTCTCATGTGGGATCAAGTGAAGAAAAGCTAAACACAAGGGTGCTATTGCTCATGGTTTTGCCATTCAAGTCTCAATATGGCCACAAACGTACAAGTGTATATACACAGACCCTTCCCTTTTGGCCAATTGTTTCCTGACTGTTGAAAATGTCCCTGTCTTTGTTCATTATTTCAGTTCTGGAAGGCAAGCAGCAAAGTTGTTCTCTATGCCTCTCTTGGTCCAGCAAGAAACTACTCTGGCGTACTTGGAGAGCCAGGTGGCAGCTGCATTGACCTTACAGTCAAGTCATGAATACCGCCACTGGCTCCTAATCTATGCACGGTATCTAGTTAATGAAGGTGAGGCTCACAGAGAGGTTCCTGTGTTTTTATGTTCCATTTCCGTATACCGGAGTGGGCTGAAATATCCTTTTAATTTTCAGATTTCCACTCTGCCGTCTCTTATTGCACTTGGTTGGGTGTTCTCCTCCAAAGTTCCATGGTTGTTGTTTCTTTTGTACTTCTCCAGTCATCAGCTATGATAAGCAACTGGTTCTTGGCCTCTTCACTTAAGAGCCCTGAGAAGCTCTTTGTCATCCTGTCTTGGATTCGGTTATACTAATACACCTACACATCTTCAGCATTAATTCTGACACTTAACTAGCTCAGTCCAAAAAATCCATCATGCAGTGAACAAGGCAATTCAACTTGCTAATCTATTCCAGGTTCTTAAAAATTTGAAACATAAATAGAATCCTAGCTGCTAAAAATAGGATGGGTGAATAAAGCATGAGGTACTGCTTAGGCTTTTTGTCCATCTAGGCCACTATTATTGTCTTGAATGACAGCAGGTCCAGGGTTTCTGGCAGAGATGTTCTTCGGCACCAGTTGCCAAAACTATTTAGGATGGTGGTCTCAGGGACTGAACGTGAGACCTTCCACAAGTAAAACACTGAGGTGGTAGTGTGCCCCTGTCCACTCTGGCACCTGCTGTTTGAAAAGTTGCACTTTGTAATGTCTGGATCAGACTCTGGGTCACTAGGCTAGCAGTGAAGAAATAACTTAAGTAGTCAGAATGGATGCCTTGTTTACCTTCTCATTCTCTGGTCTCCATTTTCATTTTGCCCTGATTCTTACGGAGTCATTTTATAACTTACGATGTCCTGTGGCCAAGACCTTTCTCTCTGCCCCCACTGAGTTCTGTTGTCTGAATTGTGCAAGGGGATGTGATGCTTATGAATGCGATTTCACTTTGTGTCTTCATTAGGCTTTGAATATCGATTGCGGGAATTATGCAAGGATTTATTAGGTCCAGTCCATTCCTCATCTGGAAGTCAGTGGGAATCAACTGTTGTGGTAAGTACTGGTTTTTCCTGCAGCGGAGAAATATTCTTGGTAGAGTTGCTCCTCTCATTTGCTTCAGTAGACAGCAATATGCAAAGTAAGATTGAAGTGCACTGCAGAGGAGCCGTCTACATCCAGTTTCTTGCCTAGCTCCAAGACAGACTGTCAATGATTATTTGTTGAGCTTTTCCTTTCTCTTAGAGAAAATGAGAGCTACCTAGATCATCTTTGCTAGGTAGTTAAAAAGTAAGGGGTAGATTCAGTGGAGGCAGAGATCATGCTTGTCTTCCTTAAGGTTTTGCTGGAAAAATTTCTGCATACTAATACATCAGCTTTTCTTTTGGCTTCACCAGGGTTGCCCATCTCAAATCTGAACCCTTCTTCAGAGAGAAAGAACTTGTGAAATCACTTAGAATTGCTAATCTCCATATAGGTCTTAAAACAGAGCCCTAATAGCCCTGACTGGTTTCCTCTTGAGGCAGTATATGAATTTAAGGAATTGTATTCTTTTTGTTTCTATGCAGGGCTTACGAAAGCGAGATCTGCTTAAGGAACTGCTTCCCGTCATTGGCCAGAACCTTCGTTTCCAGCGGCTCTTCACAGAATATCAAGAGCAACTAGACATCTTGAGAGACAAGTAGCATCTTCCCAGATGTTTCTCTGGCCTGTGGGGAAAATCATTGCCGAAAAGCATTAAGACAGAAGTGGAGGGCCATAGTCAGAGTTGGATGGGAAGGGAAAGTACAAGAACCAGGCCCCAAGGTGTTCTAACAAACAAAATTCTGTTTTGTTTTGTTTTTTAAAAAGAAGGTCACAAAAGGAATGTGCGGAATAAGGGGATGAATAGAGTATGGGCTTTTTTTTCCAGGGGAAATTTGAGCATGACAGTTGTGGCCTTTGGCAACTGTGGAAAGTTTTGGAAAATGTCCTTCAGGGATCCTTTTGATTCCAGATCTCATAGTGACAGTGATCAAAGGGACTGTTTGGGAGCCACTTGGATTTTGGATATCCCACGAAAAGCACAGATGATAAACCGAACATCAATATTAACCCTTGTTATAGGGTCCGTTACTAAGGATTTATTGAGGCTCTATCATATATTTGGGGTACATAAGGAGGAGTCCCATGAAACAAAATTTCACAAACTGCTTAGGGAATATGCCGCCAACAGACTTCTGGGAATAACAATAAAAGAAAGCAGGCTGTTCTATCACATGGACTATTTTTGTACTAGAATTTGCTAACTTGTAATATGAAAAAAAATTATTTGGCCAATAACCAGAATTTCCCCCTTACCAAGTCACCTGGTTGTATGAAACTTAACCTGTTTAATTATGACAGTTGTGTTACTGAATAATTGTACCAAAATTAATGTTATCTGGTTTTTAATTTTTAACTATTTGTAAAAGGCATTTGCGGGAGGGGGAATAGTTAAAAAGGGAGGGTTGGCTTTTGGGAAGTTTCTTTTTGTAAGTACAAATAATAAATGAACACTGCATTGATCTAAGAACAAACGTGGACGTTCTTGTGCTGCTTGTAGTAGCATTAAACTGTATAGGCCACAGCCTGTTAAAACAAATCTTGAATCAGCTTTTGTGTTCAGTTGGAAGTCGATTGTGTTTGTTTCTGCTGTGGGTCGTTGCAAAACCATCTTTACCGAACCCGCCGAAAACAGGAGGGGAAGACACAGGTTGCACAAATGAAGGCCTCGGGATGAAATGAGATTGACAAGCTGATCATAGAGCAAGAGTTGTGTAAGCCCCTCTCATATTTTACATGGGGTTTTCTCCCCTACTGGTCACTATAAAGTCTGAACAAGTATACTTTTATGTTTTGTTTCAACCGCAGAGTCAAACACAGCGGACAAATGTGTCAGGCAACCATCCGCATGGTCTTAGGAGGGGTTCCCCTAATGGGTCACGTTGTACGGTAGGGAATTTCATCCACCCTGCCCTCCAGACAGGGCTGACCCAAGTTGTGGTTGTTGAGATTTTGTCAAGACTGTAGCGCCCAGCAACCTTAACCAGAATAACCATGGATGAGGGATGCTGGGTGTCGCAGTCCAACGACATCTGGGCTCCTTTTGACACTATAGAACTATGGTACTGTGATGCCACTTTGAAGTGTCACGGCTGCATCCTGTGGGTTTTTGGGGTTTGCCGTTTGGGGAGGCACTCGAACAATCTGGCAAAGGCCTCTCCCTACAGTGCAAATCCCAGGATTCCATAGGACATAACCAGGGCAGTTAAAGTAGAATCATAGCGCTATAATTGTGTAGTGTGGAGTGGCCTCTGGAGGACCACACTTTTGCCCATCCCGCTCAGAAACCAAAAGACAAATCCAGTGGCAGAACAGACCAAAGGAGAAAGGGCAACTATTTACGCTTGCAAGTATAATCTGATTTTATTTCATATGTTTAGTTCTCAAGGTGGCTAACCAACCCCAACAGACCGAATCAGTTAATTTCACAATAATCAATTACTGATACTGGACTGGTGTCTCATGTTACAGTGCAGAAAGAAGATTTCAGTTCTGAATGTGGATTTTAACACGCGGAAAGTTGAAAACCAATGCTGGCTCCCACCCGAGTGTCTAGCTGACTCCTTGTTAAGCTTGGTTTCTCACGGGGGTTTGTTTTCAAGCGTCGGGATGAGCAAGTATGTGATTTCTGTCCCTTCGGTTTGTTCAAGCCAGTATGCTTCGCCGTATTTTTCAAACGATCGTGAAGTGACTGATGCGCACCAAAATTGCATATTGACAAAAAGCCTTACTCTGGATTTAAAGAGAGGAGAGGTTTTGAAATAACGGGGCGTTGTGGGCACGAACGAGTTATGGAGTTTTGGGATCTGCAGTTTTACAAGGTCTTGAGCCTTCTCCATCCAAAGAGGGCTGGTGCCTTGCGAAAACTACAAATCTCAGAATTCCGTAGGATGGAGCCATGGCAGTTAACGTGGGGCCAAAGTGCATTAGTTTGACAGTGTGGATGCACCCACTCTGTGACTTCAACTTCAACCTTAAAGGCTTGTTTTTCTTGCAACGTGGTAAAGTACCTGCAGGACTGTGATGGAAGAATTGGGGTCGACGGATGGACGTCAAAGGTATGTCTGCCTGAACTGCTTGGTGGAGAGTTAGTATATAAGAACAAGAACGTCAGCTAGGAAAGGAGTTGTTTATGATACCTTTTTGTGAGTTTTTCTGGCTATAACATGGCTGTGTTCTGGAAGAGTTTATTCTTGATGTTTCGCCTACATCTGTGGCTGGCATCATCATCATCATCATCATCATCATCATTTTATATATACATTTTATGGCCCATAAGACAATATGTGTAGTGAAAGTTTACAAAATGTTATTATTACATTACATACTGTAAACCTCCCTCCCCTTACGATGTCTATGACCAAGTAAATTAGTATCCATATATAAATTATATGTGTATATATATATATATATATATATTATAATACTATTTATATGTGTGTGTGTGTGTGTGTATATATATATATATATAATGTATACATTATATATGTATACTATAGGTCTAAAACACACTGCAGAAATAATCCAGTTTGAGACCGCTTGAACTGTCTTGGCTCAGTCCTAGGAAACCCTGGGAACACTAGTCTGTTCTGGCCCCAGTGCTTTCTCTGACAGAGAAGGCTCAATGTCTCCCAAAACTACAGCTCCCAGAATTCCCTAGCATAGAGCCAGGGCAGTTCAAGTGGTCTCAAACGGGATTATTTCTGCAGTGTGTTTTGGACCATAATATATTTAATGTACTATATAATCTATATTATATATAATGTATGTATGTACAGTATGTGCATATGTTATGTATATTATATATAAATATTATATAATATATGCACACACATACATTATATATAATATAGTTATATATAAGTATATATATAATATATATAATATATATCTATTTAACAATATATAATACATATAAATATATATATACACACACATCCATCCATACATTATATATAATATAAATATATATATATAATATATAAAGAATATATATAATATAATTTCTATTTAACAATATATATATATATATATACACACACATCCATACATTATATATAATATAAATATTATATATATATATATATATATACACAATAGAATCATAGAGTTGGAAGAGACCACAAGGGCCATCCAGTCCAACCCCCTGCCATGCAGGAACTCCAAGTATATAATATCTATTCTCCAATATCTATTCTCCAATAATATCTAATATCTCCAATATATAATATCTATTCCATTTAACTATATATATATATATATATATACACACACACACATATACATCCATACATTATGGCATCTCCCCTCTAAACGCCTGCCTGGAGTCGGTAATGGGCTGGATGAGGGAAAACAGACTCAGACTGAATCCAGAGAAAACGGAGGCACTTGTGATAGGCCCATCTCGCCCTGGGATGGAGATTTGTCCCCCTGTCCTGGACGGGGTCACACTTCCCCTAAAGGACAACGTTTGCAGTCTGGGCGTGCTTCTGGATTCGTCGCTCCAGCTGACACATCAGGTGGAAGCGACAGCCAGGAGTGCGTGGTACCAGCTCTGACTGATACGCCAGCTGAGTTCGTACCTGGGCAGAGAGGACCTCGAAACATTGGTACGTGCACTGGTAACCTCTCGTTTAGATTTCTGTAATGCGCTTTACATGGGGCTACCTTTGTACCAAGTTCGGAAGCTTCAATTAATCCACAATGCGGCAGCCAGACTATTAACCGGGGCATCGAGAACTGATCACGTCACCCCAATATTAAAATCTTTGCATTGGCTGCCAATTAGCTTCCGGGCCCAATACAAAGTGTTGGTCGTTACCTTTAAAGCCCTATATGGCTTGGGCCCGAGCTACCGGAAGGAATGTCTTCTCCCATATAATCCACCCCGCACCCTCAGAACATCAGGTACAAAATTGTTAGAAGAAAGGAATACCAGACTGATGACAAGATCTAATAGAGCATTCTCTGCTATCGCTCCCAAATTATGGAATGCTCTCCCGGAAGAGATCCGTCTTATTACTACCTTGGATGCTTTCAAAAAAGCATTAAAGACGGATCTCTTCTGGCGAGCTTATCCACCTGATATCCTGTGACGTTTTAAATTGGAAATAAGAGACCTAACTGACGATGACATAGAAGGCTTTTATTGAGTTTGTATATGTTTAATTGTTAATTGTTTTTACATTGTACTGTATGCTTTTTAAAATTGTGATATAGGATATTGGATTGTATTTTATATTGTTGGAATCTCGCCTCAATCCGAAGGAGAGGCGGGAAATATAAATAAAGTAGTTGTTGTTGTTATTATTATTATTATTATTATATAGTTATATATAATATAAATATAAATAATATATGAAGAATATATATAATATAATTTCTATTATATTTAACTATATATACACACATCCATACATAATATATGATATAAATAAATGTATAATATCTATTTAACAATATATATATATACACACATACATCCATACATTATATATAATATAAATATATAATATATCCATACATTATATATAATATATATATATATAATATCTATTTAACAATATATATATATATATATACACACACACACACATACATCCATACATTATATATAATATAAATATATAATATATATGTATTATATATATATGTATATATACACATCCATACATTATATATAATATAAATATATACATAATATCTATTTAACAATATATATATATATATATACACACATACATCCATACATTATATATAATATAAATATATAATATATATGTATTATATATATATATATACACACACACATCCATACATTATATATATATAAATATATATATAAAATATCTATTTAACAATATATATATATATATATACACATACATCCATACATTATATAATATAAATATATAATATATATGTATTATATATATATATACACATCCATACATTATATATAATATAAATATATATATATAATATCTATTTAACAATATATATATATATATACACACATACATCCATACATATATATAATATAAATATATAATATATATGTATTATATATATATATATATATATACATCCATACATTATATATAATATAAATATATATATAATATCTATTTAACAATATATATATATACACACATACATCCATACATTATATATAATATAAATATATAATATATATGTATTATATATATATATATATATACACATCCATACATTATATATATATATATAAATATATATAAAATATCTATTTAACAATATATATATATATATACACACACACACATACATCCATACGTTATATATAATATACATATATAATATATAATATATGTGTATTATATATATATATATATATATATACACACATCCATACATTATATATATATAAAAATATATATAAAATATCTATTTAACTATATATATATATACACACACACACACACATACATCCATACGTTATATATAATATAAATATATAATATATATATATTACATTTAACTATATATATATATATATACACACACACATACATACCTTAGATATAATATCTAATATAGATTGTTACAATAAAATCTATATAACCGTGGAAAGGGAAAGGCCTCCAAGTCCGAAAAGTCCCCGCTCCCAGGAGCCTGAAAGGCTGCCTCTCCTCCTCCTCCTCCTCCTTTCCTTGGCCGGAACCGGAAGCGGGGGCTCCTTGTTCCCGGACGGGAGGAGATGAGGAGCGCACACACATAAACCCCCCCCTGGGCCGGAAGTGGGTGGGTTGGGGGCCGGGGCGGCGGTCCGTCCGGCGGAGAGTCCTCCTCTTCTTCTGCTTCTTCTTCGGGCGAGTTGCCTTAAATTGGCTCTTGTGGTCGTCGTCGTCGTCGTCCGCCTGGCAGCCGTCGCCATGGGGAAGAGGCAGCACCAGAAGGACAAGATGTGAGTCGCTCCCTTGGCCGCTGAGGCTGAGAGAGTGTGACTGGGGCCCAAGGTTCCCACCCGAGACTCCCAGCCCTGCTCGAAAGGGAGGGACTCTCTCAGCCACTTCATGTGACTAGGGCTCTCTCTCTCTCTCTCTCTCTCTCTCTCTCTGGCTGCCTCCTCTTGCACTCTGGGATTTGTAGTTTTGAACCTTCTCACTGGACTACAGGCCCCAGAATGCATCGGGGGCCAGGCAGAGCAGCCCAAGGGGAAGAGCAAATGGATTTACTATACAACCCTTGGCCAGCACGACAATCAAATTCGTAATAGCATAAATCGCAGGACCTCAAACATGCGGCACAGGGAGAAATGCATCCTTTTTCTACAAAAGTCTCTCTAATCCAAAAGAAACGACAGGATACCCACAACCACACTCCCGTCGCCGTCTCTGGGGTATCAAAAGTATTCTAAAAGATTAAATTGTCATACTTATAAAATTGTCTACAACGACCTCCAAACAAGCCATGTGACATTTTCTATCAAATAGTAATAGCACCGTGGAGAATCAGCCATAAAACGGGGACCCAAAACCGCCAAACTCCATTGCATTGTTGCTACATCCGTTTTAAAAAATCGCATTTGTGGCTGCAAAGAACTTGGCAACTCAAACAGTTTATCTGTTCCTGGCAGTCTGAAAGAAGATGCTTGACACACAGTTGTTCTTGTCAGCTGGGTAAAGGTTGTAAAAGCAGGGTTACGTCTAAGGCGGGAGACCATAACATTAGGTTCATCGCCACTTCACAACTGTACTTTTGCTGTGTTTTCCCAGTGGTCTCGGGCGATCCCTGTGAAAGGGCCGTTCAACTTCCAAAAGGGTCGCAACCCACAGGTTGAGAACCGCTTCTCTAAAAGAAGAAGGGCCCTCCCTCCCTCCACCATCTTGAGGGAGAGAAAGGCAAGCCAGCTCCAACGGGTCTTGCCTCAAAAGAAGAAGGGCCCTCCCTCCCTTCATCCACCATCTTGAGGAAGATAAAGACAAGTCAGCTCCAACGGGCCTTGCCTGAAAAGAAGAAGAGTCCTCCCTCCCTCCACCATCTTGTGGGAGAGAAAGGCAAGCCAGCTCCAACAGGCCTTGCCTGAGAAGAAGAAGAGCCCTCCCTCCAGTCCTTCTGCCTTGGTCCAGGCCTTCAAGGGTATACTAACTAGTATACAATAAAGACAAAGTAAACAACAGATCAACAACCAGTAATTTGGAATGCCTCCCCAAGCAAGAGTGTCTTCAATTCAACCTTAAAATGTTCCAAATGTTGCAATCTAACCTCCTAAGGGAGTTACTCCAGCCTCTTGATCCTATTGTGTTCAGTTGTCCTTATCTGCTAGTAAGTGTGTTGGAGGTTACAACCAAAACCATCACTCCAGGCCAACATAGCCACTGGTGAGGAACGAAAGGAGTCCAAGAGCATCTGCAGGTCACTGTATTCCTGGATTTGGGGTACACACACACACACACATGCCATTAAATTCCAGTCGGCCCTCCTTTTCCACAAATTTTTTATCCCTGGATTCAAGCATCCACAGCTTGAAAATATTCCCAAAAAATATAAATTCCAAATAGCGACCCTTGATTTTCCATTTCATAGATAAGGGACACCATTTTGCGCTGCTGTTATATTGAATGGGACTTGAGCATCCACGGATTTTGTGATCCACGGAGGATCCTGGAACCAAAACCCAGCAGATAGCAAAGGTCCCACTGTACCCCTTTCTTCAGTGATGTTACAAAGGGCTCTTTGCCTTGAGAGTTGCATATGTATTTGCATACAAGAGTAAAATGTTGGGAGTATCTCTTCCAAGTCTTCAAAATGTTTCTTGGAGACCTATGGCCATGGTCTTCTCTAACTCTGTCTTTCTCTTTTTAGGTACATAACTTGTACAGAATATACACATTTTTATGGAGGAAAAAAAGCAGGTATGACTTGGCTCTATGGAACTTCTTTTAAATACTCCTCACAATAGGCTCCTACCTAACTTGTAGGTGTGAAGAAGGGTCCATAGACAGATCCTTATGATTCCATATAATCTGCCCCATACATTTGTGTCCTCTGGGGGGCATTTACTTCAACCAGCCAAGACTACCCTGGCATCTGTCACCCAGAGGCCTTTTTCATCGACTGCCCCTAGACTGTGTAATAATAATAATATATCATTGATTTATATTCCGCCTTTTCCCAGGGGAGTCAAGGTAGATTACAACAGTGACCTGCTGGGAGAGATTTGACAGCTGGATACGTTGTCTGAATTTAAAACAGTATTTAAGGCCAGTCTTTTCCGGCAGGCCTACCCAGTCAATATTAAATTATGAATTTTAAGTCAGTATATTTTAATCTGGGTGGTTTTAACGTGTAATGGTTGTTTTAATACTATGTTTTAACATATGTATGTAAAGGTAAGATATATTGCATTTTAATCTATGTTGTACCTCACCTCAAGCCTTGGGGAGAAGCAGGTAAGAAATAAAAACGTATCATTGTGAAGTCGAAGGCTTTCACGACCAGAATTCATAGGTTTTTTGTGGGGTTTTCAGGCTATGCGGCCGTGTTCTGGAAGAGTTTATTCCTGACATTTTGCCAGTATCTGAAAAACACCAAAATCAAGATGAAGCTCATGTAAAGGAAAACCACCCAGGGTTGGGGATTTCCAATGGATCATTAACTAAATAGACACCCTGAGGCCTTGCCATTCAACAACAGACCAACACTCTGTGTGTGTGTGTATATAATATATATATATACCCCACTCATTGCCATGCCAGCATTCTCTGAAGATGCCAGTCACAGATGCTGACGAAACGTCGGGAACAAACTCTTCCAGAACACAGCCACATCGCCTGAAAACCCCACAAAAACTATAAAAACATATAATTTATTATTATTATTATTATTATTATTTACATGTTGTGCATGAATATCTGCAAAGGGATACCTACAGAAAAGTAGTTGCTCACCTCTGGGTCTGCCACCCTGTGAAAACCTCCAGTCTGGGCTCCTAAATGTATGTATGCTACTTAGTTAAATGCATATCCTGGCTTTCTTCCAGTGAGTTCAGGGTGGCATATGTAACTCTTCTCAACTTTTAGCCTCACAGCCACAACTCTAAAAGGTGTGGGTCACCCTGTGAGAAAGTGACAGGCCTAAGGTAGTTTCATTGTTGAATGGGAATTTAAATCTGAGTCTCCCAAGTTGCACTGTAGTAGTCTGACTACCATATTACATGTAGATGTCCCTTTGCAGGCGTCCACATTGAATCCCAAGATGCTGAGGTGACATGGCAGATATAACATCAGACATGCAGTCACCTGTACATCCCTGCCTTCTCTTCTGCTCATGGCATTCTTTAATGCACGCAGGGAGAGAAATGTCCTGTAGAATTTTTGCAGCAATTTTTTTGGAGGAAAAACCTTGCTTGCTCTTTTTCTCCTTTCCTTGGTAGGGGGGCAGGAATAGGATAGGCTTGATGTTCATTTACAGAGAAACCTTTATTTGATATGTGGTGTGCTTAAACAACTTGTTATGATCAGAATTTAGAGTGGCTGTATTATAGTGATCCCTAGTTGAATAAGGTTCAACAATGAAATTTGCTCTTTTTTTCTTTGAACAGAAATTCCGCAGTCCAACTTCAGGCGTCTACCTTTTGATCACTGCAGGTGAGCTTTGAAGAGCTTTAAAGCATATTGTACTCATCCCTCCACATTTGCAGCTTTTGCGGATTTGATTATTCACAGATTTTATTATGTTCTCTCTAGGAATCTCTAGGTCCTCCAGCGCAACTCTGTGGTCAACTTGAGCCAAAGGTTGCACTGAAGGACCTAGATATTCCTAGAGAGACAACTCCACTAAGCATTTGTTGCTCCTCCAGTGCAATTCTATGGTCAGTGTCTGGCAGATGTTGATCACAGAGTTGCAGTGGAGGACCTAGAGATTCCTAGAGAAACTTCATACTAGAAAAGACAATAATGCAGTAGGAAGAGGGGAAAACTACATTCCAGATGGATAGACTCATTGAAGGAAGCCATAGTGGCCCTGAGTCTGCAAGACCTGAGCAGGGTTGCTGAGAATAGGGTGATTTGGCCATTTCTTGTTCATAGGGCTGCCATATGTTGAGGTCAGTTTGTTGGCAGTTAACTACTACTGCTAGGAATAAGATAGTGTTTTTGGTGGTGTGGTTCCAAAAAACCCAGAAATACACAATGTTAAGGCAGGAGTCCAAAACACTCTGGCCCAAATCTAATTGTTAGTCCCCGATAGAGTGGACTTAGCGAATCAATGGGGGTTTACATAAATGTTGGCTCTACTTTTGTTGGGGCTGGCAATTCGGCTTAGGCCAGTAACTTGAATGCAATGGGACTTAATCTTTGGGTAATCATGCCTAGGATTGCTCAGATGCTAACTCAAAATCATATTATTTCCTAGTCAGTTTAATGAATTATGTTTTTCTTATTACTGCTACTCTTGTTTCTCTTATTAGGTTGTGGAATGGATTTCTGTTCTTTCTTTGGATTTTATTACTAACAGGTTTTAGTCTTTATAATCTGCCTGACTGCTTGGTAGTAGTAAGGGAGGTTGTAAATCTTTAAATTAGAATATGTACTCTCTGTGTGTAACTTCCCTCAACAAGAGAGAGAAATAAAAGGCAGATGTTAATCTATTTTCTCATCGGTTAAGTAGAATCTAGCAGAGGTGATGTTTGGATTTAACCCTACACCAGAGCTTAGAAAAATGTTTTCTTTTCCAGACTTCAATTCTCAGAATGGCAGTATCTTTTCAAGAATGAGCTTGGCTTCTGTTCATTATGTGCTCTGCACACATCCCATTGTTTCTGGCACAGTCAAAAGGAGATACAACTTCCATTTCTATTTCAAATTAACAAGAGTTATGTCATCTTTACTAAACTTTGGTTTGCCTCAGCTATGATTAGAGAAAGGAAGTCAGCTTCATAAACTATAATTTAAAGTCAGCTGTTAACTTTTGTCAACTGACCTGGGTTAGAATTAGTAGCAACGTCTTCAGGCTGAGGTAACATGGCAAACTGCAGATGATGGCAAGCAAAAGAAAAAGCTTCCAAGCTCCACTTTGGCTGTGCACAAGTCCACAGGGAGGCTAAGTTTGTTCCTGTAACTCTAAGCTGTGGTTTATGTCTGTATCGTCCCAATGTGTTCTGCTAATCTTTAATTCATTTTTAATTCATCTTCTCCCTACTAGCTTATCTTTGCAACCATTTGAGTATCCTGTTTGCACACCAGAAGGAACCATCTTTGACTTGCTGTAAGTTATTACTTTTCCAATCCCTATTTTTCATGGGTATCAAATCAGTAAGTCAGCCAGTCAGAATCTGGGCTAAATGTGTAGCTCTAGTTTTCAGAGGGTGCTTAGCAAAGAGCTCTTTGGGACCTGACTCTAATACATAAAGTTCATGAAGGTTGCACTTTTTGGCTACAACTCCCAAAGGACGTTCTATAAGGTGAAGTCTTATATAAGTCTTTTTTTCTGTTCAGGACACTTGTCCTCACTACTGATATATTTTGCTTCTGATCCTTGACTAACAGGTAAACAGTGTTAAATATGCAGAGTAAGGGGCAGTACAGATGGGCAGCTCCATGCTGCCCATCTTTGTTCCTCGCTGGTGCTGCTGCAGCCAAACGGCGCAACACTACTGCAGTCTCTAAAAAGAAGCTGCCTAGAGTGGCTTCTTTTTAGTGGCGCTCGCGTGCCATAAGCCCGCTGCTTCCAGTGAGCACTGTTTGGGCGCCTG
The DNA here is from genome assembly GCA_034509955.1 of Urosaurus nigricauda. Lineage (NCBI taxonomy): Eukaryota > Metazoa > Chordata > Lepidosauria > Squamata > Phrynosomatidae > Urosaurus > Urosaurus nigricauda. The sequence goes on along the minus strand of JAOEGL010000014.1, from coordinate 17,852,163 downwards.
TGCATCACAACGCTGTGCCCCATGTGGATGGGGTCTCAGCAAGATGGTGCACAGGCGTTGATAGAAGGGCTGGGCGCATCTGGACACCCACCCTTCCGGAGCGCTAAAATCTCCCCCAGACTGGCGCAAACAGCCTGTCTGTACTGGGCCTAAGTTTGTAGCTGAGATACCCATCAGAGAGAACTCTTCTAAGCTCACTGTCTTGTCTGTATTTGTGCCTGACTGTTGTGCATTTGTGTTGTTTTAGAAATATTGTCCCTTGGATAAAGAAGTATGGAACAAATCCAATCACAGGAGAGGTAGGTGTTCTTAGATTAATATAGAGTGGGTAACTTTATTTCTTCTTTGTGATCTCTGTGAATCACACAAATGGGTTATTCTGCGGCTGCGCAGTAAACTTCGGAAACTTTTCTGACTTGCTGGCGAGTAAAACCCAGATCTATTGAGACCACATCCAATGTACTGGCCTCTTTAGAGCCTCCCTTCAAAGCAACCTGTTTTCATTGCTTCAGTTTATCCTAGATTTGGTCTGCCCTGCATTTTACATGGCTTGAGTTTTGGGGAAAAAAATACGTGGGCTTGCATGCGTGCACACATGCCTCTTTCAGCTTTTGTTATGCTCCCACGAGGCTTCCTGAGTGGGCCCTGCCTTACAGTTTAAAATTGGCCATATAACCCTCCCAGATTTTAAGAAAAGAAAGTGTGAAGGATCACATGATGGAGCACCACACTTTGCATGTAGAAGACCTCTGTTTCTGGAGATACTGAGGATTGAAGAGGGAGAAAAATAATTCTTTCTGAAATTCTGGAAAGCTGCTGCTACTCAGTGTACAGGTGCTAGTGAAAAGTGACTAGGGAGCTTGATGTCTTACTCTCCATCTTTCCCTGTCCTGCATATTGTCTGTTGTTTTTCCTGCTCCCTGCTTCACAATTGAGCCATCTCAAATACCTTCTCTGATTTCTGTGCTTACGTGAGGTTCATGCTGAAGTGTTTAAACAATTTCACCTACTTTTCCCTCTTTGGTTTTGCCCTGTGCTGTTGCAGGAATGGCCCTTCTGGCGTTGTGCACACAATCCTCTATGCTTTCATGTGGTAAATAAAGAATGATTTCTTAACAGCTTTGCTGGTAGTGCTACCTATGTTTACATAGAATTTTGCTGTAGTCAGTATGCGTTTTTAGGGTCCTCTTCTGCATTTTATGGTTGAGCCAAGTCATGTTTCTCGCACTAGTTTTTGAGACCAGGAAAGGTGTACAGGTTATTAGGAGAAGTTGTTGCAAACGATAAGATTTTTTTTAAGAAAAGCACTTAATGACTGCGGTGACAAGAAGAGTGTGAAAGCTTTGGCAAAATGATTAATGATTGAGCCAAGGTATGGAAACTCTTAAACTATTTCAATGTCTTCATCATCTGCTTTAAAATGATGTCAATTATCTGTGGTCAACTATTTTTCCAGCGTTGAGGGCGGAGCCATCCTTCATGAGGGTTGGTTCCCCCTGTTTGCTCCAATCAGGCAGGACTATGACTTTTGGGCGTGTCCACCAGGGGAATCCATCCCCCTTGTTTGCCCAGTCTAGTTCCTGCCTTCGCTCCGTCAGGTCGTGTTTTCCTAACTCTCCTTTACTCACAAAACAAAATCTTCTTTATTCTCCTTTTACTCCTTACCTCTTCTCTCTCTGTGAGGGCCGACTAAGGTCCGAAGAGCTAGAGGGCCCAGGCATGTCTGGGGAATCTGGCCATGCTACACAGGCTCTCCACAAGAGGAATGGATCAGCCCTGACCCGGGAGGTGCGGCCTGTAGGCCGCTCGGCGCAGCCGGAGGAGGGATATCCCTTTTCTCCGCGCTTGAAGGCGCCAGACCGCGGGAACCTGTCCCGAAATCGGGAGGGTGCGGTTAGCAAGGAGGACGCCGAGAGACCGCAGGAACCTGTCCCGAAATCGGGAGGGTGCGGTTAGCAAGGAGGATGCCGAGAGACCGCAGGAACCTGTCCCGAAATCGGGAGGGTGCGGTTAGCAAGGAGGACGCGAGAGACCGCAGGAACCTGTCCCGAAATCGGGAGGGTGCGGTTAGCAAGGAGGACGAGAGAGACCGCAGGAACCTGTCCCGAAATCGGGAGGGTGCGGTTAGCAAGGAGGACGAGAGAGACCGCAGGAACCTGTCCCGAAATCGGGAGGGTGCGGTCGGCAAGGAGGACGCCGAGAGAACTGTGAGTAATGCTGCAGTGAGCAGCTTGGGTACCCTGCAGCCTCTCCCTCCCGAACGTCGGCTCCCTTCTCCTCCTTACTAGCCTTACAGCTGGCGCAATCCTGTATTGCCTCCCAAACGGTCTCCTCTCAGAGAGGGGCCCGTTTTCAGACTAAGGTCGTGGCAGAGAATTCTTCCCAAGAATCAGGGTCAGAGGCAGAAAGGACTCAGAGATAAAGGAGGGCCAGGGAATTATCTTTCTCTCCCTCATTCTTCAGATTCTCGAGGGACGCCTTCTCCCCCTTGGAAAGTCATCCCTCCAAGATGGACCCCAAGCTCACTGGAGGGAGCTCAGTGGTCCTTCAGCCCCTGGAGTCGGGCTCACAGAGGGACAGGCTCCTTTACAATTCCAGGAGACCTAGGGAACCCTCTTCTTCTTTCCCCCCCCCCCCCCCGCCTCCCGCTCTTCCAGGGATGCCATTCCCCTTTGGAGCAGGGCAAATTTGCACCCAAACGTTCCTCCTTGGCGCACAAATTCAAACTCAAAAAAGGCGGGAGCCATGCCAATGCTACTTCAGGTTTATTCCTCCAAGCATAAACATAATGGAGAGCGCCATCTAAGGCTAAGAAGCAAAATGCTTGCAGTTAAAATCCTCAGATGAGGATGTTCTCTCCAAATCTCAGTCCTCTTCTGCCTCTGAGGGAGAATGGTCTGAGGGGGGCCAGAACACCAGCCCCAGGGTGGTGAGATAGAGACCCTGACAGACCTTGGCGCGGCTGGAGGCCCTGTCCCTGGCCAGATTGCGCCCCACTGCGGACATCAAACCCGGCAAGAGGTTTGGACAGTGGGAGAGAGAGAGAGAGAGAAGGCAGATTTCAAGAGGTGAGTGAGGATTCAGTCCTTAATCCTATGTTTGTGGGTTAAGCTTTACCCAAGAGATTTGTTTCTGACTTGCATTGCCAGCTTTGAAGGAGGCTTCAGTTGCTTCAGAGATTCAAATGGAGAGTTTCCCTCCAAAACCAACTGCCTTCTCCTCTCCTTCCTCCAAGATCCACTCAGACTGAAGGGATCAGAGAGGATTAACAAAAGGATTTCCAGGTGCAGGGAGTCTGCTTCTGCCCCATTGTCCCCTGGTCTAAGGTGTCAATCTCTCCTTGGGAGAATTTGGCCAAAAAGACATTTATTTATTGTGCTTGCCTTTTTAAAAATAATAGGCAAAGCTGGAACTGAAGGTGTGGCAGCCATTTTGATTAAGGGCAGCTAGGCAGAAAAGGAAAGGCCTGCTGCTTCTGCTAACTAATATGCCTTTTGTAAAACAAAGGAAAATAATACCTATAGTTCACTCCTCAGAAGAGGAATGTGATCTGAAAAAGAGTTAAAAATAAAAAATAAAGATGAGGGCCTATCAGTACCTCCTGAAAGCTCCTGAAATCTGTTAGATGTTTGGGGACTGATGATCCTTCATTATTACTGTATTTGTTTATTATTACTGTACTTGTTTTATGGTATTATTGTACAAAACAACTTATATATTGGAATTTAATGTCAACTCTGACCAGTTGAAGCTAGAGGATGATCCATCCTGATTTCCTCAGGGAAGGATATTCCTCCCTCCTCCAAGCCTGGGCCTTCAACACCAAATACTCCATTTCATGCAGATTTTATGAGGATATTAACAAGGCCTCCATAATTTATTATTGTGATTCTAAATCCAATAGCTGTTTACATATATATGGTTACATCTCAGCCCTCTTTGTCATGAGAATCAACAGATGCCACTTGTGGCTGCCAGACTTTATGCTCAACTAAGGTGTCTGCTATTTCCTTTTTTTCTGGGGCTAAACATGTGTGGCCTAGCCCACTTGTCAAACAAACAAACACTTAAGGTCAAAATAAAGTACTATCAGGGTATTAACTATGGTTAAAGGTAGTGGCTATGTCTGGAGACACTAGCCTAAATGAGATTGGATGTAATCCAAGACCAGTTCAAGGACAGACTTTGACTAAAGAACTGTCACATAAAAATGCCCATTACAAAAAATATCTAAGATTCTCACCACTTAATGGGGACAAATTGTTTGGAATAAAGTCTCTTGGCTGAGACTAGGAATAATAAGAAGACCTCAACATCCTTAAATGTCAGCCCTGGTGGCGCAGTGGTTAAATGCCTGTACTGCAGCCACTCACTCAAAACCATAAGGTGGCGAGTTCAAGACCAGCAAAGGGCTGAAGCTCAACTCAGGCTTGCATCCTTCCGAGGTCGCTAAAATGAGTACCCAGATTGTTGAGGGGCAAATAGCTTACAATTGTAAACCGCTCAGACACTCCTTAAGGGTATGAAGCGGTATATAAATGAAATGAAGCTGTTTGTTAAAATATACTTTGATATATTTTTCTATACCATTCATATGACTTTTCATTGCCTCCTTAAGGTAGAGGAAGGCAAACAAACATAGATTGATATAAAAGTCACAAAATGTCTGATTGATATTGAGGCCATAAAAACATCAACAACAACACTATACTATCTATCTAATAACAATTGAGTTATAATAATCACAGGTTCAGATGGGAGATTATCCAGACAATTCTGGAGACACGTCTCCTCCAAGATTTTTGTGTGTTCCTGTTTTTTGGGTAGTGGTCTCCTGCCCACAGCCCAAGCTACCACGTTATCACAAATATCTTACCAACCTTTCCATACAAGGTTCTACCATTCAGTCTGTTGTTTTCTTCTGTGACACGCACTACACAGATAGACACGTCTTGAAAACAGTGGGACCTTCATATAGACCCATAATTTCAAATGTCCTGATAGATCTCATTCTCTCCCATAGGATATATATAAGATGTCGAGTTGTGATTTCTTTCCTATCCAGACATGTTTTTCTGGTAATTTACGAAAAGAACTACCTAGTTCCATTTCAGAACCTGCATCACTTTGGAGTGGTTGTAGACACATCGCTGACCAGTCTACCTGACCAAGCAAAGGGTAAGATCCATGAAGAACACCCTCGAGCAGGTAGGTTGTTCCCAGTTATTGGACCTAGTGTTACTGGTGCATCTACACTGCCTGATCTGTTTCAGTTAATCGTTTGGCATGAACACCATTTCATGCCAGGAGCCTACAGTAGTTCTTCTAGCTGTATCAAAAAACAGATGGTACACATAAATAATCTGTTCTGACATACACTGATTAAATCAAACCTCTTTGAATGGTGGTTTTTGCTGCCAGTTGTAGAGGATTGCCTGATTTAGGCCCTGTTGAAGTTCCACATAAGGTTGGATGCCAGCTTAGGGTGACGGGAAGCATGTTTGTGGCTCCCAATAGCCAAACTCCAGATCCCTCATGTAGGTGCTCCGGTCTCGTCTCTCGTGACTTCAGAAGGGCAGGGTTTCCAGAGATCTTCCAGATGTCACGAAACCAGTTCGTCTTCCAATCACAAAGATCTCCTAACTCAAGGTCAAATACCATATCCAGGATTAAACCTTCACATGTGGATATTGAAAGGCACCTACTGGACATCAGCTCTTCCAATCATACTGTCCCAGAAACTGTCTAATCATTCATATATATGTGTGTGTGTGTGAGAGAGGGTGTATATATAAAGTTTTGAGAACAGCTTCTCTTATTAAACTTCCCACAGTTCACAGATACCCTAATTGGTACCCTCATGTAGTTCTTCAGGCATTAACCAAACCACAGTATTTTTTTTTAATGCTATTAGTTCAGCTAGAAGGTTTTCTGAACCAGGAGCACTATCCACAGGAGTGAAATATGCATCTTCTGCGAGGATTCAGTTCTGCTTGACGGGATCTGATGTTCATGACTAAAGTTAACTTCACATTTCATAGAGCACAGGAGATCATTTTCCCTTCATTCGTTCCTGACCCCAAAAAGGAACTTGAAAAGACTTGGCTCACACTAGATGTAGGCAGAGTTCGGTGTATTTACATCAAACGCACTTGTCGATGGCGCAAATCAGACAGTCTATTTGTCTCCTTCGGTCCTACATACCTGGGAAGTTTTTCTTCATCGACCCTGGCTTGATGGATCTGGGCTTGCATCTCTCAGTGTGAGTCGATGATGGGTAATACGCTGCAAGGAAGGGTCAGCGCTCATTCCGCTCACAGTGCTGCCACACCTGCCGCCCTAACCACTAATGTTCTTCTCTCCAATATTTGCAGGGTGGCCGCTTGGTCATCTTCTTCCATATTTATCCGTCGCTGCCGAATCAATGCCTTCCAACTGGCTGGGGCATCATTTGGTAGACGGATCCTTCAATCCATCCTATAATTCCTTACCTCAGTTCCCACCCATCTAGGGAGCTTTGGTATGTCCCTCATGAAGGATGGCTCCGCCCTCAACGCTGGAAAAACGAACATTGGCTTACCTTGTGAGATGTTTGTTTTCAGCGATGAGGGCGGAGTCATCCTGCCCACCCGTAACTGAGGAATTTTTTCTCGGTGTCGGGGGGTGTTGTAAGGTTAATAGGATCCTTGTTCTAGTGTCTAGAATTGTTATAGTTAAATGGTTAAACTTTCTCTATTGTTGTTAGTATTTCTTCATTGTTATAAACTCTCTCTGCTTGGCTATACATTGACTGGGCAAACAAGGGGGATGGATTCCCCTGGTGGACACGCCCAAAAGTCATAGTCCTGCCTGATTGGAGCAAACAGGGGGAACCAACCCTCATGAAGGATGACTCCGCCCTCATCGCTGAAAACAAACATCTCACAAGGTAAGCCAATGTTCGTTTTTGTTTTCCTAATGTTCAACTGTAAACCTGGCTTTGCACTTTCTTCCTTGACTTTCTTCAGTAATCATTCTGAGTCTTTGCTGTTTTCTGCTAGTAGTATGATGTTGTCTGCATGTCTTCCTCTACTTTTCACAATTCCTTCCTATGAGTCTAATCCTGTTTTACATATGATATTATCAGTAAACATGTTAAACAGGGTGATAAAATACAGTCTTGCCTGACCCCCTTGGCAACTGGAAAACATTCAATTTCTCCATATTTTGTCCTGACGGTAGTCTCTTGTCTTGAGTATAGATAATGCATTAGGACAACCAAATGTTGTGGCTCACCCATTTCTTTAAAAGCAAGTCATAGTTTTTGGTCTGCATCATCAAAGGCTTTGCACAGGCTCATTTTCTTCTGAAATTCTTCGGTGCGCTTCATTATCCAATGTACGTTTGCAATATGATCCCTGGTGCCTCTTGATACAAGTGAGGTTCCTTCACCCTTATATCTTGTAGGTCTGAATCTGATACAGGTGGGGTTCCTCCACCCTTAAATCTTATAGGTCTGAATCTGTTACAAATTTCTGGGACCTTGATCATCTTAGCTCCCAAGATTACAAACCCCAGTTCTGTCCAATAGTCAGATCAACATTAGTATTGCCCTTCAGTATTTTTAAAGCTTTGGTCTATCAGGAAATTAATGGGAAAACATGTTGCAGCTTTTATATTAAGATTTATTCTAGTCGCACAGATAGCACAGATAAATATGCTATCTTCAGTGGTACATCTTACATAGACCTTGAATCAGTCTAGACAGAATCTTAGACCCCTTCTCCTAGTGTGTCTGTTTAACCTTATCTGTACACCTTCATTTGGTTGAATATGAAATAATATGTTTCATCAAGAAAGGATTATCTTGTCGCATTTTGCGTTATCACCAATTGCTTGGTGACAGGCGCCAACAGGCAGACCAGTTTGCAGAGAGCAAACCCTGTTGCCTTGCTGGTCAAATGTCTTCTGTTTCAGCTTCATCCTGCATTTAGCCACTTCATCTTCCTTCTGTTCTATTGCCTATTTTTTTATTCCAGTCACCTATGATTAGCAAAAAATCCAATTTTGGTGTGTGGTTAGTCTCCTTCAGGTCTCCAACATAGACTTTTTCTTCTATTTCTGTTTCTCTACTTGGAGCATAAATTTGGATTATGGTTATATTGATGTGTTTTCCTGGAAGCCTTGTTGATATTATTCGGTCAGACTTTGGATTATATCCTTTGTCTGCTTTTGCTACATCTCTCCTCACTATAAATGTCACCCAATTTCTACTTAGATTTTTTATTTCCTGAGTAAAACAGACTTCATAGAATTGTAGAGTTGGAAGAGACCCCAAGGGCCATCCAGTCCAACCCCCTGCCATGCAGGAACTCCCAATCAAAGCATCCCCATTGACAGATGGCCATCCAGCCTCTGCTTAAAGACCTCCAAGGAAGGAGACTCCACCAGTCTCTGAGGGAGTGTGTTCCACTTTCGAACAGCCCTTACTGTCAGGAAGTTTCTCCTAATGTTGAGGTGAAATCTCTTTTCCTGGCGTTTGCATCCATTGCTCCAGGTCCTGTTGTCAGGAGCATCAGAAAACAATCTTGCTCCCTCCTCAATGTGACATCCCTTCAAGTATTTAAACAGGGTTATTATATCACCTCTTAACCTTCTCTTCTCCAGGCTAAACATCCCCAGTTCCCTAAGGCGTTCCTCATAAGGCGTGGTTTCCAGACCCTTCACCATTTTAGTTGCCCTCCTTTGGACACGCTCCAGTTTCTCCACATCCTTTTTGAATTGTGGTGCCCAGAACTGGACACAGTATTCCAGGTTGGGCAGTATACAAAGCAGTATAAAGTGGCACTATTACTTCCCTTGATCTAGACACTATTCTTCTATTGATGCAGCCTAAAATTGCATTGGCCTTTTTAGCTGCTGCATCACAGTGTTGACTGGTGTTCAACTTGTGGTCTACTTGGACTCCTAGATCCCTTTCACATGTTGTCTCATTCATCCAGGTGTCGACCATCCTATATGTGTGCATTTCATTTTTCTTCCCTAAGTGCAGTACCTTACATTTCTCCGTGTTGAATTTCATTTTGTTAGTTTTGGCCCAGCATTCTAGTCTATTCATGTCATTTTGAATTTTGATCTTGTCATCTGGGGTATTAGCTACTCCTCCTAATTTGGTGTCATCTGCAAATTTGATAACTAGGCCCTCAATACTGTCATCCAAATATACTGAATAGCACTGGGCCCAGGACAGAGCCCTGTGGGACCCCACTGGTCACTTCTCTCCAGGATGAAAAGGAGCCATTGTTGAGCACCCTTTGGGTTCGGCCAGTCCACCAGTTACAAATCCATGTAACGGTTACCTTGTCTAGCCCACATTTTACAAGCTTGTTTGCAAGAATGTCATGGGGAACCTTGTCAAAGGCCTTACTGAAATCAAGATATGCTATATCCACAGCATTCCCTTCATCAAAAAAAGAGATTCAAGCAGGATTTCAAAACCTGCTGCTCCATTATCCCTTTAACTGGTTCATTGGAAGTTGACCCAGGCATTTAAATGGATGTATATTGTTGCTATGGCATATTGTTTTTTAAAATATATGTTATAGATTTTAGTGTATGAACTGTAAAGTATAGACACGGTATACTTCAAATAAATAAATAAATAAATAAATATTGGAGAGGGTGTATAGAAAGCGCCAGGGCTAAGTTCTGAAAGATTTGTTATCTAGTTTTCTTCCCGCCTTTCCCCAAGGAGCTTATGGAAGAGGCCTTTTAGCTGACAGACAAGAAAATAATAATGATGATGTGTTAATTATATGCTTGCAACTCTTTAAGTTTCCTGCATGCCTAACAGACCTTCTGTGCTTCCTTCCTTTTTGTCTTGGTGCACGCTTTTCTGCTTCTGCTTTTCCCATCATCTCCAGCAGATGGGAATGTGTTGCTTGTGTGTCCGTATGGGGAGAAGCATTATCAATCCACTGTTGCAGCTTCCTCTCCCAACAGCCACAGAGTTGTTCCAAGTAACAATATCAGATCCTTTGCTTGGCATGTTGAACACCAGAGGTGGTGCTGTCGCTACATTTCAGGAGAAAGGAGTAGTGTGGTGTCTTTGGGTTTAAAATGAATGCATAAATAGTATACTCATGGACTACGCAGGCCTAAGAGGTGGCCATTATGAACCAGTTTTTAAAGGCTGCATTGACACACACACACACACACACACATACACAAAAAGAAAGGAACGCTTTAGCATTTTCTGTTCTCTTTGAGCTGGTTTAGAGGTAATGCCGGCCTACAAGGTTCCCTGATAGTCCCATCCAAGTACTAACCAGAGTTGACCCTGTTTAGCTTCCAAAATCAGATTGGATCTGGGGTTTTTACGGTATTTACACTACTACAGGGTACAGTAACATTTTAAACCATTGAAAATAAATTAAAAAGGTAAGTAAATAAAATAATCCAACTGACCATGCAAGCTAGAAATTATGGTTCATAAAAGCAAGAGCAAGGCAAGACAGGTTTAGGTGAAACAAATTCCCTTGTGTTTTCACAGACCATGAAAATACACTTTTTAAAAATTCACAAGCAAAACAAAAACATTGCTGTCTTCTGAACTAATGCTAAGATATAGTGTAAACCATAGTTTATCATGATGAGAATGGACATAGATGGAGCTCAGGCACATGAGCTTTTCCTACTGCCGCTGGGCAATGAGGAGTTTGAAAGCTTTTGCTTTTGTTATATTTATTTTAAAAATTTGCTCAGTGCTTCTTCACAATGTTTCCAAGGGTTGGGTATGCAGAAGGTTCAAAATTACAGATGGGGTGCTGTAGGAACAATAAATGATAGAATCAATTTAGTAACTGTGCTTGAAATTTTCAGGTGGGCCATCTGAATAGTATTTGGACTATCTGTTAGTGGATATAGATAAATGAATAACAGAGACAGTGGTCAGGTTTCTCTTTCTGGCTGCAGTCACACAAGGGAATTTCTTTCACTTAAACCTGTCTTGTCTTGCTCTTGCTTTTATGAACCATAATTTCTAGCTTGTGTAGCCAGTTGGATTATTTTATTTACTTACCTTTTTTATTTATTTTCAATGTTTTAAAACGTTACTGTACCCTCTAGTGATATCAATACCGTAACAACACCAGATCCCGTCTGATCTTGGAAGCTAAACAGGGTCAGCTCTGGTTAGTACTTGGATGGGACTATCAGGCTACCTCTTAGGGCAGCATTACCTGGCAGAGACAGGCAACTGTGGCCATCCAAAACTTTTGATGAACTGCTGTGGCCCACCTTGATGTATGGGAGAACTGATATCTTGAACTGGGAACTCACTGGCTGCCATGTTGGAGAACAAAAATAGTTGTATACAGTATCTGGTTTTATTGGCATACTTAGGCCCAGTACAGACTAGGGCTGATTTAAAGGCTCTGGAGGGCTGGGCGTCCAGATGCGCCCAGCCCTACTAGATGCGCCCAGCCCTTCTAGCAGGGCCCGTGCGCCATCTTGCTGTGGCCCCTCCCACATGGGCACACGGTGATCCGCGTGCCCAAACAGTGCTCTCCAGAAGCGTCATCGTCATGGTGCGTGAGCACCATTATCGCGCTCCTAAAAGGAAGCTGCTCTAGGCAGCTCCTTTTTAGAGAGTGTGTCAGTGCCGCGCCGTGTAGTTGGCATGGCAAAGATGGGTGGCATGAAGTCGAGGGTAAAATTTAGGGGCAAAAGTTCTTAAAGGATGAAGCAAAGAAAATAATGCCAAAGAACTTACAAAATTCCAGCAGGTGTAACTGTGCTCACACTAAACGCTGGATGGATGAGAGAGTAGAGGCAGGTCAGTGCTTCCAGGATGGATTACATTCTTACCTTTCGTCAGGGGATGGCTTCTTTGCTAATAAGAGTTAAAGTACAGGACTTACATTGATCCATGGATAAGTCAATTCAGAGTTTTGGGGACAATTTTTTGACTAAAATTTCTAGACTTACACCTGAGTATATACAGTAGGTACCATATATACTCACCTATCAGTCGACCTCACGTACAAATCGAGGGCAGGTTTTGGGGCCAAAATTATGGATTTTGATATGACTCATGGATAAGTCGAGGGTAAAACTTAGGGGCATGTAGCAAAGGAGGTAAAGGATGATGCAAAGGAAAATGATGCCAAAGAACTTAGAAAATTCTGGCAGGCATAACTGTTTGTGCTCATCTTAAAGGTTGGATGGATGAGAGAATAGCGGGGATCCATGCTTCTTTTTGGATGGACTAAGCTCTTGTCTTTTACCACTTTATTCAGAGAAAGTGGGTGGCTCCTTTTTTTATAGATACAAGAGTTAAAGTACATTTATCTGTGGATAAGTCGACCCAGGTTTTTTGGGGTCAACGTTTTGACTTAAATTTCTAGACTTATACCTGAGTATATACAGTAGGCTTTTTTTCCCTTGTGTCCTACTCTGGCTAGAAGGCAGGTTTCGGATTTCACTGCCAGCTGCGTTTGCTACACTGACTTTCGGGGAAGCCCTGTGCTTCAAACGCTATGCTTGGGCTCCCTACTAATCCCTCTCAGCCTAGTAGAAGAAAGAGACTCATTTTTGGTCAGTGCACAATCTAGTCTTTTACATCTTTGGATGCAGATCTTTTAATAGAGTGTGGCATCCTCGCCTGACAAAGGGGCTAGAGAGAGACAGCCTCTCTGCGTGGTGAACAGTGGTGGGAGAAATTGTAGGTCGTCTCCATTGTGACGCACTTGTCTGTGACAGAAGGGCAACTAATCTTCACAGCTCAGCTTCTTTCATCTGCAATCTGCCCCAGTGCCCCATTAACCTACACATTAAAAGAGATCCAGCTTGGTGAAGTGAGGAGGGAGGTTGCCCGCCGCAGTTCTGGGAGGAACAAAGCAGCGTTCGCTGACAGCCAAGGAGAAGAGGCATCGCGAGTGAAGTTTGCTCTGGATTGTTGGAAAGTAGGCCATTTTGCCCAACGTAGTTTGGCTCCTGTTGAAAGAGTCACATCTCAGACAAAGGCAAACAAAAGGCAGCCAATGGGGTAGAATGCTTTTTTCAGTTTCACCACATGGCATGAGGTTATATCAATGTGCTTTAAGGTCATTCCCCCCCCCTCAAAGATTTGTGTGATTAAATAAAATTATTAATAAATATACTGACTATAGATTAACATGTAAATTACTTCCTCTCAACCAAGAGTCACATAGTATATATGCCCCACACACCTCCATGCCACCATTCTCTGAAGATGCCAGCCAGAAATGAGGCGAAACATCAGGAATAAATTACCATATATACTTGACTATAGGTCGAGGGCAGGTATTGTGGGCCAAATTCTGGATTTTGATATGACCCATCCATAAGTTGATGGTAAGACTTAGGGTCATGTAGCAAAGTACCTAAAGGATGAAACAAAGGAAGACAATGCCAAAGAACTTACAAAATTGCAGGAGGCAGCTTGTGTTCACACTGAAGGATGGATGGACGAAAGAGTAGAGAAGGGTCAGTGCTTCAAGGGCAGCTTACACTCTTGTCCTTAACCAGGGGATGGTTTCTGTTTTTACAAGTGTTAAGGTACAGTACTTAACTTTGACCCGTGGATAAATCGACTCCGATTGTTTGGGTCAATTTTTTGACAAAAATTTTTAGACTTATACATGAGTATATACAGTATTCTACATAGCCTGAAAAACCCACAAAAACAATAGTAATAAATATTGTTTCACCCTATATTTTATCTTGGAAGTGATGGGTAGAGCCATATCTATGCCTTTTAGTTAAAAGCCTGGGTTCTACTGGCCTGGGTGCCAGTTTTTTAATGAGATTTTGATTTTGGTACAGTTGGCTTGCTGTTGATGTGTGCCTTCAAGTTGTTTCTGACTTATAGCAACCCTAAGGCAAACCTGTCATGGTCCCGTAAGCAACACCTGCTGAAAGTCTTTCTTCAGCACAACCATTTAAGACACAGGAGTCCTGTCCCGTATTTCCTCTGGCAGCCCTACATACTGGAGAGAGAGCTTTGTGTGAAATATGTTCATCAGTGGTTCAACTGCAGAGGCTTCTCTAGGTAAAGATATGTTCTTTTTGTACAATCCAGGTCCCTAGATTTGGAAGCAATCCAACTTGAAGACTGGTAGCCCTGCAGAAGAAGAAGGTGGGCTCAGTGGCAGAGATTTAGAAAGTTTTTCTGGATTACACTTTCCTGAATCCTCCAACTGGCATGACCATGGGCCATACTGGTTAAGAGATTCTGGGAAGAGATTGTTTCCAAGTTCTGCTCAGTAGCAGAGGGCTACAACTTTTTCCTCGATATATATATATCTGACATAGAGCGTCAGAAAGGGCTTAGATGGTTATACTGTGATCTGCAGATCCCTGTCCGGTGGCAATCTAAGTGGCGTCTATGGTGGTGCCAACCTTGTGGGATGCTCTCCTTGTTGGTATTTGAGGGGCATGAATTATGGTGTGCTTTGGACTCCTTGTTAGCAGTTGTTTGAGTCTATAATGTTTAAACTTCTAAAGACGTTTTGCATTTTAATTTCTGTTTTGGTTTATTAATGTTGAATTGTAAGCCAATTTCAGATATTTTCCCCCCTGCAAGATAGGAGCCTGAATCTAATTGTTATTCCCAACTACATTAAAACCCGCTGACTCAATGGGAATTTACTACATCAACACTTAACGCAAGTTCCATTGTCTCAATTGATCTGATCTGACTAGAATTAACAGATCCATGCCGTAGTAAACAATCCGCTGATAGCATTTTAAATGAAATAACATGTTATCCGCAGCTGTATTATAAATCTTTACACTAGGGAGGACAGACGGTTGAACTAGACATATTGCTAGAACACTGAGTGATTTGGCAGTAGATCAGGAAAAATATCTGATTCCCAGTTGTTTACAGGAGCAACAAAGTGACCTCTCCAAGGTACTGCTGAAATGAGGACAGCATGAGGTAGTTAGCAATGGATTTTTGTTCAAAAGGGCTATAAGCTCCATCCACGTCTTCTAATACACAAATCACGTCCCGGGTTTTTGGTGTCTTCAGTTCTAAGCGCGCGTCTTTTATACCAGAGTCTGGTCGGTGGGTCTCAGGGTTCTTGTAAAAA